>JAVKLA010000001.1:47560804-47596098 GCA_034782735.1 Sagittarius serpentarius | reverse complement strand
GCTGCTCTCAATGCACCCATCGCCCAGCCTGTATTTGTGCTTGGGATTGCCCCGACCCAGGTGCAGCACCTTGCACGTGGCCTTGTTGAACTTCATGAGGTTCGCACGGGCCCACCTCTCAAGCCTGTCAAGGTCCCCCTGGATGGCACCCCTTCCCTCCAGCGTGTTGACTGCACAACACAGCTTGGTGTCATCGGCAAACTTGCTGAGGGTGCGCTCAATCCCACCGTCCGTGTCACCGACAAAGATGTTAAACAGCACCGGTCCCAATACCCTGAGAAAAGCCACTCCTAAATTTGGTCATAGGAGACCTGCTATCTTACTGACACAAAATAAAACCCATCTCCAAAACAGAAGGTCAACATTTTAATCTGCAAAAGTTCTATTGTTACCATCAACAGTTGTGATTTTGGACTTGATGCATGTTCCTTTGAATAATTCATAATTGATTTTATCCTGAAAATTGTTTTTATCAAGGCTAGAATATGCTCTAAGAACCATCTGCAACGACTCAGATCAGAAATTCCATGATTCTATGTAAAAATTGTATTTAAGAATTAAAGAAAAATAATAGTACAGTTGCACTCCAAAGATAATTCAGACAGGCAGAATGTAATCATACCAGATGGAATTTGAGTTGAATTCATTTAAGTTGACCCCTCCTCTCTTGCAAAAATAACTTTAAAAAGTATTCTGTCCTCTTAGTTCAACATGTTAACTTGCACAATGGTCAGGTATCTTGCAAATCTCTAGCAATTAAAATCTACTTTAAAATCACAGCAGTTTTGAGCCACTCAATTATCACTTTACCTCCTCATTACTAAAAAGTGCTACCTGTACCTCAATTTATTATTCACATACATACTCTGAAATCTTGCTTATTATTCCCTTTGAAAATCATTGCCTTCACTGAGATAAACTCATCCATGATAGATAACAGCTCTGTTAGCATTTAGTAATCCAGATCAGATTATTAGATTAGGACAGAACGTGCATTAGTATAATAAGTCAGAAATCTATTCCAAACAGAGTGCAAAGAAGCCCTACTTGAGAAAATAAATGAATGCAACCTATCTTTGAGTACACCATTCAGCAGAAAACAAAGATGTTCTGCTGAGAAAGCCTGGAGGTGAATGTGATTTGTGGAATGGGCAGAGGTCCAGAAAGCATTACATTTTTCTTGTCCTTTCCTCCTTTCTTATAAGATCACCCCTGAAAGCCAACGTTCACATACACACTAATTATAAATAAAAATAAACCATCTGAATTTTGGCTATCATTCTGTAAAAAGATCCTACTCTGCTTTGAATGCAGTTTATAAACAGTGGTCCAACTTCTTCACTTTCCTGGAGTCTTTCTTTCATAAATTAATGCAACAAAAAGTCGTGAAGCTTACTCTAAGCCTTTCCCCCATAACTGTTTCTAGGGGTTTTTGCTTTGGGATCTTTCTGTTCCGTTCTATAATCTCTTCTGCCCCAAAGGGACTCTTCAACTCTTTATCCTTGCTCAAGTTAATAGGGCTCAGAGGATTTAGCAGAATAATTCTTCATCTCCCAGAAGGGCTCAATAGTTTCAAAATGTGATGACTTAACAATACGCCTTTATCCACTGACAAATTTCTTGCTCTTCTCCCTCTCTTACACCAAAATGCAAAATTCAGCTCAATCCATTTTAACTCCTAGATCTATTTTTCAGTTTTACAAACTACCAAGAAAGACTTCAGAGCTGTAGTGTCTGTCTTTGGCTGAGATGGAAGACAGGGAATGCTTCCAGCTCCTCAACCCACCTTTTCAGTTCAGCGTTGGAGTTAGAGCTCTCCTCTTCCTGTGTCTTGATTTCTCTGGGCAGGACAGGCAAGCACACATGCTGGAGGAAAGCCATGGCATGCTTTTGTAAGCCTTCAAGCAAGAGAGCATGACTGTGAAATGTCTGCCCTGTGGTCTAAGTATACCCTCTCACCACATTAATCAGATATAATATCAATTATATTATTATGTTATTTCTTGGATTAATATCTTGATTTGATGATAGATTAAGACTGAAGATAGCAAGAGAAATGGAAGTGTTACTCTGAATTTCTACCATGTGTCACTTCTCCCAGTTAAAAGTTAGGGAACTGGTGTGCAAGTACCCGCTGTTTGAGAGGCTTCGCTTCAGGTAACCAGTTTGGCTGAAAAGATCAGAACTGCCTTCATGAGCCAGAAAAAATAAACACTGCAGAAGTGGACATCAGCATTCAGACTGCAATTTTCTCCCATCCTCCTGCACTTTCTCTCTGTATGTCACCATACTGACCTGAGGTATAGATCTGAAGGGAAGTAGAAAAGCTCAAACACCTCTAGACTTTGATCCGGCAACTATATATGTTTGAACACCTAGCAAGTGTTTATATAGACCTTGCAGACAAGGCACACAAGCTAGCTTTCATCTAGCTGTCCTGTAAACCCTTGCAAGCTACTCCAGCAGCAAGAAGCTCAGACTGCAAAATCCACCAAGGAGCAAGACAAACTAGCCTGTGGGCAGCTGCATTTTCTCTTGAACCCGTCAACAAGGCCTTGCTAGGACCTCCAGGGTGCCTTTCCTGATGAGCTTCCACAGTTCAGACTCATTGATATATCTTATCTGTACTGAAAATAGGAGGCTTACAGACCTGATGCAACTTCAGTGCAGACCTATTCCTAATTTTCTTGGAATCCCTGCTAGCCAACCAGACTGCTTTTCTAATTTTAACACATTTTATAAAACTCTTTATGCTTTGCAGCTTCATTTGGGTGGATCAGAATCTTCTACTATTCTGCTTCCAATTCTGCTGGAATCTTACATGGAAATTGAAATCAAACTTTAAAAAAAATATTTCAACTACCAATTAAACATCGTGAAAAGATAGGTTAATCTCAACGGACCTCAAAGCTGACAAAGTCATTGTTTAATGTGTTTAGATATAAAGCTAAAAGAAATTTGATAACAGCAATAAGGCAGTTCCAAGAATATCGTTACCATGAAATAATCACATCCCAACAGGATTAGAGGTAATCAGCCACACTGTGTCTCAGTACACCTCAGGGGGTGATTATCTTACCCATAACAACACCACCCATTGTGTTTCATTGCTTAAATGTGTTCTGATAAAATAACATAGTTTTAAAGTTTGTGTAGCTGTTTGTGTCAGCAGAGGACCAAGAAAATTATAGTCATAATATATTTTCTTTTCCCGGTAACTTTGTATTTTAAAAAATTCAAATCCCATTGGAAATTTACAAACATATTCGTTACAAAAATTACATTCAGCATTTAGATTGCAACATAAATAATCAAAATTAGGACATGCAAATTTATCTTGGCAGTCTGTATTTTTTTCACGCTGCTATGACTTTAATTTGTGTCACTATTTTAATGTTATTTAAATATAGAATTTTACTTAATGCGTTTATGAATTGCTAGAATAAAAGAAAATAAAGAAGTGCTTCATAGAAGATTATGAGCCACACAGAATATTATTTATTTACTTAAATGACCAAAAAATAAAGTAATAAATCTTAGTCTCTCAAGTAAATGAAACTATTATGCCTGATTGAATGTATTTATTTATGCTAATAAAAAATAATATCTCCACAGGTATTACTTCGCTATTATTTGTTATGTGCTGTCAGTGTGTTAGGTAAATATAAAATCAAATAAAAATGTATGACATAAACAAGAGCTCCACAGCACTATTCTATACAATATAGTAGTATGGCACCATATGGATTCTGCTACGTTTTCTTAAATCTGTGCATGGCAACTGACAGTACAGGTCAGCTTTGATAGTGGAACATTACAGGTGCCTTGCTGGGCTGCTGATCTGTCAAGCCCAGCATCCCACATACAGTAATCATAGGTAAGCGATTATCGTCTATCACTTATTTATCATTACAGACAGATCTAGTGGTGACAGTTTACTAATTCTGCAGATATTCATATGATTCATGTGATCAAACCAAATTGTCCTAATTCCTTTATTACTTGAATATAACATGGGCACTTGGTTTGGCAGTCTAAACTTAAGAAAAAAACTTAGTCTGAGCACATGAGAGGCCTTGGAATTGAAGAGGCACGTAGAGTGCAAACAATAAATTACAAATGAAAAGAGATTTATCAAGAGCAGCTACTGCTCAGAGAAAGATCATGTTTTGGTCTTCTTGACCTTTCTGAAGACTGGCTCTCTGGCTTATTACTAAGAGCTTTAAAGACTATTATAAATGGTTGACTCAGCTATTCTAGAAATGAATTATGCAGACTATAAAGGGAACTTAACTGACCTCATATACTACCATCTTTTGAATGACTATTTTGCTTTGAATTAAAAGTCAAAGGGAAATTAAAATGGTTATCTTTATGACTGCTTTAAGGAATTTTAAACCCATAACTGAAAAAAATATAAAAATTTGCATTTTTATAGCACATTACTCCAGAATCCCAAAAAACATCTAATGTATGGGATCCCCACTTTACAGATAAGAAAACTGAGGCACAGACACAATAAAGAACAAGACCACCCAGAAAACTTACCGCCTTTTACAAACAGAAACTTCTTCCATTAATGCATCCCAAGACTATGTTCCATTAGTTACTACTACACTGTGTCATTTATACACTAATTTCCACTAGAAGAATTTGTCTTTCAAGAGCACTAGCATTTCAGTGTTCAGGAAGCCAAACTGAGAATAAACAATGAAACAATCTTTATGCTACATGGCACTATCTTCTTTCGTAGGACCCCTCTGAATTCATCTACTTTCTGTTCATACCGAGAACATCTAAATGAAGGTGCTAATGCTGCATGTTTGAAGAGAATCAAAGCTGAAATCAAAGAACAAAATGTCTTCCTGTGAAGGCATCTTTCAATTTGTACTGTGCCATTTTGCAGACAAAGAAATAAAAGCCTCTGCGCTATCAATAGGGCTTTGTTTTAACTCTGCATCACAGAGACTTGTAAATCTACTGTCATAACTGCTCCAAAAATTCTTCTACAGTCAGCCACAATCAATGATTATATTAGAAGTTTCCAAAGGATACTTTTTTTTTAATTCTGAAACCTACTTATTTTGAGGGACAACCACTGCTGTTTAAATCTCACAGTGGAACTAGCATACATGCATGAAATGAAGAAAACATTTTGCTTTACCTGTTTGGTTTTTTCTAATGCCTGTAACTGCAACAGCATCTGAAATCAACAGCTATTTTGGGCATTGTATGCTTTTCATCAAATTGCAGTCAGTAGAAATACTTTCCCTAGTGATCTTCAAAAATCTGATATACATGTCATAAAAATCTATTCAGAATTCAATATCCCCATTAGTACTGATGCTGTTTGGGAATACATCATTCCAACAAGGACTCAAAACGCTTACGTAAAGGATGACTGGATGAGAAAGATTTCCTTTCTAGTTAGGCACAACAGGACAGACCTTAGTCTGCTTCGTATCTCCTCTCAAGAGGCACAGTGCCAATAAGAAAAAAAAGGACTCAAGGACTGTAATTCGTGGGTGCCCAAAGACAAAACGTGTGGTTGGGATGGCTCTGAGCCCCAGCCACTTCTGTGTTCCACAACTTCGTTAAGAGCCACAACACCAGCTCAGAAATCGAACATGAACTAAAGAAAATATCAGAGGCTCAAAAACCTACCCTCTGCTGTTGTAGGTAACCACGACGCACAAGCTTCTTCATGAACCGACCAAGCTCTGCCTCACACTGGCTGTAGTTTGTTCCTTTACTGCTCCTGCTGGAGTGTTCTACTATTGTTATTACTCTATATTCAGTGTATGACACTTATCCTTCTTTGTTTTAACAATACTTCTCACCTTTGTGCCTCCCTATCAACTACAACAATTTTAAAATATGTCCCTTAGCAGACAGAAGGAACTGGGAGAAGGAAGGATTCTTACAACTCTGCTGGCACCACATTTCACTTTGCAGAACCAGGCTCAAGCTTCTCCTCTTTCCATGCCAGAGATGCATGTTTATCTGTTACACTTCTCTTCTAATGCATCTGCTTGCCCGTCCTAGCTTCTGATCTCCCTCACACTGTCTGCATTTCCTTCTTTATTCTTTTCCTCAAGCCATTACTGTGCAGTAGTCCCCCCACCTCAGTACAAACCTATGAGAGTTTCGTTTTTACTAGACCCATTGCTTCTCAGTTGATCATTTTTTTAAGTTTGTTGAACTTCTTGTCTACAACAGTCCTTTTCCAGTCTCAAACTAGACCCAATTCAATCTAGCTTTTAGCTACCATTAATTTAGTCTTAATGCAGTCTCTAAAACTTGAATCAGCTTCCGTTCTTCTATTGCTTCATTTGTGAATGACTCCCTCCTGCAACCAGCCTTTCACTTGAATTTTTGTCTTCCTTCGATTCCCCTGTGACCACATCACCTCACGATTTTCATTCTTTCTCCTTCTTCACTTTTTACATGAGCCTTTCTACTCCTCTTCCAACTTCCTAGGTGGTTCCACAGAATTGCATCCATTGTCACCATTTTTGCTCCTAGCTCACTGTCTATTTGGATAATGCCATCAAAAATACAAATTCAGTAATTTCCTTCAGGCTAATGTTTCACAGAACTACTTCTCCACTTAGGTCTACCTAGGCGCCCTCTCTCTGGCTTCCTCTACATACCAAGCAGTCAGTCAAAGGCCATGAATTTTTTTAATCAGTCCCAGAGGATCCTTACTTCCAATACGGATAGAAGCAGTATCCTCTCATGCTCATCACATGTGCATCATCTTTGACTCAAATCTTACTCTGGCTTCTCACATCCAGGCTGATTCCAGGAGGCCCTTCCTCTTATCTGAACGCTTTCTTATGCATCCAATATGATCAGGCTTTCATCTTGGATCCCAACTGCTGAATAAAATAAGATGGTGCTCTGGACCAGTATAACTCTTCAAATTACCATTGTCTGAAGATGAGAAGGATTAACTTCAGACAGTACTCTTAGAGGAGGAGAGATACACAGTTCTTTAAGGTATATATTTTGTTTGTATATAATACAACTTGTCAGATCAACAGATGCCCCAGACACCCCAACATTTTCTCTGCCGAGATATCTGAAAGCTGCATCTTGTTACCAGAACTTTATTTTAGTGTTTTATCTCTTGCTAGGTATTTCTTCATATGATTCAAAAAAAATGAAGCTTTAAGAGTGAAAACACACAGACTCCCTAAACTCAAAAGCTTCCCAAAAGATTCCACAACTGTAAACATCAATAGTGGTTAATTTTTTCTCCTCATTTCATCCAGCATGATCCCTTTCCAGTGCTCACTGCCTATATTTTTCATCTCAAAATAACAAAACCTGTTTTGCAGGAAAGAAGCACTTAGAACTGCTGTTAACATTTCTTCAGTATTCTGATGAACTTAATAAGCTCCCATGATGTTTCTTACAATGTAGAGAAACCTCCAAAAATATTAAAGTGACTCTGTTTACTCCAGCAGTAAGGAGCATTCCAGATGACTGGTGCGATACATCAATATTACACGTGTGCTCTCAGTGCCGGAAAGGAACTCACAAGAGGAAACAATTATTCACTTTGAAGTTTTTTAGTATTTTTGGAATGTGACTCAATTACAATATTCTGCCTGTACATTTATTTTTTGTTTCACCTGAAATATCACTTGACTTATGATGAAACCGTATTTTCTCACCCAGTTCTAATTTCATTTATACCGCACTTACAGTTTCTCTATAATTCAGTGGAAGTTGCAGTTTGACACGGTTTCTCTAGCACCTAAACTAGCTCCACAAGGTAACAAAGTCCCGACTCTGCCAAGAGTTTTGAGATAAAGAACCCTTACAAGTATTTTTCCGACAAAGAATGTGTCTAGACCCTAAAAAAAAGTAATTTTTAAAGTTAAAAAACTTAAAAAGCAAGTTATATAAATTATTACAGTAAAAGCATAAATATCCTCATACTCTACTTTCAAAAAATATCCGTAATTGTAACCCATGTGATATATATAATTTCATAACATATATATGAGTAATTCAATCTCTTAAATATTCATTACATGTATAACATTACATATTATAGTTGTATTATATTCATTACATATAATTGGTGTATTCCTAGCACTACATAAGTAATTATTTGAGGTAAGATTTCAGCTGAAGTTAGCTTGTTGTCACTTTCAGAGCAACAGATGGGGCTTGGCAAGGCTCAGTATATGCCTACTCCCAGTTCGGCCAGTGGCTCGCGGGTTGACTTAATCAGTAAATCACCTCAGTCCTGCAATCCTTTCTTTCTCGTCTATAAAAAGGAAATCTGCTACAGCCCTCTCTGTAAGGCATTCTGAAATCTAATGATTATGCAAGTGAATTTTTCACATATCAGTCTTGTTATTAATTGAGTGTCTGAACTGTAAGGCTAACTAAATTTACATAAATAGCTGTTTATTGAATTTAACTGAACTAGAATCAAGCACTTATCTCGGTTACACTTTTAAATAACTTTTAGAGAGGTAAATTATTTTAAGGCTGAATTTTTCAGGTGAATAAGTAGATCATGTTGCTAATATGAATTACTATAAACTGCCCAATTCCCCCAAAATATGCAGAAAATATAAGAGAAATTAAAAAGATTAAATAAGCACATTAGCAGTAACAAGGGACTTCAATTTACAAACTAATTGGGACAGAGGGGAAAAAAGAAAAACCCAACATTAAAAGGAACAGTTTGTAGACTGCTATCTTACTAACAAGGAATCCTAAAGGAAGCTATAGCATAGAAAGGTTAAAAAAGGGCACCCATAACATGATCCCACACACCTCAATACCACAAGGTAACCCACATACCCCTACTACATTGGTTGTCAGCAAAGGGCCTGATCACATGGAGTAGTTCACAAGTTGCTGTAGTTTTGCTTATGATTAGAAGATCTAATGCAAGAAATGGTGTGCTTTAGTGCCTCAAGACTCAGCAAGTCCTCTGGAAATCAGCACCGACCTCCTTATTCTCAGGGATCAGAGCTGTAACAGGAACCACTGAAGACGGGGCCATCAGCAAGGCTACCATTACTTTTGTTGGTCCCAACCACCAGCGAAACCCGAGGAATCACCATTATCCCCTCCACGTACACTGTTTGCTCTTCTGCATTTTTTTTTATGTTATAGCAATGCTAGAGCCTCCTTTTCAGACACCCACACACAAACATATAAAATTACCAGATTTAATAAATGTTCAGGAACAATTAAGAAGCTTAGTTAGGAAGTGCCCCATGTCTCACATGCTACAGCTGCAAGAATACGTCGTAAGTAGTATAATCATGCCAGCTGGATCTTACTCCAGCTTTCCACAAGCAGGGACTGATGTTTCCCACTATGATCTTGTGTATTGGAAATTAATAAAAATAATCTGTAAAAATATAATTAGTAGCCTATTTGGTGATTAATTTACTGACAGCTCAATTGTAAGGATAATTCCTTACATTTGTACTAAAAAGCATTGTTACTCAGTTAGAACACATTCATTGCCTCCTTCAGCCAAATAACCTGTCATAGCAGGTTATAATCTGAAACTTTAAAATTCTACCAGACTGCTCTTTTATAATATGCAAAAAAATGAGAATAAAAGAAGAAGAAAATGAGTGGAGGAAGAGAGATAGAAAAGGAGATAGGCTGGAGGACCAAGGGCACTGACTTACTCAAATTCTTATTCATACTGTCTATCAACATGGAAACGTTAAGACCAGAAAAGGGCCTGCTTTGCCCATCTCACAAGTATCATATGATTACAGAAAAAGAAAATTCGGGAAGTGGAAGTCCATTTTTAAAATATATACTCAGATACTTTTCTTTTGCTAAACTGGGTCTACCCTCATAAAGCATTTCTTCTGAAATTAGCTAAAAATTCAGTCCTGCAGAATTTTATATTCTTTTTTCTGTGCTTCAGTTTCATAATCTTCTAAAACTCTTAAAGGAAGAGGTTATAGATCATCATGAAATCAAAGCCAGAATGTTTTTATATTTCCATCTGCTTCTACCACACTCTCATTTTATGGAAAATCATTTTCATTGCATTTTCTTTCCTTCATTTTACGATTTCCTTCTCCAAAACAAACTGGGGGTAGGAGGGGGAGAAGGAAGATTCCACAAAGCAGAACAAAATTCTTATTTAGGAAAAGTGCCTGAAGCACCAAAGAACCATACTTGAGAACTCACAATGAAGGATGAATGTGCATTTAGGTTGCTGAAACTGCAGCTAGGGAGATGAGGCGGCAGCTCTAGTTTCTTTTCTGACCTTGGGCAAGTCACTCACTTGTCTGAAAGCTTCAGTTCCTCTCATTCATAAAAAGACACTAATAATATTCTATTAGATATAGCCTCTTCTACATCTGACTTCTTAAATCTCAAGGAATTTACAACCTAAAATGACTAACTCTTGGTATAATCTTATACAGCATCCAGCACAGCGCAGGCTCATCCTCAGCCTAGTCTGTAGTTATGACTGCACTACAACTACAGTTCTTGAGAACTGATGCCACAAAATAATGTAATGGAAAGAAGTTCTCAGGAACACAAAGATCATCTTTCACAAAACTACGAAAATACACATCATGCACGTGTGGGCGCACACAACAACAGACGACGGTGTAACACAGTCTGCCCAGAAATTCACGAAAAACGGGTGAGAAATTTTAACTGTCATTAACTAACTACCAGTATACCTTTGGGGAGCTGAAATAAGTCAGGTATAAGTCGATGAGCAACAACAGCTAATGTGGAACCTCGGAAAAAAAATTAGAGAATATTCTACATCTACATTAAAACCCCTTCGGCTCCAGGGAATATACGCTAAAAGCACAAATCCTAGCATTATTTAATTAAGAATATAGAGGCAGATTTTCAAATGAGAAAGAGAATTGTCAAGATATGTCATACAATTTCCCTTTTTAAAGGAATTTTTACAGAAGAATCCTTATTTTTTCATATTGACAAATATGAACTGCCACACTTTTATACAAAGAATGTATAAAAATAGAGCTGGCATAACACAGGGATAACAAGTTATTCATTGAATTGAGTAGCCTAGTGATTAGTAGAGAAATAAGGCTGATATTCTTTAAGAAGAAATAAAGAAGCAAACTCATTGAGGCCTAAAGAAGTTCTAAAGGGAGTAGAGAAGGAAAATGCTACAAAGGATATGTGACCTCTTATGACATATATAACAAATGACCAAGCAACTTGGATTAAGAAAGACCAAGGCTGTAAGGGATTTAAGACAGAATATCATTTTTTTCCAGCAAGACTATAAAAACTTATGATAAAAAAATCAAATGGCCTGCAATGTGAACAAGCAGTAAACATTATGAATTTTTAAAATGTATTTGAAGGATGAAAATCCTGCATGAGAACAGAGAGAGGAGAATGGCTAATTAAAACTAGCAAGCAAATGCAGCCTCTCTAGGCTGTTTCCTCAGCTTCATTTCAGACACCCTGTGTTCCTATATCTGGTACAGCAGGCAGGTTGGTTGGCATCATCAAGTCAAAGTGTTCTTTATACTGGTAACACAGAGCGCATTTATATCAGACTTCGGTGTTTACACACTGCAGTCTTCCATTACAAATCAGCTGAAAACACCATTCAGTTATGCTATACACATAGTAGTATTCCCTCTAATCTCTGCAACGCATACAGTAGCTTTCCAAGAGTTACTGAAGTTTAATTTTCTGTTTGTTGCCAAACACCAATCATCTAGTTTTAAAAAAATTTCCCAGTGCATTTTCTGTGAACTGATTATTTTGCACCTAGTGAAGGTGGAAACAGCCAGTATGGGTAAGCTTGCAGAAATATTTTCCAACACAGTGGGATATTTTTCATTCACACATAATTTTTCAAAAATCCCCCCAAATGACAGAAATTTCCCATTCTTTCCTCTAAGAGGAAAGTGTTTAACATACACCAATTTGAGGGTGGAAAAAAAAGAATAAAACTAAAACTCCCAGCTCTACTGTTTCCTTAATTTTCTAAAGGAAGGATTTTAACTATATAGCACGTCACACGTTCAGTTGGCATGAACACCATAAATATACTTGTAATATTTATATAAGTTCCTCATTTTAATGTCCCAGGTATCTAAATTTTGGAGACTGAGTACCTGGGCTTCTGAATTTGAAACTATCATCAAAGAATTCAATTAGGAAAAAAGGAACTGTAATTGTTGCTTCGGGCATTCACTCTGGATTCAGTTCCCTGCATTCACTACACCACAAATGACTATCTAAAATTGCTTAAGTTTGATCATAATAAAAAAAATTAAAAAAAAATCTTTCTTTTCTGCTTCCATTAAGCAATCTCAATTTTGCAGGATGTAACAGTGAAGTTTGCACATTAAGTTCCTAGAAGCTCAATTTTCTTTTAGAAGGCAGGCTGGGGGGGAAGAGGAGGAAAGCGGTTTTCACTTGGAAAAGAAATAACCAAATGACAGCACCATGTACAAATGTATGCTACAAAATGTAATTTTTTTGTGGCTTGACTACAGGAAGAAGGGAGGTCAAAGATGCTATTAAAGAAAAAGAGGATCTATCTTAGGCCATTAAAATAATAATGCACAATTGCTTCATGTGGTCTATTTCCAACTGCCTCATTCAAAAGAGCTGGAAGTAAGGAGATTTTTGCAGTTATCTTTTGAAGAATATTCAGTAATCTAACGGCTGAATCCAGACCCGAGTGAAGGTCCTGCAAAGTGTTAGACGCTCCCTGAAATAAAAGAGAACTGAGAAATGCAAGACTTTACAGAATTAGCCCTTTTACACCACGTTCCCAATTAAAAGGGAAGAAACCCCCAAACAGTGACATAGGGGGAGAATGTAAAACCAATTAATTAATTAATGTTAATTTATATTTTTCTCTGGAGATGTAGGTATGCCATGAAAGCAAATCACCTTAAGTACCACATACAAAGAAAACAGATTTTGGATGGCTGGGGAAGAGTTGTGCGAGATCAGAGGAAAAGGGCAAAGAAAAGGTCACGCTTCAACCCATCCATGATTAGTAAATGTTTGGAGAAGCTAAGGTTGAAAATGGTGGCCTGAGAAGCCCGAGGCCAGTAGAATTATGAACGCAGTGTGGGAAGTCCACCACACCAGTAAGATCTCCAGGCTGTCTTCTGACATGATTCACTGCGGTGCTGAGAAGCTTTAAGCCAAGCTTAATTCAAGAGGAAATAGAATCTCTCAGAAGCTTACAGGACAGATAACTGGAAGTCTTATTTGCTGAAAAAAGCAGGAGAAAATCTGGCACATTTGCAAATTTTGCATGTTACTAGAGTATTCAAATATGACCTAAAAAAATTGCATCTGGCGCAGAAGAAGGTCTTTACGTTGGCTTCACAATTACTGATGCCTGTAGGTAAGCATACTTAGCATTTTCTATTCAAGGTCCAGTTTTTCCTTACAAACAAATCTCTCTGTGTAACAACCGAAATTTTCCATTAGTTGATTTTTTATTTTTTTTTTGCCTTGAGTAAAGCAGCTGAGCCATTTTTTTGGAATGAGGTCTGGTAAAAATATGGTTTATGCATGTTAACATTTAGGACAGTCTTATCTAGTACTTTCATGCTCAGAAGCAGAGACCTGAATTTTTAGCTGAGGGACAAATAGTACAGAAGGAAAATCCTGTTGCCATCACATTAAACTATTAAAATCTGGCCACATTTTCAGTCTCTGAAAATATTTGCTCAGTTAGAAACTCACTAGAATTTCATAGCTGATTTCTCAGCTCTATGATTTATATCCTCACAGCTCCTTCAGTCTGAGTGGACTTTGCATGTGTCTGATCCACAGAGTATCTTGACCACGCTTGAGCAAACCCTGAGCCACCTCAACACAGTAAGAACTGAGCGTGTTCTTCCATGCAGCTGTCCCTCTGAGAAGACAAATACTTGTGTCAACAAGCATCGCAGAGTTGGATGGAAAGCAGTTTACCTCTTCTCTACAATTAGTGTTTCTGCCTTGTCCAAGGGGAAAAAGGTCAAAGCCAATTTGGGCTGGGATGTAGAGGAGTGGAATCATGTATATATATGTTCTACATGTATGCATACATATAATTTTTAATATATACTTTTTATATATACTGTACACACACACAGATATATATAAGAAAACCTTTGAGAATTCCATGACAAGAAACTCTATCAAAAGAAATTGTTATGATTGTAAAAATCAAGTTCTCAAAAAATAAAAATGGCAAAGTGAGACCCGCACATAGAAGCTTAGTTTAGCTCCCTTAGACATACAGCTTCTGATACAACTTCTATGTACGTTATTGTATTAATTTTTAAAGACAACAGTTCCACCTCATTCAGAAGATAAGGTCATGAATTCAAGCGTAGACACCTGGTGTTTGATTTGCAGACAAGCTGAACACTCACATCTGTAATTGAGATCAACAGAAAACGCAGTTTGAACATACAACATGCTACAGAAGACACATTACTTTGCAAAACTAGACACTAGTCATTTCAAACTGGATTTACAATATTAGCACTCACTTTTAATCTCTGCCCTAGTTCATATTCACACAGGGGCCAGCATTGCCTCACCTTGCAGGGATGCCATGCTCATTAATTCACAAACAATTGCAAATCAGAAAAATACAACACTGAACGCACCATGCAAAACCACTAGGAGACTATTTCTTTAATTTGTTGATGCAAGGTTTCAGTAGCACTCAGTAAATAACAGAAGAACAATGACTAGAAGAAATACTGACCCACTACTTATTCAGTAGGAACTCCACATGCTGAACAAAGCAAAGGTCATCTGGAACAAGGAAAGGGGTGATTTAAAGTTTCATCAGTGACTTTGATCCTGGGACTTCTAAATGGTTGACTTGCTTGACTTTGTACTCTGAGCACTTTTTTTTCTTTTTTCTTTTTTTTGTTAATATTAGTATAGGTTTCAGCAAGGTCAGTTATATGTAAATTAGACTAGTTTAATGTTACTGGGTGGAATTCAGACTAGAATGTAGAAAATCCCCTACAACACAGATGAAATTTAAAGGATTCCTGGTTGTAATTAAAGGTATGCTAAACTGATAGAGAAGCAAATCTGTCTGGAGGGAACATAATGACTGCCCTTGCAATGAGTCAGTCTAGGCAGGGAAATACTCAAACCCATAATGTTAAAGTCACCTGCTCACACAGGCAAAAAACATATGCAAGACAACAACATATGATATATATGCTTACCATCTCCATTTTCTTGGTTCTCTCTATTCTATCAGCAAATAGTAGTCTAAGTGTCATTATCACTCAGAAATAATCAGAACTGTTACCACTCCTAGAAATTAAGAACGAAAAATACAGAATCTATCTTTCAGGGTGAAAAATCTGTAGAAAAGGTGTGATGTTCCTTTGGTGGGTAATGCCCAGCTGAGACGAAGAAAGTCTGCAGAGTACATCCAGCTGAAGAATACACAGTAGCTGCCATTCAAAGCATGGAATCCAAACGGATTTAGACATCTTGCAGGGTTTGCAGATAAGACATCCGAGCACTGAATTTCTTGCAGACAGACTTCCAGCTCTCCCTACATCCCATTTTAGGTGCCAAAATCATCTTTCTGGGGCTGCCTGGGTTAGCAATTTGTTCATGATAATACAGACTAACAATAACACAGATGAATCCTCCCTGTTCTGCTATGTATCAACAGGAGGGAGGAAATTCCTGTATTTGTAGTAGCAGGCACCTGCCCCTTCTCACATCCTCAGGTAGAACCTTGACCGCATCTCTCTTAGTTACCTGCCTGAAGTTGTTTCTGTTTGACATGGGATCCCAGGGCCCCTCTGATATAGGTCTCTAAATCATATCCCCTTGGCTGATAATTGCCGCTGCAGCCTGCCAGACTTGATTCTAACAGAGTTTTCTTGTGGAAGATGAGAGGCCGTGATGCAGAAAACAAATTCTTCAAAACAAAGTATGATTTATTTTGTCAAAAGGTATACAGCACTCAGACAAATGGCCTTAAAATAGCAGAAACCAAGGCGTATACTGTTACGACTTAGCATCACCTTCAGCCTCCAGGCAGATGTGATTCAATCTTGATGTCCACTGCTCCCTCAGGTACCTTGTTACGGCTGCCCGAGCCCCTACCAGCCTAGGGCAGCTGCCTATTCCTCTCTCCACCAGGTTACAACAGTCCAGTCTTCTACCAGATCAGTGTCTTCCGATTGCCTCCCACTCTTTCTTAGCAAGACAGCCCTGCTGCTACTATTAGGACTCTGCAGCCCCAACTCATGGATATAAATATGACCACTCTGTTCAAGTATTTCTGGAGTGCCCTTTTTTAAGCCCCTTATTTTACATTTCTTGCCTGGGTTTTTCTTCTCTGTTCCCCTATCTCTCTCCTGCATATTTCCCTTCACATGATGGAACTCACTCCAAAGAGCCAGACAGACACTATAATCATGCAAAACAGCTCAGAGATAGAGGAACGGATGTACTGGGAAGAGAGAGGCGACCTTGAATGTATGCCTGCTCCCAAGCAAGGGGTGCAAGAAAATCCCGGTAACTGTACAGCCCCTGCATTAAGACCAGGGCTATTTCCATCCCTCCTGCCCCCACAGCTGGAAGCTATGGACTTTATTACCCACCCTAAGCTCTCTTCTTCTTCTCCCACTCCCTCCAGGATACAGAATTCCACTCAGAAACTGGATTAAAATGTATCTTTTAAGAGAAGACATCAATCTTATCCTTCCCCTGTGGTGTTCACCCTACTGTAGCTTCCCATAGGAGCCCTATGAAAGTGCCATTCTCTCTGCCGCAGAAACACGTCAACTGTATTGTAAATTTTCAATTTCAGAGAGGTGAAACAGGAAAGCAACAAAAACCCAAGACACACAGCAGTGTTCAAGAGCCACCTGTCATGAAATGACATGCCTAAAGATCATCAAAGGACTGACTTCAATGGTTTTGAACAGCACCTTATCTAGACTTTGACTTTCAGATTCAGCATTTAATGGTATTTTCTCCTATGTTAGCCAAGTCTTCTCTTACAAAGTAATTTTCACTTTCTCACAACCTAGAGGACTGGAGTTAACATAGACTAAATGAAATACCATGGCATTTTTCCGTCTTTCTCAAATGTTGGGGGTGTGAAAGTCCAGAGAACAAGCTGTAAACAGCAGATAGGCGGGAAAAAGCGGGGAGGAGGGAGTGACTGGATGAACCCTCGACCGCTGATTGAGCAGGACAGTACATTTAGATGAAATTAATTTTCAGCGTTGAATTTACGTTGCAGTAGTGATGATCAGAAGAAAATATTGATAGCAATAAGATGAAATTCTAAAGGAACTGGCACTACACCAGAAGACAGCACATTGATGCTATTTATGTTAATTTCTCCAGGTTTCATGCCTGTCTGCATTATTGTTGGCACCTCATGTAACCAAGCAAATAACTCCCAAAGAGCCAGGGAGTGAAAGCAAACAATTGCAGCTGCCATTAGGCTCCTATATATTGTAGTAAGCAAATGTACCAACTCATTATGACCTTGATCTAACAACCCCAGCAGTCAGCTCAAAGGCTCATCGAGTACTACATTTTTAAATGTTATTTCACAGAGAATGTTTATAGAAAGTTACATTTCTCTTACCAGTTTTCAATTATAACAAGCAAAAGACTATGGCAGAGGAAAGTGGGAAAACAAAAGCGAGAACACAAAATGAAATCAGAGGCAAGTGAATCAAAAGCAATGAGCAAACCTCTTTCAATAGTCAGGTGTGTTTTCAAAACTATTTAACAGGTCACAGATAGTAGGGGACACTTACTTGGGTCACCTTAGCATTATGTTAGCAAGCATCCTTTCTAATTTCATCCCTGCAGAGCCTGACTCTTCAAGCATACACTCACACACATAAATAAATAAATTACAGCAAAGTCCTGTTGGCTCGTAATTCAGTCACTGATGAAGCTTCTCACAGGAGCTCTTTCCACTGAGAAAGAGGATACGCTGAATCATAAACTCTCATTTATTCAAAGCAATGAAGGCCACATTTGGGCAACTGAAGTCAACAGAAAAAATTCCCACCAACTTCAACGGACTTTAAATCCTATCCTAAATTCTCAACAGGCATTTGCATCGGCTTTATTGCAGCTGCTGCCCCCTCTCCTTCAGGTGCAGTTGCCATTTGGTCAAATTAACTGTTGTCAGATTCAGGAAATAGATGGGATTTTGGATCTGGCTATGTGACTGCCTCTGTTACATTTTCATTTTATACACCTGCTGCTCCTTTTTTAATTTGAAAATTGCTTTGTTATACTTAAATTGCTTTCAAAGGCAGTCTGTCCAGGCCAACAGATGCACTAACGAGGGTTCTTTATCTTTAAAATGCGCAAAGGGTAATTTTCTTTTTTCATTTAATTTTAGAAAGATTTTAGTCCGTTATTTTTCAGTTCACATTCAATACCTGAATGAAGGGATAGAAACATAAGATTCTTTGTTGTAATCTTTAATGGATTAGTGGTATTGATCAAAGAGCTTTGGGTGCTGATGTGAATTTGTCACTTAATCTTATAGGCATGTTTATCTATTTACCAAGAAATCAGAGTGTCAAGCTAGCAGTGGTATGAGGCCAAGGGCTAGTACATCTGCTTCCATAGTTGCATACACTTATTAAGGAAAGGAAATAAATGATCAAATTATATATCATTGTGGATTAGGGTGGGGATTGCTCTTTCTTTTTCTAACTCAGAATTTCCCTTAACTTCATCTAAACAGTGCAATTTCATCAGGGATGGAGCAATGCAAGACAACATTCTGTATTAAATTAGGTAGTAACCTGTGCAGTGCATGTTAATGGGAAGAAAAGCTGCATCGCTGGGATTTCTTTCTTTTTTAATTAGATACAATCAGTTCGACAAAAGGACATTGAGTGGTCTTGATTTTCATTTCAGAGAGATGTGATCATACTTACAATATATTTGTTAGGCAATTTTAAAAAAATGCCATATTAGATTATTAAATTAACTCTTCACATATATCATATTGGTAAATTAAATCTGAAGTGACCTTGAAGAAATAAAAGTTTCAAATTTAAGAAGGGGTAAGTTTTTGAAGGGAAAATAAGATTTGTTTGAAATTCATAATGCATTTACTGTGTTCAGAATTTCAGCTATTCTCACTCGCTCCCAAACCCTTTATGGAGAGAGGATTCTAGGATCTCGACTTCATTCACAGGAGGAAAAATAACTGGGAAAAAAGTATGTCAGTTGAAATACCATGTAAAATCACTGTGACTACAACCTGGCAGTGGTTAAAGAAGAGCAGGGGGAAAAAAAAGGAGCAAAGAGAGGGTTACTGTATCAGCATTGTATAAGAAAGAAAAGAACAGGGGTTCTCAAAACATTTGGTCCAGAGGTTCCCTTTGGATGAAAACCAGTCCATTAAACATTTAATCTAGCCTTTTCCCCACCACCAAGATCTGTCTCTTCTCTCAATGACTTCTTCTCCACATGAAATAACCTGTGAAGTAGGGTGCTAGTCCTGCTCAGGCATGGGGGAAGGATGGCTGACTGGCAAAGGGGACCAGAAAGGCAAAGGGGATCACAAGACATGTTTGGACATTGTGCGAGGTGGAAGAGGACTTGCCCCAGCACTGGAGGGGCTGAGGAGGAGGTGGTGAGAGCCTGCCCAGAAGGCTGGGGCAGAGAAATGGGCCAGTGTGGCTGTCAGCTGCACAAAGACAAAGGGCAAAGAGGACTTACTTTGGTGCCAGGGAATGATGAAAATTAAGGGAAAACAGAAAAACACTGTTTATACAACAGGTGTTGAGATGGTCCAACATTTCTAGTCACGTGGCAGAGACCGTGCACTAAAAGCATTGCAATACTGTGAAAACCTGTGCTGCGAAGTAAACTGAATAGCCAAATGGGCCAGAAAGGATGCAAAGCACCAGTGTGAAGAACAGACTTCTTTTAATCCGACAAGAGGGGACAGCTGTCTTCCATGAAGTGTATTTTAGAAGGCTGCAAGCTGAATTCAGATGTAGTACTGGTTTTCCATTATCAAGACTTTCATGTAATATTTGCTCCTGGAAATTAAAGTTCATAGCATTTTGGATAAGGTATTTGCATATAATAACCTCTGATCTCTTTGCTCTTTCTTGCTGCCCAGTTCCTAGTTCCTACCACCAAAGTCCAGTCTCAACCTGTACTTTCTGTCAGTCCTGTTCCTTTACCTGAATCTGATGCCACTACTTATTCACAGCATCTTCCAGCTAAGCTGATCTTTGCTCAAGAGATGGCACTTCTCCCGCAGACTCAGGACACTATAATGTTTCTTAGCACTGACGCAGCTTAAATGTGTCAGCTGGGACCGATTCTGTTTCCACATGCTTGAAACTTTTCTTCTTTGAGTATAATGGTTACTCAAGCATATCTGCTCTTTCTCTACCAAGAACAATTGCAGGCATTTTAAAAACTGTGGATAACTACATAAGCCTGGCAGCACTGACTGGAGAGTTTTCTGAAGTACTGATATGAACCATTCTCATCAGTAACTTTGCAAGAAGCACATTAACCCTGATCTTCAGGAGCCATGTTCAGCTGTATCAAAAGCATCCCACTAAAACAGACCTCTAGTTCCTTCAGGATATCCTGATCTCAGACCCTCTTCTCACTTTGGGTTAGGAAAACTGCACTTACACTGTAAACATCTTTTTACATGTCTGTTTGGTAGCATGAAGCAATGAGGCTTCTGCAGCTTACGTTTCTATCGGTGTAGTCTTCCATGTAGCAACACCTTTATTTTCTCTGTTTAAGATAAATTTCCATAAAACTCCTGCTAGTTTTAATAAAACAGCTCAGCAAAGTTTCTTAATGGCACGTAATTCACCATTTTTTTCCTCCACCTGCTCCGGGCTGGCCATAGTCTCAAGCACAGATAGAATAAGAAGACAAAGCAAGGAGGTCTAAAAAGGACATTATCACTGGAAAGAGACAGTAGGATTTATAACCTGTTCTCTCTGGGCCAGTGCTTTAATGCAAGTAAAGGCCTACAACTATAAACATTCTATGAACAGTACAATAAGAGTGACATCCACTAGAAGTTAAGCATTTGTGTTTGATAAAATCATTATCATTGCTTATATTTTTTAACAGCACAATTCCAAAGATCATGCAGAAAAAACAAACTCCTGTCATGACTTATTTTTTCCCTGGTTTGGACAGTGGAAGTAACAGGAGAGGGAGTAAGGACAAGGTGAAGATCAGAAGAGTCACCAAAATCTAACCAATTTGTTCTGACCTGAAGCAACAAAACCATCAAATGTTCCTGCAGAATGAAAACCCACGCATTTAGCTAGATGCACATGCCATCAGACGCAAACACCATTTGACTGGTACTCCCACATACACTGCCTTTGATGCTTTACCATTTTTTCCCCACGTGGAAGAGATTCAGGCCTGGTAACCTACAGAGCTATCCTAGTTCTGCATAAGCAGCAGAGGTTGTTTATAAGAAATGTAAACCATTAAAAAAAGATGCTGAGGAAACTTTAAAAATGGAGCTGTTGTCAGCAGAGATTAAATTGTATACCAACAGCGCGACATCTATGCACTGCTACTTAAACTGTGACAAATGGTTGCAAACATGATGGTTTCAGGATCTTTAATCTAAATGAATGGTGCTTTTAGCCTACCTCTGACTGGAATTCATTTTGGAAATAAAGAAGCATTTCCTACTTGGTTGTGTACAGAACACCACCGCCAATGACTAGAAGGGCAGGAGTCACAGCTTTCACAGCTCTCGACGGTACTACGGTGTACTGTAAGGACTGGAACAGGCCGTCTTTATGTATTTATTCCCCTCTGAGTCCCAAGCAATTGTTTCCAAGGATTTTTTTTTTCCTCTTTCATTTTTCTTGTTATAACAACGTGCAGAATGTAAGCTCATATGAGGCAGCAGAGATTACATTAAAATGTAATTTTTAAAATTACAAATATCTCAAATAGCAAGTTATTAAAAAATAATTTCCATCATTATCAGTTTAAATGTAATATTAACTACTGGAGCGAACCGATGGCATAGGTAGTTTATCCTACTTGCGCTAAATTTATTCCTGTATTATCCTCAGAGACTCTCAGCTGAAGGAATTAAAAGTGCAATTCTTACAAATAAGTATTTACAAAGTGATTTTTTTAGTCTTTATAGTCTTGTAATACAATATTTATAAAATAATCTAATTGCAAACATTCCAAGGTGTTCTTCAGCTGATAGCACAAGAAAAAAATCATTCTTTTATCCTGCCCTCACCACCCCCACCTCCCTGTTCTCAATCAGTGGCTTGACTGTACTCCTTGGAGATTTCGGATTTAAAAAAAAAAAAAAACAAAACGAAGCAAACAGGAAAAGCTGTTAGTTGAAAAACATTTCTTCAAAAAAGAAACAACTCGTGACAATTACAAAAATGTGAATTTGGCATATAATCAGGTGACCAGCTTCTGATGCTTGCACGAAATTTCTGCAGCAGTCCCCTTGCACAACTGCACGATTTGCAGCTGGGGGGGGGGGACCTGAGGTGGTGAACTGGGTGACGCACCGAGAAAAAGATGCCTTCAAGTTGCCACTTTAAACCCTGAAGTTTACTCCAGCTTTTTTACAGCTCCTATATTTTTAAAAAGACAATAAAAACAATCTTCCCTGTTCATTTTTTTTGAGGGAAAACACAGTCTTTGTTCAGAAGAAATTCTTCTGATGAAATACTTAACTTCGCACAAGGTTAAAATAAAGTTAAAGCTGTTTCGAAGAGCAGGGACGCACTGCCATCTCGTGGAGCGTGGGCTGGGAGGCCGAGCAGCCAGGCTGGCGCTCCGGGACGAAAGCCCCTCCCGCCGCCACCGCCCCAGGAAAAGCCCCCGCCGGCAGACATCGGCTTTCTGTGCACACAGCCACCTGTTAGAAAGCAAGTCGCTGTATCTTTGGAAAATGATAAGAATTTTCCCAAGGAAATATATCTCACCAAGCAAGATAAAAGACCTTGAAGAATACATCTAATGCAGAGATCAGGATGAAACTCTGAGTTACATTGCCTCCAAGGCTGCCTCTGTACTGGGAGATGTGCACCTCAGCAGCCCACAGCCCCAGCACAGAGGCAGTTTTGACAGGGAAAGCTGATCTGTCTGCTGATGTAGCAGTAACACCCGCCACCAAAAAAATGCATTATAACAGTAAAGCACAGTTTCTGTGGCAGATGCATAGGCGCTGGGCTTCTGTGGGCACCAGGGTGCCCATGGAGTCAGCCCTCTGTGCAAGCCTGGTCAACACAGAAGTGCTGACAGAAGTCTGCAGCGTGGCCCTCAGTTATTCTGGCAACCCTGCTGGGAATTGCCTAGATACAACAGAGCATCACCCTCTCTTTTTTTTTTTTTTTATCAGTGTCTGTTATTTCAGTATATTAGAGCTGAGATATTCAAAGCTGCCTGAGGGTTTGGAGAATTAGATTCAAAATGTTCTAGGCAGTTCTGAAAATTCCTAAGAGAGTGATTTTACAATGCTATGAGTCTGATCCTTCAATCCCTCCTTGTGTAAGGAGCACTTACTTAGAGAAATAGTTTAAGTAGTATTGTCTTAGAGCCAAATTTTGACATTTAGCTGCTGGCCATGCCGGCAGCAAATTTTTTCTCATGCTCTCCAATCTACAGGTAAACTCGGAGTGAGCAAAAGCTACCATCTTGCCTTTGGGCAAGGTGCACTCCTGGACGTGCACGAAGAGAAGAGAGCCCGTAATTCGGAGATGCTGTAATTGTGAGAGACACACTCAGCGCACGTAAGTGGAAAACAGGTTCCTTACATGCTGTGTTAAAAGTGGGGAAGACTTCAATTATTTTGCAGAAAAATATGTCTTGGTTTGTTTGCCTACTATTGTGCTGCGGGTTTTTTGAGAGCTGCGGGCTTAAAGTCCAGCAAAAGCTAACAGGCACAGAGACAGGAAGAACAGAACGGACCCACGTGTCGTACCAGGACTCATTCACTCTTAATGAAAAGATGCAGCAGAGAGCAGGCTGCCACAAATCCAAAACCAACTACCTGTTGAAGATGCAGGAACCACCTGGGAGCAGTTTCAAGGCCCCAGGACAGACAAAGGCTACGTGGATAAAAAACAGATTGACGACTGATGTCAGTCAGACCAATGGAGAGAAGGTAAAGTAAGCTTACCTCTAGTTTTAAAGTGATGCCAGAGACAAGCAGGGCCTACCGTAAGTTCAGGGGGGATCAGATGCATTAGGCTTTTTGCATGAATTTCCAGGGAAACAAAGGTATGCAAGCATCCTGCTTGTGTGCCTGTGTGTGGCAATCCACTCAGTAATTTTTCAGTCTTTCAGCTAGTTTAACCAAGCCCGACAGAGAGGTAGCAGACTCGAAGGCCTTGTATTCCTAACACAGTTTATCAATACAAACACTTAGACAGCAATGATGCACTTCACACCCCCAATCCAGAAAAAAGCTGCAGCATCAATCGGAGCTCACTCGTAATCAAGCGCCAAAAAGGCACAAAACCATAGGAAACCAGACTTCAGGAGTCCTGCATTTTGTAGGACTGATGTTCACTCTAATGTGTTTCTCACTATCACTAAATTTAGTGGCTGGTTTTCCTTCCCAAAGCATTTAAATTATTATATCTCAGGTAGTAAAAAGGAGATGGAGCGGAATGCTGATTTGATTTAAAAACAGGATGAGAAGTGGGATTTCATTTGGGAAGAAGCACAGAGATAGACCCATGTTTGGAAAGAAACAGCCAGGAGAAAATGAAAAACACGTCATAGCTCACCCTGAAACCATAATGCCTGTGAAAAAGTCTGGCCTGAGTAAAGGATGGAAGTAAATATTCTCCACTCATGTCTAAAATAGTGCTTCCAGGCAATTTAATCTATACCCAGTGCACCAGAATGGGTGTTCACACCCCACAAAGTAACCTTGAACAAGGTATAAAAAACATTGCACATAAGAAGCTGGCATGAGTTTCTAAAATGCCCTAAGTGTCTGATTCGATCCAGTGAAGGGTTATGAAATAAGGAAAAGCTGAGGTTTTTCCACCTCACTCCCAGCTGGTAACTGCACTCATCATTCTTATTGCTTATAGGAGACCATGGCATACTGTGTGAGGACATATTTTGTTATGTTGGGTGGAGATGAAGAACCTAGACAGTATTGGCAAAAGCTTGGCAGGGACTTCAGCATCACAAAACTCAAACTAAAAATTATGGTGAGCTCAGATCTGTGTTACGCTTTATCGCATTCGCTAAAGCTTGGAGGGTTCAGAAGCCCCACTAAAGCTTGGAGGGTTCAGAGGTTCGGAGGGGTTTGCCCGTGTCTACTGCAGATTCAGTTCTCTAACACAGTCACTGGATTTCAGTAACTCTTTTCTTCTGTCCATATCCGTTAAAGTCTTCTTTTTAGTGCCCATTGTTTCTCAAAATACACATGGATGAGCATCAGAGGATTCTTCTGCAACACATTTGGTAAGCTCCACAATGCTGAGATTAGAAAAGGGCACTACACCAATAAAACCAAAATCTTTATAAACCCTTTGATGAAAACATGAGGTTAGTACATCTTCTTCAATATACTTTGGTTTTTAAAATGCAGTATTTCTATCAATATTTCCAGGTCTTGCAGAAAGTAAAACATGGATTCAAATAAGCATGGTTTCAGTTCTGCAGATAAAAACCTACCCTGGTTAGTGACACATAGCACCAAGCCATCTGGTGACTTGCAAGAATCTTGGTCTGGTTTACAAACAACAAATTAACCCTGATTAATAACATGCTTGGGAAGTGGCTGGACACAGCTATTTCCCACGAAGGCAGTATTTTAATAAATCTCCTACACCCAAATGTTATACACGGTTCCACTCCAGTTTACCACTTGCAACTTTTTATTTGTAACCGGACATTTGCTTACTGTCAGCACCCAGCTCCCCTCTCCTGAGCGGGCCGTGCTTTTTAACGCCACACAGCTGATGTATGCTGGAGAAATCTACTTTGTCATTTGTGCCCATTTGAAACTGTGAACGTTGTCAACGCTACATCTGACTGTTGCAGCACTTCCCAGAGGTCCGGTCCGGTCACCATCACGCTAAGTATAGTCCTTGCCTCCAAGGAGCTAATTCACAATGAATAATTTAGCTGACAAACTTAGTCTGCTTGAGAAATACCCATGAGCAGATTTCAATTTTTTCAGCCATAATCATTAGTCAAAATATGCTGGAATAAAGACAGGGTGAAAGAGGTTGAGGGGAAGAAAGATGAGGAAAAAAATAAAGGGGATCACACCTGTATTTCTGGATAGCATAGCACAACTTCAGGCTCCTAATTTCTATTCCTTATGCCCAGTGGATGAAATTAATTTGGGCAGAAGGGAGAGAAAAAGCCTTTCCAGACTATGAAACTAGCTTAGATCAGAACTAAAGAACTAATATAGATTTCACCACTTTCCATTTCAAGTACAAGATTGTCTTCTTTAATTATGTTTTTTCTATCACAGAGAGGCACCAGAGTGCCTGCAAGGAGAGGTGGAAAATCCTCCTTAGTCCCTACCCCACAAGCAGAATTCTGCAGCAGAAATCACACAGTCCATGCATCCAGGTATGTGATGCCAGTGCAAACACATACTGGGCCAGCCACAAATTGGGAAGAGCTCACCCTGGACGTACGTCTGTCCTATGATAAAGTGCTCCTGCATTCTGGCTGACGATGCCCACACCTTTGCTCAGATGAAGTGTACTGCCCTTAAGCGCTCTTCATGCACAGTGCCCCAGCTAAGAGATTTAGAGTGACTGAAAGAGGGAGAAATTATCCATGACAGGAGATATTAGTCCACTACGGAACTGGTTCAGACTACAGGGAGAAACAGAGTAGGACCACTAGGTACTGCGATGCCTACCATTAACTCCTGCACTTCGTGAGTTAATATAGCATTTTCCAAACACATGGGATTTGTCACACTGTGTGCAAGACTAACATGTCTGAAGGAAGACTCTTGCTTCCTCTACAAAACTCAAGCAGAGCTAAAATAAGAGCCTAATTCTAGGCTAGTTCCATGTCTGCCAGAGTGACTATACACTGAAGTACTGCAGAATTACATCGATATACTTACACAATATTGCCGCAAACATAAAAATACTTAACATCTGATCTGTCCCTTATGAGGGGACTTTACTGCTGCAGGTTTTTGGCCTTGAGGATGTAGACACCGCTTTTTATCTCAAGTCTAATGTCTGACCTAAAATCTGAATTTCTCTAGGAAAGAAAAAGGAACTAAATTTTATCTTACTGTTAACTAGTCATTGCTTTCTTTGTTCAAGTAAAATCAAGTATTTTTGATTAAAAATGAGCATGTGGCACTCACGATATTGTATAAGTGACTGATTCCCTGACTGATAATGATCATACGCAATTTTTAAGACTGAACACTGAAATATAGAGTGTCCCCCTTCCCTTTAGTCCTTCAACACAGAATAGGAATTTTGAATTAAAAAAAAGTCTCCCTACTCCCTTCCTTCCCTTCCCTTCAGCAAGTTTGGCAGCTAGATTACTGCCACAGAAGTGAGCACGAGGATGTGTGAGCTCTGTGCTATATTAGCAGAATTTTTTGACAGACTATTTTTCTAAATGTGGGAGAGGGATGTTTGTTATATTTCTTACACCTGTGAGGTTAACAGTGAATATCAGACACAGTGATCAGTCAGAACTAAAAACATCATTTACAAATTCACATTCTAAATGTCCCTTTTGGAGAGACGATGTTTTGGGTAAATAATTGCTCAGGATTGTCTAGAAGGAAGCTTATCAACCCAGGTACCTCCCAGGCAGGCAGCAGTTCAGTCTGCTAAGGACACAACTCTGTATGGAGCTGCTTCAAAGACAGAAAAGATAACTAGATAGATCTGCAGGTCATCAACAAGGGGATGTCTCCTAGACAGGTACCTGTTCTTGTCTGCCTGGAAAGTGAGTTAGGAGCCTTTGTACAGCACCTTTCAGGCAAGCAACTTATTCAGGTCTGCCTAGAAGGCAGGTCAGCATGCAGATATGCCTAACAGGCACAGAACTATGCAAGTCTGCCTCTCCATACCTTCTAAGATCCCAATACAAGTCAAGAATTTCATTTTAATGATTTCAGCAGAAAGCCATTATTTCCTGTAAGAAATAATTTTCAGTACAGTTGCTGGATATGTCAAACTGCAGTTTCTTTAATGACATACTCTTAAGGCCAGATACAAGAACAGAATTCCTTTTTACAAGGTTCTGGTAGTATTCTTAATACAAAAGGAAATGTTCTTTTATAAGATTTGGCAGCGGGTTACTACAGAGAGCAAAAAGTCCAAAAGAACAGGTCAGTATAACCGGAAAAAAGAAAACTGACAGTAGACACACTAAGGAATTATATGTACTCTACCCATATAAACACAGACGTTGGCCTACTGTTTTCTCTCCCATCAGTGTAGCAGCAGTGCTTGCAGTGGAGCTTTAGACAGAATTGGCAAAAGTGAGAAAATGAATTTAAGTATCATTCATTCCAAAAGGATTAAAAATTCTAAAAATCTCCAATCAGCAAGGACTTTAGCAAAGCCATAACTTCAATCAGTCAACTAGACAGCTTCTTAATAAAGATGAAGAGCTTACTTTGCACATAACAGAGGTATGGTTTCAATGTATTTGTGAATTCTCTCCATCAGGTATGCTCAGTTCAGGACTTCCAAGTTTTCTTCATTACGGTATTATCTGCATTTTTCCATGAAAGCTGAGATCGCACACAAGCCGGTAGTTCTGGACCAGTGTTTGAAACGCCGTGATAGTGTGTGCTGGCCCAAAGTGAAGCAGAAGTCTTGGACAGAGAGCAGTTAGCAACAGTCTGACGTGAGAAAGAAAAAACTGTGATGTTAATCACAGTTTGTGACAGTTGTTTATTATGGAAAGGCTGTGTATCTCTAAGAAAGACTCAGCAGCATCCACTGTGAGGGAAGAGCACCGCGTTTAGACAGTGGGTTGGCAGTGGGCCGTAACCAGCCTACTGGGATCCCTTAAGGCAGCTTGGAAGCTCTAGTTATTTTAAAAGAAAGAGAAGCACGAAAGACGAGATCTACAAGACTCCAAAATGTGCTGTAAGATAGACAGTAAGTTGGGCACATTTCAGGGGGAAAGCAGGGCATATGCAGAAAACACAAGGCAAACAGCACTTGTTTAAACTAAAACAAAACAGTTTGGTTTAATTCAGAGCAGCAGTAAACCACTCTTTATACCTGCACAGTCTTTAAAGACTCAGGATATGAGACCCTACACTTGTGTTATGCAGGACCACCTGGTTTGCCAACTGTCAGCAGGAATCTTAATGAGAGTGACTTATCTTTTCCAAGTGATATCCCCATAGGCAACTGAATAAAGGTCAAATAATCTTTGTAGAGGGTTTTCTGTGTCTGAGCTTGATCTTTGGTGTGCAATCTGTAATATATGTAAAAGACTTACCACATAACAGAATCAAGAAAAAAAATCTAGAGGTATAAAACCACAAAAAATATAATTCATTCTTATACTTGCAGTATATATGAGATCGTTAGTAGTCTGCATGGCCCTCTAATATGAATAGCTTAGTCAAATTTATTTTACATGATCCTATCTACATTGATAGAGCTAAAAATTCATACCGAAAGCACAATACTGGCATCATTCTGTGTTTGGTTTACATTATAAAATACCCTTTACCCTTTTAAGCTTTCTGACTGTAAACTCTTTGTTTGCCATAATTCACCTATTATTTATTAAACTGTGTTATTCCAGCTCCAAAGAACCACTGAACAGTCATATTCACCAACCACTGTGGATTTAGGCTTCCAAAACACTTTTCAATTAAAGGACATGTTTTTTAGAGAAAATTATATTTTAAGTAAACCATTGTTTGGGTTTTGTTTTATTTTTTCCAATTTGTGAAATCATCTGCCTTCCCTTTTAAGTTTAATTAGTAACTGACTCAAGGAACTTTTTAGAAAACTTTCCACATCCCTATTTAAAGAAAGACAAAAGTAGTGTCTACTCCCACTGCCTCAAATGTGAATAAAAGGTCAGGGACAAGATGATTTTATTCTAAACTGCCTTTCCCTTACTCTGCTACTGGGACCAAAGGAGATCCTAAAACACCTCAGAGATATCTAAGGGCTGATTTAATTTGTTCAGACTGAAATAGCCCCACAGAGGTCCTCTCCAGCTGAAGATCAGATGAATACTGTGTCTTGCCAGGTGCTACAAACAGCATATGCATCCACCTCTTCACTGGTATAGCCTGCTAATACCTGCTTAAATTTCTTTTAAGTCTTTCAGGCTTTTTGCAAATGCTGAACTGGATTTAAGTAGGTCTCAAAGGTTTAGTTCTGAATCTTAGATGACATTTTTGCATAAGGGTGCCCTTGTGTTATCCAGAGAATGCCTGGTAAACAGAAGCCATTTCACTAAACAGTTTCGGCTACATCCAACGCCTTTCCTTCTGCTGAGCAGAGGAGACAGGTACCAGGCACTGCTGGCACGCCGTGACACTGCTGGTCAGCTGTGGCCATGCCTGGGCATGCAACTGTGCATTAGCAGCTCAGACATCTGCCAGGCCGCACTGGGAAAGGTGGCTCCAGTACACCTACTTCTCTACAGGGCGCTGAAAAGTCAGCTGTCTTCTTCATGACACACATTGAAACTGAAATAGCTTTCTGTTTTTACACACACACACACAGAGACATATATTCCACTTCAACCTCTCTTACAAAAATTGAGAATATAAAGGAATTTACCTTCATGCACCCTCTAATATCAGTGTAGTATTTCCAACAGCAGCTTAAAACTGGCTTCCCCGTGACGTCAGTTTGGAACCAAAGGGCTTGCTAAATGGTGAGGACAAGCTCTTGTATTCTGCTTTTATAACACTGAGCAGTTATGAAATAACCTTTTGCCTACAGTTCAGCAATCGATTATCTTTCTGATTATGCCACCAGCTACACTGGTGCAGAGACAGATTAACTCAACTGGTGACAATGAAGACAGTTCTGACTTGAACCTGAGTGTCTGAAATTGAATCTGTCCTCTAATCTAATTTGAACTATGGAATCATGATCACAGATGTCTTTGTTAACAGAAGTGTAAATGTTCAATTGAAGCGCTAAGGAGAATAAAGTGAAGTATCTAAAGAATGTCAGATTTTGAGTATATTCATAGGAGAACACTCGAGAAGCTAAGAAGAGGGAAAGAAACCTACAAACAACTTCAACTTCAGCTGCGGTTATATTGCAGAAGCTCCAGTAATTATACAGTCAGTTATATTTTTTTCATGGGTTTTTGGATATCTTTGTATTTGTCAGCTCTAAGCACTTGAAGAAACTGTTGAAAACACATTCTTTAAAGTACCTACAAAATCTTGTGCAGTATAGTGTTCTTCATAAAAGGATATTGTAAAACTACAAGTATAGAGAAAAAAAGCTTTCTTTGCAAGATCTAGCAATCATGGGGAGGGGAAGATGGAACAAATCAAATTGCAATAAGCATTTTGAAGTGTCTGCAATAGTTGCTCCACACAAGTGAATGATTCTACATCTCATATTCATGTTCTTTATTACAGCAGCCGCGTATTTTTTATAACTAAAATTCAGTTGCATTTCTACAGTAGCGTTCCACCTTTATTAAAAAAAAAAAACCACAGTGGTCTGTATGGCAATTCTATGCCTATTTAATAATACGTGTTCTACTCTTATACTTCCCAGTGACCTAGAAAACTCCAGGAAAGCTAGAAAAACTAGATTCTCCATCAGTGATCCAAGCTGATAAGCCTGGATTGTAAGACATTGTGAAACAGACCTAGCAAACCACTAGTCTGTGAAAAGGCAAAAACAGGGCATGTGGGGTAGTAAGACATTACGCAGACTGACCTTCACGCTGACGCATCTGGAAGTGGACAGAAAGAGCACAAGCTGCTGGTACTGTGTCGTAAGAAAAGTTTGAAGAGTCTGCGACACTTTGCTGGATGGTGCTTCAAGTCCCTTTCCTCTATAAAACCAGACAGAGCACACTTCAGCAGTGTACGTTTGAGGCATGGATTCACGTGGCAACATCCAGGACAGTGGAAGAGCCCCTCCTAGCCAGCCAGCCAGCCGCATAAAGAGACACAAGCAACCACATCTTTCATCAAAGGTCTGGATTCTCACCAGCCCGTGGATTTCCAAACGGATTGGCAAAGGATCTCAACCCCTAAACCACACACCACAGCTGAATGTTACAGACAACATCTTCCCAACCACCAATCAAGCTCGGTTAGGACAGATTTAATAAGCAATAAAATAAGGGAGCAGGCCAGGAGAGCTCCGGCTGCATTCAGCTTTAATGAACAAAGAAGATCTCTGCACAAATACTGCTTGCAAGACATTTGGTTTCCGAGGGCAGGTATAGTGTCCTTACAGCATTTAAATTTGACAGAGAAAAGAATATACCTTGTCATCATTCTGCTGAATGCAACCAGGATCAAAAATTACTTCTGAGGCACTTAATAACAACTTTGAGAGTATCAGCAGAATTGTTTAAAACACCACTTAGACTGGGCACGTTTAAACGGTTTTGAAATAACAGGTGAGTAATATATTCGGATTTGCCTCCGTGGGCAGCCAGAGCAGAGAAAATTACTGTAAGACAAATTTTTTGACAAAAACTCAAGATAAACAACTCCGCTCCTTTTTGTCAAGAGTAACAAAGTGGGCGTATAAATAAAATGCAGTAGGCAGGATGTCTCTGGAGCTTAACAAGGCCTCTAGCACTCCACCACACAGAAAACTCATTAACGCACCAGAGAATCATGGCACAGATCAATTCAGATGAAGAACAGAGATTGTAAGTGAAGAGATTGCAAGTGAAGAGATAAGTGTCGTGCTAAATCTGGCTGGGTAGAATATCAAGAAGGGACTTGTTAGATCCCACATTAATCAACTACCAGCAGTCCAGGGCAGAGCTGGTCCTGCTCCTCCCCTACCTGGGAAATTGCATTGCGGTAGCAGACTGCTAGTTCAAAATGTGTGGAGGATATTTATTAAAATCTGGAAGGTTCACCATCCCACCTGACATGACTTAAACACACGAAGCCTTAAATCCACCTCATGTTTAAGCCTTCCTTATGTAACGCGCTCTGTGCAAGTCCTCCTTCTCCAAAAATTTCTCTTGTACCATTCCATATTTTGACTGCTCCTCAATCTTCTCTCCTTAAAATCATTCTCTTACAGAATCTGTATAGGGTAAAATGCCATTTAAAAGATTCTTCAATCAACATGTATTTTATGGCAGTCACATTTATTGAGAACTGCAATAAAAATGACAACTCCATCATCCAGGTCTGTTGTGAAGGACAGCAGCAGTTGTCACAGCCAGCCAAAGTCACAGACAGACACATAACAAATAACACTTTGTCAAATGTATTATTCTCAACTGTGTGGACATTTCCAGCCATCAACATCCTTTATTTGTTTCTCTTTGTTAGATCCCTCTGGACTCTCCCTTGAATCTGTCAAATGTGACTGAAATATATCATGGACCTGCTTTATCAGGCAAGTACTGCATAAGAAGCATCCTGGTTATTAACATATCTACATGCGAACAGGAGCGTCGTGGATTACTCCAGACAAGCTTGCACAGCTTGCACGCCTGGTGCCTCTTCACAAGGGAGGACCGTTCACACATGCGCTCACAACAATACCAAAATTCAGGGTGGGTCAATATTCCTCCCCTATGAGGCCGGGAGCCCGGTAGCCACGTGAAGCATCCCCGCGCGTGGATGGCTGACCTGTGTTTTGAATGCATGCCACGGCAGTATTTGCCAAAGCCCAAACACAAACCAGTAGATCTTAACGCACAGTCAGTGGTTTGGGAAACTGGATTACAGATCTGTGCTGCTTTTGCCTACAACACAACCACCTTCACATATGTGTGAGCAATATTGTGTAAGGAAATAAGTAAATATATATGTATGTTTAATGACTTTGATGGAGAATACAAACAATAAAGAGTATAGTCCTTCAAAAACACAGCATGCAGCAAAAAGAGCACCATGGTGTGAGGTGGAAAAATATGAACAGTGTCATGCAAAAAAAAATTTTGGCTATAGGATTGTGCTGTATTTCTGCTCTTGAACAAACAAGAGAATCTAACTGAAGTCAGTGTGACCTGCAGGTGCAGAAAGATGCTGTAAACATTCAAGTACTGTTTTTAAAGGTGTTTTTGTCTCTAAATGTCTGGGTTTTTTACAAGTGAAATGATTTTGGGTTATACTTTCCATTTAATGGAAATACATTTGGAAGGCTTCTTGGCTGTGACCACAGACATTCTGAGCCACTAATTTAGATTTGTTCCTTTTGTTATCCCCTAATTAACTTGCTCTCTTCATACGTATAGCTTTTCCAAATTGCCTTCTTCCAAATTCTTTCTTTTATGTACTTCCTATTAACACTGTTCTTCAAAAAATAAAAGACAAATTAAAGAAATGCCAGCCATTAGACTGCAACTATATCAGTCAGATACTCCGTATTTCCAGTCTTTTCAATATTGTTGAATGCTTCCTTACAATGGATATCAGATAGCTTTCTCTGTGTAGCACGAAGGCAAATTTCAGGCAAAACCTTGTCGCTACACATAAAATACTGCCCACTCTTCTGCTTTACATTCATGCAGCCCCATTCTTGCTTGTTATTAGCAATTCAGCAAACTGTAAAATAACAGCAATCCTGCGTTACTGCATCTTCCTTGAGGAATATGCTCCCCCTAGCACTTGCATAAATGTTATCCCAATCAATAACCTAGTAATTAAAGTCACCAGCATTTTGGCCTTTTTACAAGTCTCCTTATCCGAAACAAACATTTCTTGCTCTACTTTTTCAAAGCAGTAGTAGTTTTGTCTTGGGGTTCTTTTTGTTGAGGGGGGGTTGGGTTGGCTTTGTTTTACTTCCAGCAATAAAAAATAAATTAAAAAAAAAAAAAGGAAGCTGAAACGCTAAGGACAGGAAAACACTGGTAAGCAAATGACTGAGTCTGACAAACAATCAATTATCTTCACTGCTCAGCTACCAGAACATACCAAGGGTGAAATCCTGCCTCCTTTAAAGTCAAAGGGAGTTTTGTCATTGACTTCAACTGAGCTAGAATTTCACTCTAGAAATACTGTATGTGACTAAATGGGAGAAACCCACTGTCCTGGTTTCGGCTGGGATAGAGTTAATTGTCTTCCTAGTAGCTGGTACAGCGCTGTGTTTTCAGTTCAG
>JAVKLA010000001.1:47482922-47558335 GCA_034782735.1 Sagittarius serpentarius | reverse complement strand
CCCAGCCCTGCCCGCCGCCCTGCCCGCCGCCGGCAGCCGCCGCCGCGCCGCGGCCCAGCTGCACCTTCTGCCTAAGCGACCAGCGGAAGCGGGTAAGGGCCGGCGCCCGAGCGCCTCTCTTCGGGCACCGGCGCGGTGTCTGGCGCAGGGTGGTGGGCGGTCTGCGCCGCGGGTTTGGCGTCGTCCCGACCGAGGGTTCAGGGGCGTCCCCGGTGTCTCCTAACCTGCGCTTTTTCCCCCCGCACAGCACCGAGAAGGAGAGAAACCGCTGTCTGGTCCAGCCTTAGGCGGACACTGAATCCTGCTGAGCACCTCCCGCCCATCTTGCACCGACTGTACAACTGCTCTGGGTAACGTCGCCGCACTCACGCTGTATGTTTACATTTAAATAACGCAGCCCGAAAAGAGCTCCTTTTCAAGCCTGTGCGCTTTGTTTCACGCTGTGACAGGTTTGTTCAGGGTACTTTGCAAATGAAATTGGACGCTGTTGAGACAGTTGCACCTGGTGCGGCAGCTATTTTAGTGCGAGAAACGTTAAACCTAAGCAGCCAAGCCCTGATCCTGGATGTCTCCTAAACCTGTGTCACATGGTGAAACTTGAACTTCCAAACACACAGTGTCTCCTGTCAGGGGAAGCTGTCACGAACACGCCGTGCTGGACGCCTTCGGCCCAGCTTGGGCTGCACGCAGCGCTGCCGCCCACTCCTCCAGCTGCGCGCTAATTCTTGGGGTGGGGGGCTGATCCCGACAGCTGACATGCTCGAGAGGTTTGAACCAGGCTGGAAGATTATTTTAAGGCGTTCGCAGAAAGTCGGAAAACTTCCAGTGAAAGCACGACCGTTCGCTGTGCGCATAGGCACAGCGGCACGTCGACACGGGACGTAGCCAAGACAGGAGAGGAAAGTGGAGAAGTGCTGCGTAAGCGATGCTCTTTTCTTACTAACAGTGCGAGTCGTGCCAGTCCTTTAAATAGCACGGGATATTCCTAAATCTGTCTGGCAAGCAGAGGGTAGGGAGGGATTCCCAAGGGCTCTCTACATTTACCCGTCACCCAGGTCATTCCCAAATTGTGCCTGTACATCACTGATGTCATTTATCTCCCTTCAGTTTATTAACATGTATGCTTTTTTTTTTTTCCTTAGAAGTAAGTCTAAAAAGCAAATATGCATGTTACGTTTTAAGTTTTGGACATTAGTGAAGCAGCAGGTTAAAATCTTAAACCCCGGTAATGGTGCATTTTAAAAAAATATATAGATAGTTTAATTTTGCAATGTTTTTTATAGTTAGTTATAACTAATTAGGCCTTAATTAAGATTAACTTGTTACTTTGGGAGGCACTCTGTATTCTTTAAAAGCTTGGTAACGGTACCACTCTGAGAACTGCTGCAAAGAATACTTGTCTCTGTTTTTTTCTGCCCTGATGCCATCTGTTCAGTTCTCCTGGCCAGCCTTGCTGCTTTAGCCAAATGTGAGGGCCGAGGAAGCAGCACTGCACTGCTCACTTTACTTTCTGTATAGAATTTTCTCTTCCTCCCCTAAATAAGTGCAAAGCAAATTCTGGCATTTATTATGAAGAACTTAGCAAGGACAAGATCTTGGTATGTTGCTCATGCGACTTCACATTTTTAGTTTTCTTTCTCCCCTCCCCAACGCACACTGACCGCCTTTCCTTTATCACAACGAGGAAGAACCTGTTGTACCTACAGAACCTGCAGTAAACTTCTTTAAAATCTAAGCAAGAAAAACACCAAAGCAAAGTTCCAGCGATTCTACATAATGTCAGTCTATTCACTTATTAAAAGCTAAAGGCTGTATTTTCCTGGAGTGAGAAGAGTTTGTTGGCTTTAGAAGGTTTTCCACTTTTTTTTTTTTAATAGGGAACTTTAGATTGCTGCCAGATTATGATCTTTGTTTTGCTTTGGCATTGATTCATGAAGCTGGAACTCTTTACAGCTTTATACAAAGTGCTTTTTAATTTTTGTATTGTGTCGGCATGTGTGTGTGGGTATAGATTTCTACAAACATGTCTTCCTGGCCTTTTTTTTTTCCAACCAATTTGAAAAAGCTTGTCTTTTAAAAAGTTATTTACTTTATAATTAAAGCTGATCTTACGAACCCATTAAACCAAAGCATCTGACCTGCTTTACAGACAGTTAATACTAATCTATTTATTTAGCTGTATCATTCAGTATGATACCCTAAAATGGCAAAAAATAATGCAGTTTCAAACAATTTTAGGAAAATTTTGCTTTGAGTATGCTTTGAATTTTGCAATTCATAAAGAAAGACAATAAAATTAATTATTTCAGGTTTTCAAGATGTTGTGACTTTATTGCAGTTTTAAGAGTTTTAAGCGTAGTTCTTGGCAAATGCAGCATGTTTTGATTTAATAGGATATCTCTACACGTAGTTACTAAAGGAAACGAGTATAAAAAAGTGAGGTCCACTTCTGCACCGTAGTATTAGCTGAAAGCTCATGACTTGAAACTCATGAATAATTTGCACAATCCTACAGGAATTTCGTCTTCTCACTTTAAATGGGATTTTATCTCCCTGGTTTTGTATAACATTTATACAGAATGGTTTTCCATGACAAAAGCAGGAGCAGGCTGTTACAACTTGGCCATCTCTCCTGTTTAATGTGGCTCAGTGTAGCATTAAATTCTTCTCTTTTTACTCAGGGTAAACTGTTGAATTCAACTGGGCTTGAAGATTTTAGTATAATGCTCAGGATTTCAATTACTAAATAATACTGGATTTCAGCAACACTGATTGATTGTGGCAGAAATTAGGCCCCAGAGCACTGTGGCCCAAATATTCATGGTATAGACAGATAATATCCATCCAAAACAATTATGACAGTGATTTCTCTGAGGAACAGACCACAAGCCTGCATTTATATGTATGTAACGCTGTGTATTTAAATGGGGACAAGTGGGGACAGATCCTTACCTTTGCTGAAGTTTATTTATAATGTAAAACTTCTCTACCCCCAGGAGCAAAAAAAAGATACAGGATTGAGCTGTAACTGTGTAATGGGTTTTCTGTGAACCTAGGGAAAAAGAATTTAATTTCTAGAGACACAGATGAATTGAGTGCTCAGATTTCACATATAAAGAGCTCACTCATCATTAGGTATGTTATTGAATTTTTACTGTATGCGTTTGCATGTCTTATCAGTTCTATTTTTTTAACCATTTCATGGATAGGTATTGTTCATGGCATGCACAAATATATATTTATAATCCAAAATTTTGAGGGTGTCTAAGAGCAAGTGCCTTACTTGATGGGCGGGCAGTGGAATGATGTGAGTTTTTTGGGAAGTGCTGAGCACCCACTTGTTCTGCTGAAGACATTGGTTTTTTGACATATTTGTAAGTGCATTCTGTTCTGTATGTATGAAGAGAGGCATGCCTAATGCCAGTCCCATCTTTGTTTTTCTGTCAACACTTGGTTACTCAATTTACATGATGCATGAATAAAGCAGAAACAGTGAGATATGCACCATTTGATCTTAGATCCTATTAAATGATTGTTAAAATATTCCAAGTATAGTACTTTGTGTAAATCATTGTAGGTAGCCTGCTACATCACAATATAAAAACAGCATGAAGCAAAACGAATAAATCATGTTGTTTGATTTTACTGGTTAAGTTTAAAGAAGTATTTGAATATAGTTCTTGGTTATTTATGAATTAATCATAATGTAAGTCTAAGTACTTTCATATGTTAGCCACTATTTTCAGTTCTGTTCTACAAAATGGAAGTTTCCTTTCTAATACCTTCTCGGAAAATCTTCTTTACAAAAGTCTGTATTTGTTTGCAAAGTGTACTTATATTTGCTAAAATAAACAGTATTTTTGTTACTAATTTAAACAATAAACTATGAACACTAAAGCAATAGTTCTCTTCCGTAGCTATCTCAGTTAAGATACAACTATTTAATCTTTTTCTTTACGTCTTTCAAATCTATCTGTACGAGATTTCAGCAGCATGTGTATGTATGTATGTATGTATGTACATACCACAGGGCTGTCAGAATGCTTTTAAACCGTTAACAATGGACCAGTTATGTTTTGGAGGCAGCGTTCTGATCCCGTAGCACTGAGAAAGTCATACTAAGTGTCTACACTAATAATTAAGATTGAGCTACCCAGCCAACACACAAGGCACTTATCTCCCCTGTACCTACTCCCACTATCAAAGCTCGACACATTAAGCTTCAGATTTCCTAATACAGCACTAAAGATGTGCCGTAGGTGCTCTCATGAAATTGTAGGGCTTGATGTGCAAGCTATGTGCCTCTCCTAGGCTGCTTGGTGTACATCAGCAGCAGAGCAGGAAAGTGGCTAGAAAGCTTGGAAAAATGAACAAGAGGGTTCCTCGGCTCAGGGACTGCATGACATTGTAAGTGCCCAATAGAGGGGGAGCTGGAGGGAGGGAAAGGATGGAGGAATGACAGAGGGAGAAGAAGGGAAGAGGCTGATTTACCAATGGAAGTTCAGCAGTTTCCAGCATCAGGCTAAATAAGTCAGTGCATAAGTGAAAGAGCCCATAGTGTGAGCACTGCTGTGTTTCCCCATAAAAAATTTTCTTTGGATGTTATGTGTTTATGACCAGAAGGATTCACGGTACTTAAGGCAGCAAACAGGACATCACTGCAAGAGGAAAAGCTGCTCAGTCAAGGGACTACCTTAAAACTCTGCCAAATTTGCCCTTTGAAAAGACCTTGTAGTCATCAAAATGATTCTCACTAACACTGCCACAAACTTCTGAAAGGCAAATAGCAAATAACAAATCTTTTATCATTGTACTTAATCTTACATTGTCACATACTCCCCCCCTTATATATACTCCATGTGAGACTATATGAGCCATTTCACAGAAGCTGTAAGAAGTTAACTGTAAATTAGAGTCCACTGGAAGTCTGAGACACAAAAAATCTTTGATGCCATTAGTTACTAGATTCTTTCAAAATACACTTTCAACTTACTTCCACAAAAAAAGCTGTTTTCTGTGTCTTGGCCTGTTGCACTGTGAGACACTAGACATTCCATTGAGAGAACCTCACAAAAAAATACAAAACCTAAAACGGCTGTCTAAATACCACTTTTCAAAAGAGACTAGTAATGTCTTGATTGATAGTAAGAGCTAGTGGATAATACAAGGCTAAGAGAAAGAGTTTATATAAAATTAGCTAAAATAGACAGCATGCTGCCAAGGCAAAAGATCAGGGGGATATATTATACCAGGAATCCTTTGAAGCTTGAAGAAAAGTGTTTCTAAAGAATCAACATGGGGATTGTGGGGGAGGAAGAGAAAATTATTACTAGGAGAAAAAATACCGTAGAGTTTTGTGAAAGCTAAGAAAAAAACCCATTACTTAATAGTGAGAAGGACTGAACTGGCTGCTCTGAACATATTTCTTCAAAAACTTTTTCAAAATTTGGATATACATTCATAGCCAGGCAGCCCAGTGTCTTATTTCACGTTAAATCCTTTAGCTATTACAACATAATACAGAGTTTCAGTAACCTTGAAGGTTCATCCCACTTTTGAAGTTGTACAGTAATGAATACAGGCTTCCTCAGGAGAGGAAGGAGACAGAGAGGGCACTGATAAAAAAAGAGTAACCAGTAGCCCACCAAGGAGGATATTGTCTGTGGTGCCAAGAGAAATCTCGGTTCAAGTCCAGGCCCAATGCCCTAATTATTGTCACCTTCCCTCATTCTCCTGCCAGGAGTGCATACAAGGCGTATTTGGTGTCTATTTTGAGACTCCCAAGCAGCCTCTGGTGAGAGGTAGGTATCTCAGAACTGCAAGAACTATGGTGCAACTGGGCATGAGCTGGGCAACTAAAGAGGTTTTTGTTGTTGTTTTAATGAATATTTAGATTTTTATCATAATTTAGGCATCTAGGAAAGGTCCTCATGAATCACTATGCTACAATTAGGTACCTAAATTATAGTAAACTGAAAATTGGGATGGATGTATGCATGCATTTTCCCCAGCAGAAGGCTAATTTAAGGCAGTCTTTCCTCCAGCTTCTCTTTCCTGACCCCACAGTTGTGTCACTGGGTTACTGGAACATTTTGTGGACCCTCTCTGAAGCCAGGTAAGGTAAATCATTTATGTTAAAAAAACAAAAACAACAACAAAACAAACTAACTAACTAACTAAAAAAAAAAAAGGAAAGAAATCTAGGTCTTGCAAGGATTTGACATCCTGAAACAAGTGAACTATGATGCACCAAAGAAAGTATCCCCTGTTTTGGCGCTAGATAAAATGTTCAGGTAACAAAACACTTAAGATACCAGTTGCTTCAGAAAGGCCTTATCTTCTTTCATTCGTTTACTACGTTCACATCACAGTAGCGTTGTGAGGTTTTAATTAAACATTTGGAAATTGCTATGGGTTCTTACAAAGGAGAAGCCAATATAAATAAGACAATTACACTGAAATGGGTGATGAAATAAGTAAGTGATAAAAGTAATTCTACTTATTATGGCATCTGTCTGAAACATCTGATTGTCTTTCCTTCACATTATTAAAATAAACTCTACTTTCCAAGCATATGTATGCAGATCATTTTTAAATGCAATGATTACAGAAAAAGGTAATTCTTTCAAGAAGAGAGTTGAGCTTGGCAGAAAGGGTAGGCATCTGTCAGGCCCAGATAAGATCAGACAGCTGTGTTCTTTCCTGAAAGGGTGTCTTGAAGCTAAGTTTTCCTAGGGAAATAACATCTTTGGTATGAAAAGCAGCAAAATGTAATGAAGTCTCCAAACAAATAAGTGGAGAAAACAGAAACTCTCAGAGCTCATTGTTATCTAAAATACCAACCCTGTATCAGGACAAGAAATGTGGGATGAGAGAAGGATAACATCTTTACCAAACAGTAAAAAATAAGGGGTGGGAGGATCATCTCACTTTATATTCTCAATCAAATTAATCCTTTAGATTAGAATCAAAGGTAAGATGTGACTAGCAACAATAATCATTGCAGACAGCCGCCAAGATACTACGAGGGCTGGGACACCTGACACCTAGGACAGGCTATGGGAAGACGGGTGATTAAAATGGAGAGGAGAAAGCAAGCTAGGTGGAAAGCTAACAGCAGTCTTGCGACAGTTAAAGGGGAAGGCAGAGCCAGGCTTTTCTAAGAGGCACACAATGAAAGGACAAGCAGCCATAATCGCACGTTGCAATAAGGTAATTTTTATTTTTTGACTTAAGGAAAAATGCTCCTTGCCACAAGCCTGGTTAAGCACTGGAACAGGTTGTCCAGGGAGGCTGTGGAAGCCTCCTTGGAGAGTTTCAGAACTTGTTGGGGCAAGGCCCCGAGCGGTTTGGTCTAACTTTGAATTCAGCCTTGCTTTGAAAATGGAAGGTGTATTGGATAAATGAAGAGGTCCTTTTCAATCTAATTTTTCCTATGATTCTATGAAATTATGAGCTTATGGTTCCCTGGAAAGGAAAACTGTAGAGCAGAATAATACAAAAAACTTGGAAAATGCAAGGACCTTGCAGGAAAAACCTGTACTTCCAGGCAGTGCCAGGATCTATTATTCCAGATGAAAATGAGGGGCATCCAGGTACGCAGATCAACAGGAGAGTGAAAAGGATTCCCAGAGAAAGGAGGAACTGATCATGCCTGTAAAGGGGATTTCCAAAAACAGAAACAGTCGGAGGCAGGGGTCTATTTCTATCAGAAGGACCTCTCAGGTCTATTCTGGGCCTGAATTAATAAAAAGGTTTTAATTATTTGTTTGGATCATGGGTTAAGATTTAAATTTACAGGTGATAGCTTTGGAGGGTAGGATTAGAATTAGAGATGAACTCAGAAGGAAAAATAAAAGGGGAAGTGTTCTTAAAAAGATGCATTTCAATATAGAAGTGTATGTAGTACTACACATGGATAAGAATAATCCACCGCACAAGCAAATGATGGAGAACGACAAGCAGAAAGTGATTTTTGAGATGTCGGATATCACAAACATGACAAGCCTTTGCAAGAAAAGTAAACCTCACACAGGATGCATATTTCATCAAGACCACTTTCGGCACTATTTTCTATGATTATTAGAACTTCCCCAAGTTCTAGCTGAAATGTCTGACTGAGTGGAAAATCTGTTAAAAATTGTAACTTAAAAGAATACTATGTGTAGAGAAATACATAGTCTTAACTACTGTGTCTGTGCAAATGAAATGACGGAGACAAACTTGAGATTGTGAATGCCAAACTAGGTACCGGTGACACAGGATATCTGTATCTTATTAACTAACAAAGGTCTGCCGAAGACACCTGCAGTAGTATAAAAAGAAGTTATGAGATGCTGAAGTTTTCAAGGGTAACTTTTAAAGAACATGTGATGGTGCTAGTGATTGGAGCCTGAGTATATGCTAAATAGATGCATATACAGTAATTAGCATATCAGAAATGCACAACAGAAATTTTAGCATCATGATAAGAAGTATAATAAACTGATTCAAGATATATACATGGGAAACAGGAGCCAAGCTGCAGGGTAGTACGGTCTTACTATGTGCTGTTCTGTTACCACTGCAACCGATTATTTTTATGTGCTACACTGCTCAAAGAAAATCTGAGTGGAAAAGACAGGCTTTAATAACAGGTGCTGTGAGAGATAACAGCATAAGTGAGAGCTTCTGGCTGATCTAAGAGGCAGTCTCTGGAACGTTCAGTATCTATACCAGCTAGGTGCTAAGCACCAACCCTGGACTAGCCAAGTGTAGGTCTGGACTAGTGAAGCACTGGCAGTGGCCAGCAAGACAGACCCAAAGAGAAACAGCCAGCCAACAAAAGCAATCCACAACATTCCTGCACTGCACAAAATGTAGCTGAATCCAGCTAGAGTCAGGATAAAAATCAAAGACTACTTTTCTGCTACATAAAACATGTTACTGCTTATTTTAGTATCTGTAATGAGACGAAGCAGAAATAAAATGCATGTCATGGTGTGCCTTTATATTCCAGCAAATGCCGTAACATTGCAGTGTACTTGATTACATGAGACAATCCATTGATTGGCATATTTCAGCTGTCACTAACATACTACAAATGAGCAGATCCTCTTCTGTGCAGAAACTATTTCTCGCTGCCGTCTTGGTGTGTTTGCTTATACTCCTGTGGCCCAGCTTTCCCCAGGAAGGGAAATACATATTAAAAATGACTTAACAAATCACTACTGTTAGGAAAACACCACTGCTCTTTAAATGTTTTAATTAAGCTCGTTAAACTGTTTAATTAAAACAATTTAAAAGGCCCATTCTCATTTCCATTATGGACTTTAAAGATCTTATGGCCTCAGAGTATAAAGGGGTCCGGAAGTAGCCATAATGTAAATAAGAATTAGCGAACTTATTTTCACTGGCATTATTTATAGTTAGTGATCTTCTCATATTGGCTTAATTATCATCTGATTCTAAAAGGCTAATAATTTCACTCCATTACCCTCCAGATCTGGTTCTCTTTCAAGATGCCGAAAAATAAAAAGATAAAGGAAAAAGAAAGCTTAAGATTCTAAGTAATGCAGAAAATTAAGGCTGTCAAAAGACAAGGTTGGGCAATTCCTGCACCAGTGATTTGGAATTTGTTGCCCACCACCTTTATCTGCTGAAAGTTACTGTCTGTACGAGCAGAAACAGATTAAATCTTGGAGGTACCACTGTTCCTGGACTGATCTAATAGCTTAAACTAGATCAATAGCAGTTTCAAAGGACACATTAGACTGTTAGTTGTGGTGGTTAAAGATCCAGTTAATTTTGCCAACTCTGCTTGCCACTTACTCTGCCACAGGAAAAGACATACAGTTGGGGCAATAGCTTCTAAAACTGTACCATCAGGAAGTGCCAGAACTTACCTGTCAATATCCAAATTCATTTGAATTTCAACAAGACTTTGGCCTTTGAAAATGAAAGTCAGGTTTTATGGAAAAAAAATTGCCAGTATTCAGATGCTGATTAAAAATGACAATGCATACAAACATTTAACATCTACATACATCCTAACATGCTTCTGTATATGTACTTCTAGACCAACTGTTACCTGAACGGCACTAAAATTGACCAGCATTGAAAGGAGCAGGAACACAAGAGACCATCTTTGTGTATTCCAAACTGAGAAAGTGATCAAACTACTGTAGAATAATTTATAGGGGTGACCATCAGCTAAGACGTGATGAACAGAGTGTATGACCTCTACGGGGCTGCTAGCAGCTTACTTCTATAAAGATACTGACAGAGGTATACTCCATCCCTGCTGAACAGGACAGGCCATGCAGCCAGGTCACAGAGCCGAGGAGTCAGGAAACAAGATGCTCTGCTCAGTATATTTGTTCCTTTTTACAGTCCAAAGACATAGAACTGAAATACACGTTTCAGTAACTTAGCTCGAAACAGCATATTCTGCAGTCTCCACTGAGAGGGTCCCCAAATGCACAACTGCTGTTCCACAACCAAATGTCAGCAGAGCAGCTGAACAACATACAGGCCTAGAAGAAAAAGGGAGAGCTCAGTACCAACCAGGGGAAAAATAACAAAAAACCCTTCTGTGTGGCTACTTGATGACATATGGTGCGTGGTTTGAGCTTTCTTGTGAATCCCTGACAAGTCAATCTGCTACGCAGAACTGGAATATAACATCAGATAATGTCCAAGTCTGCTTTTTTTTCAGGATTGGTACTCCATTATGTTCCCATTTCAGGCAGAAACGAAGCCTACAGCTCACTTTGCCTCAACATTTAAGGATAGGTTTCAGTTTCTAATAACTCTGTGTTACCTTGGAAAATTAAAATAGTACCTCTTGTTCTGATTTTATATGAAAGTATAGCTAAAACAAATTTCATGGCACTGATTAAATGTTGTGTTCACTAAACTTTAGAATCCCATTATGGATCTTTCTATATTGGTGTTTGCGTATGCTGCATGGTGAGTAAGAGAAATCAGATTTCAGGTGCTTACAAGCATGACAAATAGGCACTGAAGTGGCCTTGAGCACTGTGATGTAGTAATGCAAAGGAAATTGAAGCATTCAATATTCTGAGGTGCCTGAGCCCTCTGCAGATGGCTCTTGGATACTTGTTAGTAATCTAGCAAAAAAAAAAAAAAAAAAAAAGTAAAAGCAACCAGTTTTGTTGGAGCTTGTTTTGTTTGTTCTCGTTTTTTTATACTGACAAAATAAATAGTTTTAATGCATGCATTATAATGTGAATAATAGTAATATGGACACTAACTTGTAGCTATTACTTTAGGTGTTCATCTCTAAATGAAATTAATGCAAGATTTAGCAAGTCCCTTGTACAGTAACAAACCTCCAATTTCATGAGGTTACTGTACATTTCTGTGTTAATTAGGAACTTTGTGGAATTTAATTCAAGGTTGCTGACAGAAAGGCTTGTGATCAGGAGTATTTTAAACTTGTGACTGACAGTAACAGCAGTGCTACAGTCTATTGCCTTAGTTGGACTATGCATTCTGCTCATCTTCATACTCCAACATTTTATTAAATAAGTGGGTGCTTAATAACTCATTAAAAAAATGTACATATATTTGTTTATGTTCATCTTTGTATAAGTCTGCATTTTATAATTGGATATATAATTAAAATGCAGAAATCACATTATATGCTTTTATTTTTGTGCCTGTTTCCATCTGGCAAGTAGACCTGTGGAAAGAAATGAATTCATAGATGAATAGATGACCTGAAAATATTTATATATTATATAATCCATTTAGACATTCACTTTCAGTATCAGCAGGTATCTGATAATTAGGTGCCATTAGCACATGCGTAAAGATAAATTTTAATCTGTTCAACTGCAATGAACTATGGAGGGTTTAGATTTTCGTATATATGGCGGTGTTACAATTCTGAAATAAAGTTTAGTGTTAGGAAAGTCCCACAAGATTAGCCTAGTGATACTTCCTCTAAAGACTGCCAGGCACTTGTGAGTCATAGCAAAGATTTCTGATTTCTTAACACAGACCTCCCTAATCTTTCAGCAAGAATAATTCTGTATCCTTAAAAAAAATTAACTTAAATTATTTGGGTTGTAGGTCCAATCAAACATGTAGAGAACACATAACAGATTAGAACAACAAATTGGCTATTATTTAGTTATATACACAGATGTGACCCCGCAAAGGTCAATAGCCAACCACTTTGTTCAAGTATGGAAAGTTAAAAATAGACTGTGCAAGTGTAGTTTATATAAATTGGTGATGTACAGTAGCCTTCAAGGCCAATAAGTGAAAAAGTGTATTTAATGACCTAAAATTGAATTGACCTGCACATGAGAAAAATATGAAATACAAACAACCCAGCAGTTTTATGAAATAAATGAAGTGGTACTTTGTAAGATTATTAGAATTTCTATTGATTTTGTGAATAATTTTGTCCTTGATTGTCTTAACTGTCTTTCCACACATTCAGTCATCCCCTACAAATGAAATTTAATTATTGTTTAAACAGAATCTGAGCACATCCTCAAGCAAAATAATGTAACTAGCAATAGCACAACAATTCAGTAGCTCGCTACAGCAGTACGCAGAATCTATCCAAAATGAGATTCTGTCCCAGCGTGCTGCAGAACTACACTTTGCTGGCTCTCCTTGGCCAAGCCGGCCAAAGGATGGAGTGAGGTAACTGTTGCTTGAATGCCTGTTTCTCTCTTAAAGCCAGCACTCGCAAACCTCCAGTGCCTTATGACCAAGACTACAGACCGTACAAGGGCGGTGATTCCCAGCTGGCGGCCAGCCTGATGGCCCTCTCCTTCAGGAGCACAGAGGAAGGAAAGAGGACGGTGTTCCTCCTCACCGAGGAAGAACTGAATTAAACTGACAGAAGAAAAGTAGCACGTAGAGGATCATTGGATTGGTAGCAACAAGGACACCCTGATATTGCAGGGTTTGTGTAATGCAGGTCACAACACTGAGTAATGTTTCAGACTGGCTGAAGACTCAGTCAGATATCACAGCACCAGTTACGTCTGGATCTGGTCCATAGTGGTAAAACCAACTTTATTTTGAGATATTCTTCATGCCTTCTTTCAGTGGAAGAAGGGTTCTTTGAAATTTAACATTGGTGTTAATATAACCAAACACCATACCCAGCCATGACATTTCCGTAAAGGTTGCAGAATTACAAACAAGATCTGGACTCGGCAGCTGTCTGTTATCTATGCCAGTTATAGATGCCAACGTAGAAGACTGATTTAAAATTGCATGATGTGGTATATTTAAAACGTACATCAAAAAAATGAATTTATACAGGCTGGATTCATCACTAATTTTATAAGTACATCTTGTCACATTTTCCATGCAGCTTAACCTTGTGAAAATACTAGCTACTACTGGGCCAAAAACATCTTATAGGTTTAGAATTTTTTTAAATTAAAAAGATACTTGGCACTTGTGATTCAAGTGCAGATTAAAAGCTAGTAAAAAAGAGCTTCACACTGAGCTAAAACCACCCCAGAATGGTGTTATAAATATGCAGAGGCTACAGGGAATAAAAACAAAAAAAGACCATTCAGCAAAGAAAGCTTCTTCCTTTTCAGGATCAAATGTGATCTCAAGATCCAAGAGAAAAAGGTGAAAAATATCAAAAAACACACAGAATTAGAATCTTCAGCAAAATTTGGAACAGAAGTATTCTTCAGCAATATGTAAGAGAACAGGGAAACAAGCATCAGGGCTGCAATATGCGGTCAGGAATAAATTAAAGTTCATCTACCTGTGACTAAGAATTCTAAAAGTTATATTTAGATTGTCTGCTAGTTCCTGCCTCTAAATCACACAGCACAGCTATATTCCCAGTTTAGGCTTCTAGATTGAGACACCCAAGTTAGTCTCTGTGAATACTCACCAAGAAGACTACTCTCAAGCTTTCAGTAGAGATGAGACAACTTAACTGCAATGAGGTTGAGGAACGGATGTTACCGAGTCCAAAGTAAAAGTAAAGCCTGATGTTCTCAAATTGAATACGTCCAATAGTCACCATTGATAAAGAAAGTCTGATAGCATGATCTGTCTAATAAACCTAAGAAATTCAGGCTTGAAAAGAGTTGAAAAACCGTGTATGTTTTAAAAGGCTGGATGGAATAACCTGGGAACTACAGATTCATTAGTCTGACCTCAATAGCATGTAAGTTTTCAGAATACACTTTGAAGGATTTTATTTAATGCAAATAAATGGAAACAAAAATAACGGTCCCGTACACTGACCAAAATAGCTTTAGCCATGCTTGTACACTTTATCAAGAGAGAAAATAGAAAAGAAAAAAAAAGAAAACCAGAACAAGGCTCTACAACTATTTGTAGGCAAATGAGCATATGCAAGGCAAACATGGAGCCATCATGTTTTCTGTAATATTCCATGCACAGCTGTGAATGCTTGCATTAATGCCAGTTAATCTGCAGAGCTATGAAGTGAGGGAAGGGAGCGTTGGCCACGGTACTGGAGTTATCTACTACTCTTCAAACACTGTAACCAAATCCTTCACATCCTCCTGGACTCTACCAGAACTGAGCAGATGGAGCCTCACTAAGCTGCTCATTCAAACACAAATGCATAATAAAGCAATAAACATTAAGGGTTTGACATGAGACCAAAGCAGAGGAACAGCAATAGTTTTAGTAAAAGTGCTTCTCATTTAAATCTTTCTGTGGTGTTTCTAGCAGAGTGAAGAGTTCATGGCTTAAACCAGGACTGGCAGCATACAATTAAATCTAAGTAAATCTGGTTTACATTAAAAAACAATAAAATGAAAACCAAAGAAAAGGCCCTTTGCGACAGCACAGTCTGACTCTGCTTTTATGTGATGCATCAGCTTCAAGCAGCTCTGCAGTTTTTTGAGTTTTTGCATCCTTGCAATTAAGGCAGAACTTATCCCTTACATCCTGCACTAAGAGGACGCCTTTCAGCTTGCTTTGGGGGTTTTTTTTGAAAGGCCTGACACTTTTCTTTTTCATTCCTACTCCAGCTGAAGTTTGGATGTATTTTTGTTTCCCTTTCCAGCAGTCAAAGCTTTAGAGAACAAATAAAATGAGGATGAAAAATTCTTCTTGCTCAGCTTTTAAATTTAAAGATTTTTGTGCTCTCTTTTTTATTTTTTTTAATTCCTTGAAATCTTAGGGTCAGTAGAAAATGTGCCATTTAAGTATCTCTTTTTCCTGAAAACATAGCAGAAACTATCCATCGCTTTGAGATAAACAAGCTGAGAGAAGACTTTCTTTTGTTCTCTTTGCCATGACTGAAGCAAAGTTGCTTGCACCACTGGATTATAAATTCATTTTAAAGGGGTTTTCTTAATAAATGGAAAGTAGGAGCCAGACTATGTAGAAAGATTGGGGCAGAAAAGGAGAAGATATCCGCAAGAAGAATAAACTTCAAAAGAGTTTTCTCCTACTTTGTGGGTATCATATTGTAATTCTGACATACACTTCCTCCTCACAGAGTAATTCTGACTGCAAACTTTTTCACATCAGCTCTTTTGAGTTTAAGAACATTTTCACATAGTTGATGATCGTGTGCATTCCAGCCCCTTACACGTGGCCCTACTGTTTTGTCAGGATGCATTCTTGCCTCATTTTATTAAATACCCTGAGGACAATATTAGGTGCAACACAGTTAGGCAAGGAAGAGAATGTGAAATGGAGTCTTAATTCTGAATTCCCTGACCTATCTTGTTTTTCAAATAGAAATAAAGAGTACGGAAGAAATCCAAACAGGAGAAGGAGAACACAGTTTTCTGTGCTTATTCAAAGGATAATGATGTCCTAAGGGAACCAATAAAAGAAAATGAAATTGTACAAAGGACACCTCCAGTACATCTAGTAAATCTTATAGGAAAACACAACAACAAAAATCAATAATAAAAAACTATTTGCAAGGATGCTAAATAAAGCAAGCCAGGAGCAAGCCCTTTTGAAATGCACATATTGTAAGCCGAGTTCTAAGCCTTCAAAATCATTATTCATAATCTAGGTTGAAATTCAGTCAAGGTATTTGCCCAGTGTTTACCTCTTCTTTTAGGCAACCTGAGTTTATATAAATTACCAGGGAAAGAGAAGACATGGCAAACCTCTTCAGCATAGTACACACCATGTACAGTTTCTGCTCAAAACAATTTCTGCATTTTCCCAAAAGATGTATGCATGTTAAGGAAGGTAGTCCACGTGCTATTTTGTTCCATTTGCATAGATGGTTACTCCTGTTAAAGCTTGTTAATTTTTATGTACGAGGAACAGCAAAACAAAAGCATGAGTTCAGAACAATGAAGCAGCATGCTGCACCGCTTCACAAATACACCAACTACACAAAGTGCAAGAGTATTCCAAAATCAGCCTGACTATTCTATGCAGCAGGCATAACAGTGTATTTTTTATCTTCTACTCATTTAAAAGGGATAATCAGATTTTCATCACATTATTACCACAATTACCTCTTTCTGTTGAAACTAAGCACAATAAAAATAGAGTCTAAATGGGGTTTGCATAAGTTTGGAAAGAGTTGGGGGGGGAAGTCACTGAGTGAACTGGAATGATGCTTGACAGAATGGCAGGAATGAATCTTCAGATGTGCTATAAAATACATGTATTAAAAAAAGCCAACCAGAAAACACACATACTACTAGCCCAATACTTACATGGATAAAACAACTTGTATTCATTAATGATCACAATACACCTCCCTCTGTTTTAAGAGACAAGTTCCTATATACTTATGCAGTGCTTTGAAGTCTGCAAAGTTTTTTAATTGAATTGTTTTGAATGAGACCTGCACACTTCAGCAGTACTTAAGTTTTCAGGTAATCCAAAATTCATCTTAAAGTTTGAAGAGAATTCATACATAAAGTATTGGCATTTCAAGTGGCTGACTCTTAATCTGTCAAACAATATATCTTAAAAATTACAGCAAAAGCCTGGTTTTACAATATTTAAGGTCTGGTCATGCATTCCAGTTTATCAATACCAATGAAGCTTGGCAAACATAAAGGCTGTGGTTGAAGTTCATATTAATAGAGCAGGAGGTCCCAAGGAAGACTTTCTGTCTCACTAAAAGCTTTTTTAAAGATTTAACTGGAAAAATACTAATGATACTGTAAGATTTCTGCACTGGACCCACATTTACCCTGGAAGAATTTCCCGCACATTGTCACAGTTATTAAAAATGAATGCAATTACAGAATGTAAAACGAAAAGTCCTTTTTCAGTACTACAATAAGCATGGCATTTACATTTCAGGAACTGCTGAATGATGACGATAACTCTGAAATGATTTGCTGCAATCAAACTTTGTGCTACTAAAATAACTCTTACTCTAAAATATGCAACACTAAAGTACAGGAAAGGTTCAAGGAAAAAGCCCTCGGTACTTCTTGCATCATATTTTATAACTTAAAGACTAGCTGTATCCAAGTCTTAGAACATTTAATACTTACATTTCCACCTTCTGTTTTTCCCTTGAGGTGTGCTTTATCACATGGGTGCACAACTGAGTAGGGATGGTCTGACTGACCTCTCCCTTCTCTTAAAAGTCCAAGATGAATTCCCACTTACTATAAATGATCAAAGTTTTATGGACTAATGACAGTTTAAAATACTTTTTTTTCCACTTTTACTGCAATCCTGTCATTAAGACTAACAATCTAAAGTAGCTAAGAGAATGAGTAAGCAAGATGATTTACACAGCTGATAGCGCAATGGTAAGAAGTAGGGAAAGATTCTTTGAAATTTTTTGTAGCTGAACCATTAAAAAGATTTACACCAAGGTCTTTAAGTGAAAAGAGAGCATTGCCAAAGAGGTCTGGCAAGCTCTTCTATCAATAAAATACTCTGCCCCATAAATTTAGCCAAACCCTCAGCTTAAAACCTGATTAAAAGCTAGAAGGACCTTGCTTTGTTACCAAAGATAGCCCACCAACCCAGTATCCAAAAAGACTGCCTATAAAAATCAGACAGGATAGCAACACTTTTACAAAATCTTCACCACCATTGCATCTCCTATACTTTTCCATGAGGGTATGTACAACAATTGAGGAAATATTTAGCATGAGAGAGCGCAGGTTCTAATACAGGACAAAGTTGGGTTGAAATTTTTTAGGGCCGGGCACAGCATTAGAACCTTATACATTTCTCTACCTGGCTGATCTGTACCTCATGGTAAGACTCAACAAAAATCTTGCCATACAGAAGACTCATAAAATATGTATGTATCTTTAGAATGTTTTGGGTTTAACTTCTTTCAGAATGTTCTTTTGTTAGAGGTTAATTTAGAACAAACTTGTATCTTTTTCATATCCCACCTCCTACCATTTTTGTTCATTAGAGATAGCCTCAAGAGGCAGTAATCAGATCTGGATTCAAATGTAAGGAAGGTTCAGAGTCAAAGCTTGATTTTATGACTGTACCAGAACATACATTTGGAATCTGAAAGCAGCAGTATTTGATATGGTTCACAACAAAATTTCAAGACAAAGCAACAGAAAGAAAACAGGAGGTTTTCTGTTGCTCAGTATAGCAGAAAATTGTTATTTGTTTGGTGCTAAAAATGAGCTTAAGGTTGTACAACATGAGTGTTTTGACAGTCCTTGCTTCAAGATCAGCTGTTCATGACATTTCCATCAACTTGGATTGCAGCCCATCCAGATCTAGAAAACAGGTGCCATCCAATTTTGGACTTCACCCAAAATCAAAAGAGTAGGGGTAGATACTCGTATGTGCTCACCCTCACCCTGAAAGTCTGAAAAAAGTGATGAACTTTATACACTGTACTCCAACAGTCAAACTCTAGTAGGAAGAAAAGCAAGGAGGCAAAGTGGTAGACAAGGAAAAAAGCCTGTTGGTTGCTTGGTCTTTTTATGCCATAGCAGTTCACTCATCTCTGCTGTCTGAAGGCAGCAGGTTGCCACCATTTAGACATCCCTGAGCCAAATTCTTTAACCTCCAAACAGAAATACGTAGAAAGAAATCCACAAGGATGGTAGCCAGGTTGGCTTGCTGACCACTGCATATGTCCTGGGCAATTTTACTCCACAAGCTGATTCAGGACACAGCCTTAGACAACTGGTCCGTCATACGAGCCTTGAGTTTCTATGGAAATGTGTAATAAGCAGCTGAATATTATACAGGAATTGTTGTGCTCCTTTAACCAAACAAGGATGGAAGAGAAAGACTCCAAAAAGAGGAGAACCCCTGCCCCCACCAGCTCCATAAGCAACACCTTTTTCAGACCATTGCTGCTATTTGGCAGTCTATAGGCAGGCAGAAATGTCAGGAAATTTCAACCACTCTGGTTATACAAAGGTTACAAACACTCCTGGTGACATTTACATACACGTCCTTGGAAAGAGGCAGATCCCACTCCTCTTTCTGCTCAGCCTTTCCTCAACTGAACTTTGAGGTCCAGCTTCTAATTCTCCAGCTTTTGACCAGGTCTTGGACTGCATACCGGGCAGTAATCAGCAGCCAGCTATAAATTAGTGTCACAAAATCCAGTTATTGGCATAGTAAAATAATACAAAAAATTCACAGGGAGCCAACACTGCATCAAAGGAAGTCAGCCTACAAGTCTTATTGTCAATCTTTCATCTCCATCACAGAATAAACTCCTCTATCTAAACACATATTATCTATTGGTCTCTAAAATACATTTAGTCTCTGGTAATATTCTGAGTGAGATAAAAAAAAAAACATGGAAGATTACTCATTGAAGTTCTTGTCGATTTTTTCTTTGGTTTTCTTGGTCAGAATTCTAAGTTTTAGCAAATAAACTCACTACTTGAAATAATAAGAGAACCTGTCCCAGTATTACATGCGTTCATTCAAAAACATGCATTCATATGTGCATCAGGAAAACTCTAAAGATGGATATGTCCTATAAACAAGAAACAGGACAGAACGTGAACTTCATGACAACAAAATTTTAACTGAACACAGAGATTTTAAACGGTTTTAGGAAAATGTTTTTGTTTCACATTCATCAAAAAAGCTGTTTATCAACCATCCACCAACAAGGTGGATGAAACAGGCAAAGCTGGGAAACAGGAGAAGGTGACTTCAGGAACAAGAGGATGAGGTGTTTGGGAAGACATGATGGGAAATAAGTGAAGGCACAGTTTCTACACATTCAGATAGCTCCCAGCACTGGGAACAAGGGCTCACATAAGACGCTTTGGACTGCTTATGTCATTTCGCTCCTTAAGAGTCAATACTTGTTTCAAAAAGCTAAAAGACTCTAGATGTTTCTGCAGTTTGGAGAGGGATACCTCTTCTGTAAATGCAAATATATCAGCTCACTAATGGCAGATGGTAAGCTTGGTCATAAACAGAATGATTTTACCCTCTGGTCAACATCCAGACATACGATCAAGTTGTCAGGATTTTTATATAGGTTCCATTCCTTTTTCACGAGAATGAAGGAAGAACTGCATATATTTCTTCATTCATATACAAAATATTTAGGAAAATTTAGCAGGCAGCTTTCATAGAAACACAGTATCTTTTTTCGTTTTTCCCCCCTCTTAGCGTGCTGTATAGCAGTCTGGGAAACCAAAACAGATCATGCATTGAAAAACAGTTTTCAGAACAATTCATTAAAAGCACTGAAGAATGCTTGTTGCTTACGTATTCTCCCCAGATGATGTGTTGACTGCACATATACAAGCCCTCATTCCTTACAGACCTGGTCCCAAGAGACTGAGTGAGAAAGTTAAAAGTGGTACGACACGTTACTCATGGAAGTATGTGAAGTTAGATGGGTTCAGAGGGGATTAAAAATGTCATTTTTGCTACTGAATCTCTTTCACGCCAAGTACTGTTTACTGCACACGTTCACACAACATTCCCCGTTGGCTGCACAATCAGTAGCTTTCAGATTTGTAGAACCGTTTCAATCTCAACTACCTTACTTGTGGGAAATGCTGCATATTTCTCTTGTTTTCAGCATGCTGGGAAAGAGATGAAACTTATTCATAAATAAATGGTTTATTTTCTCCCACATTTTCCCTCTAGTGTGAAATACAATTTTTACCTACTGCATATTGATGACTTGCGTACTGTTGTGATTTATAGCACTTGTTTCACTCGTTCTCACGGCAATTTTTTGCTCCTGAGCAAATTATTTTTTTTTCTCGACTTTGTCTCTCAATTACTGGGTTGTCTTCTACAGCGTATCCATGCAAAGAAAAAGTTATGAGAGAAATTTGATAGTATTCGCCAGCATTCGTTCCGGAGTACCTATCGTGCCTTTTGCCAGTAGATGGCGGCATGTGGCTGCCGAGCTCGCACGGGCTCTGTGCAAAATGCCTGCGGGGGAAACAAACTTCAGGCAGAAACAATCGGCTCTTTTTAAACTCACATGCCTATATATTCTCTCACAGCAAAACGCTGTAGTCATGTCTCTTACGAGTCTTTCAGGGGCTGAGTCAAAGAGTGTAGTTTTCCTTGATTCTTGGTTTGGTTTGGGGTTTTGGGGGGGGGGGTGTTGTTTGTTTTGGGTTTGGGGTTTTTTTTTCAAACTAATGTTTCGCAGAAATGAAAACATTTCTGGAAAGCAGAGATAAGCTGGACAAAGCCTCTTGGTACAGATACTCGAAAAGGTTTGTAAATTTGGAATTCCAGCGCTGTATCTGTGGTTCAGGACATAATTTCTAGCAACAAAACTAGCTCTTGTGTCTCTGCCTCTTCAGAATTCTTGACCACACAAGACATTTTCCTGCTATCAAACAATATACCACATACATAACAATTTCTCCCTTTCCTATCTGTATAAAAGGCAGCAGCATTATATCTATGAGTATACACCAAACAAATTTAAAATAATGAATTCCAAAATTTTACAACTCTCTTCACTCATTTCCATATGATAATTTTAATAGAAACAAAACCCAAGTAAGTAGCATGTATAGATTTAAGTCATTCTAAATTCCCAGTTCTTTGCATTTTCAAAACCAAAATGGGCTTGAGGTAATGAGCACTGCTATTTGCACTTGCAATCCACAGTTTGCTCCTATGAGTAAGCAATTAAATGCTGTAGGCAACATAACAAAAGTACATTTCTCTCTCCCTTGTATGCAAGTTTTATTTTAATTCATGTGATGTGGTTCTTTCAGATTAGGAAGTTTAAGATGTATTTATAACAGAGTTTTCACAGTGTATAGGCAGCCTTCTCATGTATCCTCTCCTACCCTATTAACAGAGCCTGGATATATCCTTTTCACTTTCTGACAGTATAGCAGCCTAACAGTATATTTGACTGGTAATTTTATAAAAGTGCAAAGAATCAACAGCCACCTCATGCATCCCCTGTGTCATATTGACACTATAACTAGAATGACTTGGCCATTTCCAAATATGTGTTAAGGAAACAAGAACCTCTTTTGGATTTAGTGGTTTTTTCTTACCTGAAATGATCTCGTTAGCCTTCTTCTGTCCCTCAGAAGCAGCCAAAATTCCACTTCTTCCCCATTGCAAGGAGCAGTTGCTTCAGCACTGTAGTGAAAGAAAGCCCTTCTGTCAAACAATTGATCTTAATAAAGCATGGTCTCAGGAGGGCCTTCTAACATGTGAAAGCATATAGATTTTTTTAAAGCAGCAAGTCCATTTGGTCTGAGCTTGTAAGGGTAGTTTGCCTGGCTCCCACGCCAGAGGTATGGCCACAGCATGCAGCCTTGATGAAAACACTGGCTGTGAAGCCTATGCTCCTGGTGGGCTTATGTGCTAGAGCCACAGGGTCCTCCAAGCCCCTGAGGTCTGGGCAGCCAGGTAGGGGGCCTCTCCCTACCCAGCTCCTGCTGCCCCAGGACTCTCGGCGCCTGTCAGGAGGAGCATGTGCTCCCTCAAGCTTCGCCTTGCAGCTCCTTGGATTATTGAGTCTCTAAAAGTCCATCTGTCAAGGAGAAGAAGTTGAAAACAGCTGCTCGTTCATGGAGAGCGTCACCAGGCAATTATTGCCACAGACTATCTCAAAAAGGCCAAATTTCAATATGCCTTTGAAATTCAGTGTGCTTTGAGTTGAAACAGATGAACTGCAAAGTAAGATGTAAAAATCCTTTGTACTGCTAAGCAGTATTAATGGAGTAAAATGATGATGGAATTTAAAGACCCCCAAGGTAATGACAATTTAAATGGTAACAATTACAGTGATGAACGGCAGTAAAAGGTCTGCATCAACCTAATACTGTAAACACAGGCAAACAGATTTTCCACTTCCCCAGCTTCTAACTCTGCCCTAATATATCCTGCTTACAACTATTGCTTCTCAGTTTCTGAGCACACCTTATATTCAGCATGACAACTGATGACACAATTCTTTCTCTCTTTGGTAAACACGCTTCTCATCCTCTGATTTCTTTTTTATGACCTCTTTTTCCTTATTAACTTAAGATTAATCTCTGTTTCCTCCCCTATTTCTTCAGGTTTTAATAAGTTTGATGTATCATAATATGGGGGGGAGGGAGGAATATTCTCTGAAGTAGCATTTAACAAAGATAAGGTTAAAAGACAGGCAACAGGATCTAATGTCATTATATATTTAAATACTGGTAATAGTGCATGAGCAGGCACACCAGAAGTCACCAGCTGTCCCTAAAGGTACAAGCCTGCTTTCTGGCTCCTCACATTATAGCCCAGTTTAACCTCTGTTGTAGCATAGCTCAGCACAAAAAGATTATAAAATCTGCTCCACTAGAACTAGAGCTCTAATTTATCTACTTTCAGAAATACATTGTTCTGTAGAGTTAGAAATGTAAAGATTACATTCAGTGTTACAGATAGCTAACACAGTAAAAGTTTAATAGTATTACAGTATTTGTTAAGCAGAGTGGATGAGCTTGCATAACAGAAGAAGATTCTCCACAGATATCTATATAAAAGATATCTATATAGATATATCTATCTATACAGAGGTATGTATATATATAAATATAAATGTATATAATAGTATACATATATAAATAATATTTTATACATGGATGAACTATGATACTATAAAAAATAAGCAGAACTTGGCTTAAATTTGAGTCATGCATGGGAAATAATTCTGGACATAGAAACATGTAAGAAATTAAGCCACGATTTAGCAGAGGCAAGAAGATAATTGTGCTGCCTCCAGCTAATAGAACAGCCATTGAGTTGCAGCTAATAATATCTGATCTAGACAGTTTCAAATGTTTAGGTTAATTGGCACCTAAATGCAGTTAGAAAACAACAGAGCAAAATTTATGAGGAACCACATTCTCACTCTCTTCCCCCACTATTAGAAAGCAAAAATAGGGTCTACAAATTAGAAAGAGAATGAATTTCTAGATAAGTGTGTGGACACAAAGAATCTGGATACTTAATTTTGGCTATGTTCATCTGGGCGTGCAACTTATAGTGCTTGCCTTTGGCTTTTCCAGGCTACCACATGTACCATTTTTCTTGATTTATTCAGTGTCTGAAAAGGATCTAGTCTTGTCTTGGATACCCATCTGGGACAAAATGCTCCCTGGCAGCCTGCTGTGCCTGTATCTCCCAGTCCTCCTTCAGACCTTCAGCAAAAGTAGATTTACGTCATAAAAAAGTTCTCTGAAATTCTTCTCAGAGAAGCTGGTATTTTGCTAGGGCTTTTTTCACCCAAGAGAGATTATGGGACTGCTCACTTACAGGAATCCTTCAGCTCTGCCATATTTATAATCTGTTTAAGTTAATAACATATACTGGGTATCACATCTTCAGCAAGCTTCCACAGCTGTACCAGATGCCATCAGTAGAGGATCATGACAATGAAGTAGGCTGCAGTTCAATAATTCAACCAGATTCAGTAGTGAGTTCTGTTCTGATGAAGTTTCTGTTACAAACACAGAAGCCCCTGGCAATAATTAACTTTGGCAAATTTTTGGACATCTGGTTTATGTGGCTGGCTGCTGGAGGAAGAAATATATTTCACACATTATGCTATATGTAACCAACATCACCACAGCTAAAAGTTTAGAATTGTTCCATGTTAAGAAGAAAATATTTCACTCTTCTGTTTAATCCTTCATAATTTTACTGTTAAATAAAATGTCTCAGATTTCATCCAGTCTTTCATATTGTATTTTCTAATATTGTCTGCATTAGGCAGCCCTTGTCCTCATGTAAGTTCCTGTACCTACAAAACTATTTCACTTAACTGTTTATAAAACAACTTCTCAGTTCTGACACTGCCAGAAAAGTTTCAGATAAAGTGTCTGTCCCTCTCATTCTTTCCTTGTATGCACCAATGCTTTGGAAAAGAAGCCAAGTCACAAAAATCAGACCTAGATTGTGAAGAGGCAGTACAGCTACAGAAGCCAGCTGTGATGCACAAGGGAAATTCTGACTGGTGAAACTACAGCTAAGCTTCAGATGTCTAAGCACAAAAGGTCTGAAGATTTTTTTAATAATCTGGCCTCATTCTGAAGGAGAAGTAGGAATTAGAAAGGAGAAAGAAAAATGTAGGCACATGGTCAGCTGAGGATATAAGCCACGCTCAGGCAAACCGAAGGCATGATTTGATGTGGTTTCCTCTGCAGGCAAATTCTTGGGTATGTAACGCTCCCGCTCTGGGTCACTTTAGACAACTTCTACCATGCATGAAGAGATTCTGCAAGTAGGGTACACAGCACGTAAAAGTACAAACCAGTTCATTATTGTCCAATACAGAAAAATGATTGACAGGATTAATGAGCTACCAATCCAATGGTTGAGAAGTCACTGCTCGAGAGATGACATCCAACCAACATTTGCCAGCCAGGCAAGTCACATGAGGAGGCTTTTCTCTATTTGTCCTTGGGACAGGCTGATCTTCAGGGCTGCAGTGTTGCCATCTTCAGTCTCCTTGTTTTCTCCTTAGGATTGCATATCTTTCCATGTTTGATTTTCCTTTTGAATCCTTGAGCTGCCAACTATACCCTTCTCACCAACCTTACCCTCTGCAGTTTCACCTTTCTTGTTTAGCATGGCTCTATTCTATGTAGGCTTTTACAGCTCTTTCTATCAGTTTAGCAGGTTTCTCAGAAGTCTAAGCTGGGGTTACACAAGCATGCTGTGTGCAAGTTGGGTCTTGGATCACAGACTATTGAACTGCTGGGAGGAGGGTTACAAGTATGACAGCCTATTCCGGAAAAAAACTATTGACATTATCTTATGAAGAGCCATCTCTTTTATTGTCAGGTCATGTTGCTGTGAGGGAGCAGAGAGGAACAACACACTTAATAAAATAAAGGAACCTCTTTGCATCTCATTCAGCTCTGACACAGCAGTGATAGCAGCAGAGGATTCATTGTTTAGGAGCACTGATCATACAAAAGCAGACAGAAGCACATAACAGACCTCTTCATTTGTACTAAGAAGTTAAGCAACAATAAGCCCACTTACGCCTGCAGATGGTTCAGTGCCTGTAATGTTTGGCTTGGGTTTTAAGGCAGAAATATCAAAAGCTGTTAGTGGCAACACTGAATGACCTCCTGCCTACAGTCAGTGATTTTCTTTTAATACTGAACACATACTACAGAGTGACTGATCATATTTTGAGTCTCATTTGGCAGTCACAAATGGAAGGAAAAGAGTCACTAGCTAACTGTCTCTGCCCTGACAAGCAATTGCAGGATAAACCCCTGTCAGCCCTCATGGATAAGAACCTGCACACTCCGGGAATGCATCAGCACAGGGAAGGTTGCTGTGTATAACCAGCCTATGCAACATGTGCCAAATGTGGCACTGCAGGAGAAACACAGGAAGAAACAAAAAGGCATAATGGCTATATCAGAATTATATGTGGCACTCTGTCTGTCTTGTGAGATGAAGAAATTTCCGTATCTTACCACGTAATCACATCTAACTGCATAAACCCACTGCTTTATTAAGTTGAATAGCTAAATCAGTGTTTTCCACCTTTTCTCAGTTGGCAGACCCTTAAAAATGTTCCAATATTCCAATACTGTAATTGTAAACCAATTTATAATTAGCATGTTTTTCCCAGCTGTTGTTTTTGATCCCTGAAAAGAAATACATTAACCTCAGGACAACAGGTCAGCAAGCCACTGAACTAGACCATTTGGCATAAGCACAGATATATGCTTGGACCATTCCCATTCACACATACACAGGGCTGCTAAAAGAAGTTTGCAGTAGAAGTAGTTAAGCATTTTCAAAGTCCCTCCAACTGCTGTGAAGAGAAGGAAAAATGACAAATACAGCAGACATAAGCCACTTCCCTATATCACTTTTTCTTTTTTTAATGTCCCAGCATCTTTCCACTCCTTACAGTAGGTTTGTCTTGCCAAACACATTGTATCAAGCACTAGTATCAATAGATTTCATCTTGAATATTGGTTGTCCTAGAAAATTAACTATAGTAAGTGTTTCTAGAAAACTGTTACAAATGCTGTAAGCTTGTGGAAATTGCAATTACTAAACAAAAATTCCTGGTAACTTAAAAGCCTTCTGAAGTAACTTTGAAGGAGTCTATGTATGTCAGATTCCACCTGCCTAAACTTATGTTCCCTGTTTGAAATGGCTGGAAGCATTGTTACTGATGACAAAGCACAGAGCATCTGTTTATACCAATGGTTTTGACTCCTAAAATGAATTTTTCCTTTCAATAGTGAACACACTATTGAAGATTTCTACTTGCTACACTTAACTATTCACAGTTTGGCTACAATGTGCCTTATGTGGTCTGAGAATAAGGAGAGAACTGCATGATTGCAAGAAGTCCCAAGCTATCTTTTATGAATTATTTAATCCTACAAAGCATATTTCCCTCGATTCATTACTTAATTGATGATATTTGCTGATTGAAAAGTTACAGTAGTACTTGCCTCCACTAATCATCAGATCAAAGGCAGCTGCTAGGGTTTTAATTTTGGTAACAATTTTGAAGAATGTCTTCTGATTTGAGAAACCTAACTTTTCTCATCCACCTGGGCATTTTCTTTTCTTCCTCCCTCCTAATTCCACTCTCAAAAGAAAAGAAAAATTAATCTGTCAAACCTTTCTTTCTCTAATTCTGAGACTTTTAAAGATGGCAGAAGCTTTCATGGGTCTTTTCAACTTAGTCTTACAACCATAAATTTGACAGAACGCTGCAAGCAAGAAAAATGAGAGTGTGATAGATTTGTCAAAGACTTGGTGGATAAAAATAAATGTAACAGGACATATATATGCCTTTTTCTGCTGTAAGTGAAAGAAAACCTCTTCAGAGTCACCAGCAGGAACACTCCGTTCCTCATCTTCCAGTCACACCAGGTTTATGGCTTTGTCTCCCTGTGAGCAGAGGGATGATGTCTCCAATTCAGTCCAGCAGTATCAGACCTGATGATATTGATCATACCTGATGATGCAATTTTAGACTCCTGTAACCTCAAGGCCATTGTAGACTAATTGCTACCACATTTTCCAGAACAGGGGAGTCTCAGTCTGTTCCAGATCTCTTAAAAGTAATGTAAAACATTTCAGTTTTCATAGAGGTATCTATCCCCTGAGCTGGACGGTAGAGTAAAGTCGGAGGTCAACACAAAACAAACTGCGGTGTGACCTTATATAGGAAATGTTAATAGGTCACTCATAAATTATTGCTGCTCTCCTTAGATAAGCCAACTGGTTTCAATATACCATTTTCAGGGAGCTTGTCCTTATTGAGACAGGGTTTTCAGAACAAGAGGCAAAGCTAAATACCATTGACCAGAATATGTGGCAAACTTAATTGCAAACCCATGGCTGTGCCTCTGGGTTTCTGGTCCAACAAACAAACAATTTCTCCCAGTCAGGCTTCTTTTTCCCCATTTTTGATTGAATTTCAAACGCCTGGTTTCCAGAGGTCACAGATTTTTCAAACAAAATCCCAGCAAATGCAAAACAAAAAGCAACAAAATAAACTACCTTGTTTCCGGAAAGACTCCTTAGGCCCTCTGATGTATTCCAATGCTGAACAAACTGAGCACATTTGCAGCAGGCTTTGCCAGTTCTCCAAAATAACTGTGGTGCAAATTAGAGTCTGCCTTTCTTACTCTCTTTATCCATAAAGGGAAGCTCTTTCTTCAGAGGGTCAAAGCATAGCTTCATCCAAAGTTCCTCAGTGGTTCTGGTCTGGTTCCTAAACAAAAATAAGAGGCTTGTGTTGGCTTCCCCATTCCTGAACTACCCTTCCCAAGGTACTTCCCTCCTCCCCCAGCAGCTATGAACCCAGCTGGGCCACAATTTAAAAGTGAATGTAGTAGACTGATGCTTGCTCCAGGGGCTACTGTGCCTGAAAAAGGCGTAGATACTTAAAACAACACGGGAAAGGAACTATGGGCAAAATTTAAAAAAAAAAAAAAAAAAAAAAAAAAAAAGGATGCTGTTTTCAGTGCTGAAAATAAGGTGCTGAAGTCCACAATCACCTTTACAGTGAAAAACAATTTCCATTTTAGATGTTAAGGATGTTAAACTGAGTTCTTTGCCTTACCATTTAAATTGCAAAATTTTGTATTGAATGTCAAAGGAAACTTTTGATTTATGAAGCAGAAAAAAGGCACATTTAGAAGTTTGAACTCACAGATGAATGAGTAACTAACTACAGGCTGCAATGGCCTACAACACCTGTACCACATTTAGCAGCAGCAGGTCTTGTATTACAGGCTGTAATTCTTTGATCCTGTAACTGTGGCACCAAGTATAGGAAATCGGTGGAAGGAATTGCGCTTACTCTTCACCTCAGCTGCCTAATGACAAGCTTACACACAGGATCTGGGAAACACAAACTCTTTCATAGCAGCAGGACATAAGGAAAGCTCGAAAGATTCCCAGTTTCCCTGAGACATAAAAATGTCTTGTGAATAATTGTTTTGGCATTGTGGAAGATGATAAAGAAAACAAAGAATTTGTGCTAAATTTCAAAAACAACCAATTATGTACTTAGCCTAAGAGCCTGCATTATTTGTCAACCTCCTATAATTGTTCTGATAACATAACACAAGTTCTGGATGTTTTATGAAGAATTTTATCTCATGAGGTACCAAAGAACACTGGGATACATGCTACTGACTAGCCTGGGTAGGTTTAGAATAATAAATTAAAAAAAAAAAAAAAGAATAATACAATTGCTGATAAACGATGTGAAAATAGATGCAGAGCACACTGTTTTAATCAGTGATTCAAGTCACTGCTGATGTTGGAAATGATATAAATGAAGAGATACCCATTCTGGTCAATTTGGCCACAATAATGATCTTTTTAAAAACTACATGAGACCTCTTTAAGAAAGAAAAAGATACTTTCCTCTTTATCTTTGTAAAAGGTCACTTGGGCATGTTATCATCCCTTTAAGATATTTATATCCCTGACTTGCTAAAACTCTAAAAAACATTAAAAATATTATATTTGTGTTGTCTTTTAGAACTACCCAGAGTTCACCTTAATACTTAGTAAGCATGCATGCTCTATATAGATTTTTTTCTTATCACTCCTCATACGAAAGCTGACTGTAAAAAAAATGCATCTTTTTATATAAGAGATTATGACTTAGAAGTGTAATAAAAGTGAAAGTGAAGTGGATTTGGAAGCGTTCACTGAACATTATTTTTTTCAATACTAAATGAACGCAACAGCAAATTCCAATCTCTCAAGTCACAGTCATCATTTTAGCATGGCTCTGTGACTTTTTTTTTCCATAATATTAAGTTGGATTTTTTTTAGCAAAATTACACAGCAAATATTTTTGTCATAATGCAGATTTGCTTATTTTCTCTCCTGGATCAAAGATAAAGCACATGGTACAGATGTGCTGAAATGGTTTATTCATATTCTATGGAAAAAAAATAGTTAAAAAATTAAAACTCAAACCAAAAATCTTAAAAAATAAAACAATTTTAGAACTTAGAACCTTAGAGCTGAAGTAAACAGGGTAGCTACAGCATAAATGAATCTCACAAAGGGTCCATTCTAAATGATAAAATACTCCTTCGCAAGAAATTAACTGATGAAATAACATATCCGTTTATGATGAGGAAAACATATTAAAAATCCTGAAGATGGCGGAAAAAACCACCTGAGAGTATTAATGCAGGGACACTGCCCCCAAATGCTGTGATTGCTCTATGTGAATATTTAGTATTGCAATAACTCTAGCTAGCATGACTTCTGAAACTAATTCTATTTAATAGCTCTTTTTACTCAGTTACAGATAACTCATTTTCCTTTAAAGCAGAGTTTTCATCATTACTTTTTCTCATTATTATATCTTCCAAAATCTTCTCCATGTTCCTGTTTTGACATGTCTAGCCATAGCTTACAAACTTCAGAAGTTTAACTGTTCTAGTCAATTATAATACATCTCATATATTTTAAAATAAAAAATGTGGAGAATTTGAGCAATCTTAACTTTCCTCCAAGTGTAAAGCACTATCTTAAATCAGAATTAATCTATGCCTAGAGTATCCCCTGCACTTTGACATAAGAACATATAAAAATATTGTGAGGGATACAGTAGGTTAAATAGATAACTTGTTTCACCTGACTCAGTTACTCATATAGCTCCAGTTCAAGAAAGTTTCTCTGTTGAAGATGTTTATAGGTGACTGAAGTCAATGAAGTTGGGCAGATGTTGAAATGCTTTCTTGAAAAGGACTTCAATACAGGCTGCAGCACTTCCCTGAATGGGAACTACTCATCATCAAAAAACACCTGATTCACAAAACCAAACATGTAATTTAAAACAAAAACAACAACAAAACAAAACAAAAAAAACCCCTACAAAACAACCCACACAAATAACATCTATTTCTTGTGACTGTTAGAGCTGAAATCCTGCAAATTCTTCCTCACATAATAAAATATTATTAATGAGAATAGATGTAATCAGAAAGAAAAAAAATGCTGGAATGTTAAGTTTGGTCTAGTCTTTTTAAAAGCAGGAAGATCAGTGAGCAAATTGTCTTCTAGGTCCTGTTGTACCAATTCCTTTAATATTTGCTCACTTTTTTTGTCCGGCATTAGACTTTGACTAGTGATTACTGATTTCCAGATGTCCCTTTTTATTCATTCATTCATGCTCGTAGAAAAGTTTAAAATGTATTGTTTACCACTACTGCATACCTCTCTCTTTTAATTAGTAACCTGCTCTCACCAATCTTCTTCCAGTATCATCAGCACATCTTCTAAAAGTTTTGCTTTATCAAAAGGTTGCATTTGTCCATAGAATGAGATCTGGATGTGCTTTTGTATTTACTCACAAATTTCTGCTCACTGGTAAACTCTGTAATACTTCACTTGCTTGGATGTTTAAATTTTGAATATATGTAAACTCTAGGAACTCAAAAGGAGTTAATAAGTACTGATGACTCAAATGGTTTTAAAGACCAAAAATCAAGTTACAGGGTACAGAAGAAAAAACAGCTCAAAACAGTGGTGCCTCATAGCTTTCTAAAACCAAGCTTTAAATCTAAATGTGTAATGAACCCCTCTGAGGATCTGAACTAGAGTTTGTCAGTGCTACAGCACAGACCCATTACCTGAGTTAAAGCAGGAGTAGTAAAGAGCAGTAGCAGACTACTATTCTCTGTTCAGACTAATCACTACAGAGAAACCCAGTATGCTAGCTGCACTGAGAAAAAGTCCTTGAGTGTCACCCAAATTAACCAACGTGATAGACAATTCCAGTAGAGAGACAATCTCTGTTTCAAGACAACTGAGCTCCTCAGATAAATGAGGGAACAATGAATAAAGAAAGTTGAGAAGGTAAGAGGATGGACAGCAAAGAAACAGGAAGTGCTGCTGTTAATGCAGCTATAGAGAAGTTAAGATTTTAAATTTATATTAAAGTCATTACATCCAGTGAGAGAACAAACTAAAATATTCTGGCAGCAATGCATGGATTCTGGAGAATGGGAGGACCTGGGAGTACTGGCGCAGAGTATGTCAGCTTGCCAAGTCTTGCCTGGGGAAACAATACTACTGATATTCCTGCGTGGACTGGAGAAAAACAATTAGGTATTGGAATACAAAAAAAAGGGAAGCTGAAACAGGATTACTTGCTTAGTATGTAGCTAGGATATTTAGAGAAACAAATCACAGAAAATCAACTTGTAATGATTTTTAAAAAAAATTCATAGAGTTCAAATTAAATTAATGGATAAATAAAAACAGGCTTGCAACTTAGGTTCCTAATGTCTCAGTGTCAAGTGTGCTAGGCCTAACTAGATAAAAATTAACTTAATATTTAAAGATAAGCACAGACCACAAAAAATGGCAAAATATTGATAATCAAAGCTAGTGTGTTTATTAGGGGTCAGTAAGTGTAATAAATTGAGAATCATGAAAACCCATGTGAAAAAGTAGCTGAGATTCTTCAGCCTCCTACAAAAGCATATGGAAAGAAAAAAACCCAAGGCACTCTCTTTGGGATGAAGAAAGAACTAAAGAGAGTCTAGGTGTGCCCTCAAATGAATCTCCTGCTTTAGTTTTCAATATGAATGAAGATTCTGAATATTAGGGCAAATATAGCTAATAACAAAGGGCAGGAGAAAATGGAAGTTACCCTTGGTAAAACCAAAGTCCAGCAGTTGATACATTCACGCAAGCATAGATGCGGAAGTGACGGCAGGCAATCTTCACTCCAGAATTCTGAAATACCAACATGGGAAACTGCAAGTCAGGTAGAAGAGATTTGTAATAAATCTGTAAAATCAGGAATTGTATATACGCAGAACAGCAAATGCAATTCTTTTCCGTAAGAATATGGGAAGGAACAGAAACACAGTATCAGCAAACATGAGCTTTAGAAATATGGAAAGCTGCTGAAAGCAATCTGAAGGTCGAAAAAAAAGGCTTGGAAACAGGGGTAAATTTTAAATGGAATAAATTGGTTTGGTTTTTTGTTTTGTTTGGTTTGGTTTTTTTTTTTTTTTTTTTTTTTTCTTTCAGAAAGGTAGATTATTCTAGGATTATGAATATTTCATTAACTGCCTTTGATTAGGTTACTAATTTTCTAGACAAATGAAATAGAGTCATCTATCAGGACTTCAATCAAAACATAGTTGGGTGTCATGGGAAAAAATTAGATGGGCTGGAGAAGGTGATTAGGAAAAAGTTGTGAAGAGGGTAAGGTATGGTTTAACAGGTTGTATTCAAGGTCTGGAAGGAAATAACTAATAGGGTTCATCAAAGATTGATCTTGGGACCACTACTATTCAATAAATTAGTTAGCAATTCCAGCATAAAATTTAGGACCTGTCTATTGCAATACGCTGCTGACACAGAACCGGTAGGCAGTCAGTAGTGTAAAGGATCTGAATAACATATTGGAACAACTGGAACAATAGAAAGAAAATATGATTGTGATGTGTTCTTGAAAAGGAAAATACAATAACACCACATATCAGTGTATTTGGTTTGCGTGGCAAGGTTTTGGTAGCAGGTGGGCTGCAGGGGTGGCTTCTCTGAGAAGTTGCTAGAAGCTGCCCCTATTCCCAACAGAGCCAATGCCAGTCGGCCCCAAGACGGACCCACTGCTGGCCAAGGCCAAGCCCATCAGTGATGGTGGTAGCACCTCTGGGATAACATTTAAGAAGGGGAAAAAAGAAAACTGTACTACTGCAGCCAAAAAGAGGAGTGAGAACATGTGAGAAAAACAACTCCGCAGACACCCAGGTCAGTGAAGCAGGAGGGGTAGGAGATGCTCCAGGCACCGGAGCAGAGATTCCCCTGCAGCCTGTGGGGAAGAGTCTGGTGAGGCAGGCTGCGCCCCTGCAGCCCAGGGAGGACCCCACGCTGAAGCAGATGGGTGCCCGAAGGAGGCTGTGACCCCGTGGGAAGCCCGCGCCGGAGCAGGCTCCTGGCAGGACCTGTGGCCCCGTGGAGAGAGGAGCCCAGGCCGGAGCAGGTTTGCTGTCAGGAGCTGTGACCCCGCGGGGGAACCCACGCTGGAGCTGTCTGTGCCTGAAGGACTGCAGCCCGTGGGAGGGACCCACGCTGGAGCTGGGGAAGAGTGTGAGGAGTCCCGCCACTGAGGAGGAAGGAGCGGCAGAGACAACGTGTGATGAACTGACCGCAAACCCCATTCCCCATCCCCCTGCGCTGCTAGAGAAAACCAGGAGTGGAGTTGTGCCTGGGAAGAAGGGATGGGTGGGGAAGGTGTTTTTTTAACATTTGGTTTTATTTCTCATTATCCTACTCTGATTTGATTGGTAACAAATTAAACTAATTTCCCCAAGTCAAGACTGTTTTGTCGCGATGGTAATGGGTGAGTGATCTCTCCCTGTCCTTATCTCGACCCACGAGCCTTTCGTTACATTTTCTCTCCCCTGTCCAGCTGAGGAGGGGAGTGATAGAGACGCTTCGGTGGGCACCTGCTGTCCAGCCAGGGTCAACCCACCACAATCAGAGAATATATTTCCAACAGAGATAGATTAGGCATTAATGGTGTTCCACAAGACTACAAACATCTAGATTTGGATGTTCACTCACATTCAAAAATGATTAATTCCAATGGGAATAGACAAAACAAAAATTTTACTAGACTAACACAGGAAATTGAGTGCTATTGCCTGAGAGAGACTGGCTGACTCACATAATTAATAAAATTTGAGAGGGAATCTGTACCTTATAAATTTTTTCAGCTACACATTGTCAGAAGGAGGAAGAAGAGCTCATTAAGATAAAGTAGTGACTGCAAAAGAACAAGTGTGTATAAAACCAGATATCAAATACAGTATATCTGGAAACTAGAAGTTAGAAGGAGATTTTCAAATGCCAGAGGAGTGAATTTTTGGAACAGCTTCTCGATGCAGCGTGGGACTCCCCCCTCTCCTAACTGGCTAATTTAAAGACGGATTTTGAAGAGTTTCCGAAAAGAAACTACACTTCATTGTCTGCAGTCAAGAGAGAGAGACTGAGTGGCACAGGCAGCTCTTTCCAGTCCAGTGTTCCTGATACCTGGAAACAGAGTGAGGAGTCTTAGGACTAAGAAGAGCAAAGGTTGATGTCAGTGTTTTAAATTAACTCAGAGGAATGAGATTTGAGAATTGAATTGAGGTTGAATGACAGATGGGTTTGATGCTAACTACAGGTTTTACTTGTTTGTGCTTATAAATTACTTGATAAAGGAATAAAAATTACTATTGACTTTGTGCACAAGCATTAGAGATCATGTGTTAATCAGATATTTTTCACTGTCTTGTAGCAGCCAAGATGGTTTAGTAGGACCCTGAACTCTTAGTTTAGTTTTTCCACAGCTTGCTCATCAATCCCTTTCTAGAGAGATTAGGATTACTGTGGGAACGTTTTTAGAAGACAAAGGACATGATTATATCGAAATGAAGTAAAGACCTAGAGAAATTGAGCTGAATCAAGAACATGTGGACCTTGGCATTTTTAAAAAGATACAAAAGAAGGAAGCTAAGCAGCGTCACAAGCATGAAGAACAGACACAAAGTTAAGAACTGATAACTGCATGAACATCGACGACTCCAAGTACATGACTTAGTGCATATATGCTTTTAACCAATGAATGGCTGTATAGCAGCGCGTGCACAGCGTGTGAACTAAAGATGTAACCAATAGAATTAAGGTATAACACGTGAACAGACATGAAAACTGTATATAAGCCTGCGGTAAACTGAAGTAAAACGGCTTCAACTATAATCATATTGATTTGTCATTGAGTCCGTTATTTCGCTCCTGCAGATTACTTCCTGCAGTACACAACTGTTATTTCCTGAGATGAACCAACTATTTGTTATTGTGCCTTAAAATTAGACCAGAAAATTTTCCCTTCCTCATTTAAATGACATTTGAAGACCATGCTAACATGCCAAAGCAAGGGAATGCAAAGCTCAGGTCTTAAATTCTGTTCTTAACCAGCACTACTGTGACTTTTCTGGGAAGTAACATAAATAACAATAATACTTACCACTTACTGTGCACGGTGCTTTTCATCTTCAAAGCGCTTTACAAATATTTACTGCTAGTTAATCGAGAAAAAGTATGATTTAAGGCCAGCTTCTGATAGCTTGTGTGACAAAGCTAATGTCATTTAAATCGAGTCTGTTTGTATTTAATAGGATAGAACTACAGTACTTCAGTTTAAACACCATGGTTCCATTAAAAGCCAATTACAGAAATTCAGCTTTCCTTAAATTTATAGAGCACAGCTTTTCATTTTAAAAAAAGATCTATCTGAATACTTCATCCGAATTTAGTCTTCATAATTCTAACTAATTGCATAACAGTCTTTTCACCCAGCTGCATAATGCAATTCGTCATGAGGAAATAAAATCTTCGCGCCGCGCTTCCAGGCAGTACCGCCTGCGAGCAGTAGATAGCGCTCCAGATGTTTCCATTTATTATAAAGACCCGAGGCCGGGCCACTGCCGCCGGGCGAGCCCGGCACAGGGCGAACTCCTGCCTACCTGGCTCACCCCGGCACAGGCTGGCGAGTGCAGGAAGCCTCGGTCAGCCCAACAGAGCGCTCCCTTACGGCCGAGCTTATAACTGGTTCCTCTGCATGTGCAAAACCATGATTTCAGTACCACAGAAAATACCCGTTTTCGATACTAAACATATGCATAGCGGCATTTAACTGTTTTCCACCCAGGATGCGAAGACAACTTTTGGGTTTAAATTCTAACAGGTAAATCCTAACGTATTTTGCGCTGATCATTCTATATTAAAAATGAAGTCAAATGGGAGCACAAGAGGTTGACGACCGCTAAAATAAACACTCTAAAAAGAACTTTTAAATACTGCCTCAAAAAGTAACCACACGAATTACATTATAATAGATTGGCTCAGTGACCATCACTGTGTCAGTTTCTTCTCTGAATCTTTGAATCTGCTGCGAAGGAACTCATTTCAGAGTTGTTCAGTTTATATGTAGTTTCCTTTGCTATAGATCAAGCTTCTTTTCTGAACCCAAGTGGGAGAACGCGATTTGTGGCTTGATTGCATCCGCATGATACGTTCTATGAGACACCTAGCAGCAGAGGTACGAAAAGAACCAGTGGGATATAACAACTAAATAACCACAGTCGTTATCAGGTAAAATCACGGCTGCTCTCAAGTACAATGAAAGGGCTTGCAAAGCTGTTTCCACTGGCAAGGACTTCAGTGGCTGAAAATACAAAGGTAGTCAAAATGTAACCTGAACACTGACCTAGTAAGAAGATGAGACAGGGCAACCGAGAATTAAGAGGAAACTAATCTGCAAACAGCCAAGGTTTGGAAACTGAAACCACGACCTCCACGTCAGCCCGCTGGCAGGGAGCTTGCGTATCACATCACATGTGAATTACCGATTAGCAAATGCCGGCACTGCCAGACTTGACACAGGCGTATCCATTACGGGTAACAGTGCTACCGCTTCAGTCCCCGGCCGCATGGGAGGCACGTGGGCCTTACGTGGCCGGGGTTTCCATCTGACCCAGGCCTGCAGCACTCAGAACTTCATTTTCCCTTTCAAGGTTGCCGCGTTATAAGGTTGTCACTCCTGCAGCTCGAAAGCACAGGAACAAAAGTTGCAGGCTGCTTATGCCCATCTGAAAAATGGGTCCGGAGGGTATTCATTAATTTATGTTATTAAATGGATACAAGCTCAGAGTGACTTCTTTGGGAACACACTCTCCAGCCCTCTGGGCTCCCGGCACGCTCGGGCGCCATTACCCAGGCCGTGCTTTCCCCACAGCACCAGCAGCACCTCTCTTCCCTGCTCCCCTGCGCAGCCCGAGCCCCACGCAAGGAGCCCGCTGGAACTTGACCCTGTCCCCGCTCGAGGGGACGTCCCCAGCCGACAGACATGTGGTGTCCCCCGGGCAGGCCGAGGGCCCCGGCCGGGCAGGAGGGTGGGTGCCAGGGCGGGCTGCAGGGCCCAGTCATCCCGCCATGTCTCCTCACAGCTGGGGAGAAGAAACACGCCGATTTTCCCCACAAGGACGACGGCTGCCCACTCGTGTGTGGGTTCCAGGGGGGACAGACCCACCCGAGAGAAACGGAGCTGTGACAGTGCGTTTCCTAGAAAAAGGGGACCGGGGGCTGAAGTCAAACCCTTCACCTGTCTCTCCATTTACACCGGAGCGGAGGGCCAACGGCAGGGCCGGGCGGCGGCGGCTCCCTGAGGGAAGGGAGTGCCCGGGTCTCCTTCCCCGCGGAGAAGCCGGGCTCTGGCCCCGAGGGCAGGGCGGCGGGCAGGAGGAGGGGCCGCCGCGTCTTTAAACTTGCCAGGGAGGGGAGTACCGCCCCGCCCGGGGCAGCGGGGTCTCCTCAGCGCCCGGCAGGGACGCACCGCCTTCCCCCCTCCTCCCCCGCAAGGGCGCTCCTCACCTTCAGCCCGGCCGGGCGGCTCCTCCGCCCCGGCGGCACCATGGCAGGCAGCGGGGCGGCGGCGGGCTGCGGCTGCCGGCAAGTCGCCGCGCCGCCGGTCCGCGGCGGGCTGTGAGGGGTTTCCCCTCCTCCCCGCGGGGGGTGCCGCGGCAGCCCGACCCGGCAGCGCCGCCGCCTTCCCGCCTTCTTCTTCCCGCCTTCCCGCCTCCCGCTCGCCATGGCCGCCCGCGGAGCCGAGAGGCGCGGCGCGGAGCGGCGCGGCAGTGCCGGGGTCTCGCCGCTGCCTGCCAGCGCCCCGTGAGGGGGGACAAGCGGGGCGGCGTGTCCCTGCGCTCAGTCCTGGCCCCCCCCCCCCCCACCCCCGCCCCCCCCCGCCCCGGGTCCCTTTCTCCAGTCCCCCCCGCCTCCCCGCCCCCGACCCCTTTCCTATGGCCACCCGCCCGCATCGGCTCAACTGCACACACCCCCCCTTCCTCCCCGGAGCGGAGATGTGCGAGACCCTTGCGAGGGGAGTCGCCTCCTAGACCGGCAGCCAGGATGGTGCACCTGCGGCCCCTGCCCCTCGTCGTGGTCCAGGGCGTCCTCCAGCTCGTAAGTCTCCTTCCCCGCGCCCCCCACCCCGGCCCCCTGCCCCACGACTTTTGGGGAACGGGCGCCCTTCCCGCCGGGGCGGGCGGCAGGCGCCGTCTCCTCCGGAGGCGAAAGGCAGGGGTGACTCCGAGCATCCCGCACCGCACCAGCGGGCAGCCTCCCGCAGCCCGACACCGGGTTTTTCTTTCTTTTCTATGTTTTTTTTTTTTTAAGCGGGTCTGTCCTTTTCCGCGCGTCTGCTGCTCGGCGGGCTTTTTTTTGGGGGGGGGGGGGCGTGGATCGCGGGGCACTCGGGGGCCGGGCAAAGAGCGGCCGCGGGGGGCCGGGGGTGCCCCGGCCGCGGGATGCGCCGGGAGCCGCCGCGGCGCCGGGTACCCCCCGAAGCTCTCCGTTCCCGAAAAGTTCTCCGCTGCCCTCAGCGTTTCGCCTGCACGACATCATAGCGGGTTGTGTGGGTAGAGTCACCTGCGCTTTGAGATCTCCCGCCGTAGTTTCGGCTTGCTGCCGCCGGCGCGAGGGTGTCCGTTAATTTTCGTTACCGAGTGTCGCACATGCCCGTGCTGTGCCACAGACCCCTTTGCGTGCAGCGGGGGAATTCGGGGACTGGCGTGGTGACGAGGGGAAACGCAGACTCCGAAACTGGGGGCTGTGTCGGGGAGGGAAGCAAAGCGAGGTGCGCGGCTGGGGACGGGCAGGCGAAGAGCCCAACCGCTCCCGAAGCCAGCAAACTGCCTTGGTCGCGGGGCGCTAACGGTGGAAAACAAGTGGACTTAAATGTTCGCGTTCGTGTGGCGGGAGGGGTTAAAAAAAGAGAAAAATTGTATTTGCGAAAGAGTTTGGCAACCTTGACTTGAACAAGTATTATTAAAATGTTACTTGGAACTTATTTTGGGGGGAATTTTGTTTTTACTCCCATAATTACCTCCGATTTGTGCTGCAAAAGTTATGCCTCTCTTCCCCAGCTGCCTTGTGTCTGAAAGTTCGTCACTGTAGTCGATAGGGAGTGTGTAATAAACCCTGAAGGGATTAAACACCCTCCTTAAGAACCGGAGTCTAATATTACGGCGTGAGTTGATTGATTAGTTTTTGAGGAAGCTTATGTCAAATTCTAATCCGGTTTTGGATTGTGCTTGTCGTGTAATGTTTTTTGCTCCAGCACTTTATCATAGCAACGAAGTAGCGAGCTGCAGTCCTGCGATAAGGCACACATTTCTTTCACACTCCTATCCTTTTGGGCAATAAAAGACTGTTTACATTCTTCACATTCTTGCAGCCCAGTTTCCAGCTAAACAACGCGCAGGGGTGAGAGACGGGAAAGGAGAGCAGTAAATGGATTACAAAGTTGCTGAGCAGAAGGGAACTAAATAAAACCGCTCCTTCCTCGCACCTACAACCTCTCTCGCTCACTCGCACCCTCCTTTTTATTTATTTGAACAGATATCAAAGGGATTGATTGAAACCTGTATCAACAGGGATCGCGTTTGTTACACAAGGTTTTATGGATGATGTTGGGAAGTTGCTTGCTGTGGTCTTACAAGCCTTGAGTGAAGGCTGACTGAAGAAGCAAAGTTGCTCTCTCGAATCAAAAATCACGCATAGTCAGTGCAGGTTTTCAGGTGGATGTGGCACTCAGCTCAGCCAGGAGTATTCATTTTTTCTGTGTTCTTTATATACAAACCAGCAAAGTTTTGGAGTCAATTAATTTTACAGCTTGCATATGTTAGTTTAAAAAATAAATTAAAGCAAAATGAGAATGTGTGATATTTTTGAGGCATTTTAGGTATACCTTTTAATCCTAATCTATTACTAAAAAGTTTTGTAAGTACATTTTGGCATACTTGAACCAGAACATCTGGTTAAAGTTACAGCTTATTATAAATTGAGTTGAGAAATATTTGACGCCGGTGGTAATGCACTGAATACAAGTCCCTGTGCTATTTGTTCTCTGGCCAGTATTTGGAGGGACTGGTGGTTTACTGGAATCTAATTAGCAGTTTTAGCAGGCAGGCATTGGTGGTACTAATTCTTGACTTTTTTTTTTTTAACCAAAGATCAGCGTGGTTAATATTAATACAACACTAAAGGCTCAGCATTTCAGCCAAGAAAGAAAAAATTGTGGGTTTCAGTGTTGCAATAAGGGAGCATTCTTGTAACCCAGAAATGCTACCATCAAACCCTTCCTTAACCTTAGTTTTTTGTGAAATCAGAGATGTTAGAACACAAAATATATTAGCACTGTATTTTAGTGAAGGTAGGAGTACTTTTTTTAATTAGATTTAACTTCAAACGCTTGCTTGACTTTCAAATACCAAAGTGTGGCATCTACTTACCTACTTCTTAAAGATGCATAAACGTAGGATAAAAACCATGTAAAACTTCACAAATTTGAGGAGATCCTAAGGATTATGGCAGACATTCTCACTGAATTTCTGAAAGCAGTGTTAGGTGATTGTTTATATGCTGCATCTAATATTGTTTAGTCAGAAGTTCATGTTTAGTACTTCCTTAATAGAGTATGGATGTATTTTTGTAACATGTTCCTGGATTACTATTTTGATTAATAGATGGTGTACCAGTATGCATGCAGCATGAGCACAAATGTATTTCTTAAACTACTTTGCATATCTGGGTATATTAAACAGTAGGGAAGCCTACTGTGGAGTCAGGTTAAGGTGCTAACTTGCTTCTGTATCAATGCGTTCATTTTAAAAGTCAGATTTACTTTATATTGTCAATATAGATCAAAACAATAATTTGCAATGCACAGTCAGTACATGTCTGGCTGTTATTGATAAGAAGACCAAAAATTATTGTATTGTATTACCATTAGTAGGTACTCTTGCTTTACTATTAATTTTCAGTAAGCTTTTTCAATTGTCACATAATTGCTGAATGCCCTGTTAGTTATCTCTTTATAAATAATGGAGTTCTACATGTTGGAAATTGAAAAGACTGGAGTATTAGGATTATATGGTTTATAGTATGCCTGCTAGTGTTCTGTTAAGTTAGCTTTAAATGCCTTAAAGGGAGGGGGGATTCTGCTACTTCCCTGGGAATATTACTTGTTATTTTAAAGAAATCTTGTTTAAAAAAAAATAAAAATGCTGTCAGTGTCTAGTGTTTTCTTTTCATGTTATTAATTTGCTCCTTTAAAATGTCATGTTTCATAACATTGTTTAAAATAGCTTATATGGGGTCTTCAAAATGTATGACACTTCCCCCTTTCCTTTAAGAAGGAAATTAAGGGCTGTATATAGGTTCTGAATCAGGAAGAGTTTGCTTCAGCTATAGCTAGCTAGTGGAGCCACTACTTTCCCTTTGTCTTGGTGAGGTATAGTTACAGACAAACACTCACAGGCAGGACCTGTGGTTCTGTAGGGCAATAGGGCACCTTAACTATTTGTTTATTCTTGCATTTTTGCGGTCTGAAATTAAGAAAGGATTACAGCAGCATTGTCTAGTGCCTATAGTTACAGTTGCATCAGCATTCCTATCAAGAAACTCTCTTCTAACATTGTCATTGGGCAGAGCTGTCACCATGTTAGAAACCTAGGAATCAATTATTTTACAAAGCCTTAAAAGCAGATAATTTTTTCCCAGTAGTGTTTGTATAGATGAGAAATAATTAGGAAAAAAGGCAAAGTATGTTATTTTAAGATTTTTCTCCAGTAAGATTGAAATATAGCACTCTTTATGAGTGAAATTCAGTGACAGGTTGGTTGTCTTGGACTTTTCAAGGGCTGAAATTTTTAACCATAACAAAAAAAAATTGTCAGAAAATGAAGCCAAAATTTTTACAAAGGTGTTTTTTTTTTTAAACAGAATTTAAGGTTTTAACAACTTGAGCTGGAAGAAAGAATATTTATAACTTGCTATAGTACAAGACATTGCTTCATAAGCAGAAATAGCTTGAAAACAGAGTTAAAGCTTGCATTTCCATTTAAAATATGTATATCACGTGAGGCGTAGAAACACAAAAGTGTGTTCCTCCTGGCTACTTTAATTTTATCTCCGTAGCCTTGCAAACATGGTCTGCATAACATGCCCTTGCAGTGAGAATCAGAAATAGGCACTGTATAAAACTCTCAACTCTATTTCGGAAAGGTAAACTCTTCCCTCTGGTCATCTTGAAGAGCGCAGGTGAAATTCCATCCCTCTTAATTTCAGGGAAATCTTTCTTATGAAATGTATCGGGCCCAATGTTTCATTTGGTTTATTTTGGTATCTTTCTCGGTGCTGTAGGCATTGTAAGCCTACATCTCATTCTTGTGTAATAAAGTAATATAAGTAACCGAAGGAATGCAGCCAGCTTGAAGACAGCTCAACAAATGCTGGTTTTCAGCAGTTCAAAAATTTATTATCCTGAATGAGGAGTTATGTCTTAAGGTGGATGGGGCTAGGTTTAGCGAGGAAGTTAACATGCAACAGTAGACTCAACTTGTCCTTACGTCACATCTTTTGACCTAGTTCTGTGGAACTGGTGACTGATATTTTTCAGTTTATTTGTAGGTTGACTGGGGCACAGAAATTTTATAGATCCTATTTAAAATCTGTACAGCGAGTCTGTTTGATTGATGTCCTGTAGACCACAAGATACCCCAGGCTTTCCTAGCAGAATCCAAGTCTCAGTCTTTCCATCTGCAACATGGAAAGTATTTTTCTGCCATTGTAAAGCACTTTGAGAGCTACACCTCAGAGATGTGCAGTAAGTACTTCTCCTTACCGGTAGTGCAGCGTAACTGACAGGCAAATGAAACAAAGATTGGTCAGGCCCAAACACTAAATTGGGACGCACTGATCGGTCCCACCTTTCTGTTTGGCTTCCTGAGCCTTGGTTTCTGCAAGAAGGGAACTGGTGCATGGGGGTCGAAAGGGAGTAGCAGAAACCACTCGCTAGTCTGGACATTCAGGGCATCAGAGAGGCGCAGCTCTGCTCTAGGTGCACCAAATTCCTCCCGTACTGTTGAAAATTTTACCCTTAATCGACACTTCATAAATAAAAATGTATGAGAAGCAAGAGCTGCTCGGCGTGGCACAGCATGGGAAATGAGCACTGGGCAGTAACCGTGCCAGCGATTCCTAGCCTGTGATCTGTGGGTGAGGTGTCAGCCTGTGTTTGGCTCAAGTACTGAGTAAGACATGGTAATTCTTGGGCACTTCTGGTAAATAGCTGCAATAAGGAAAGATCAGTGTTAGTCTGTGCTGAATGGTTTTAAGACAAAAGCTGTAATTCCATAGGTGTGGGTTGCATCTTCAGAGTGAGCTGTTCTGGTGCTCGGGGAAGACTGTCTCTTTGAGTCTTTGACACGTACTTGTCAATGTATTGAAACCAAATGCAGGGAGGAAAAAGGAAGAGGTTTTTGCCTTTATCACAAAATTGCTGTGGTAAGTGACTATTTAAGAGCCTGTGTACTTCACAGGACGGTGCTCTTGCTCTGTGAATCTGTCTGCTAGTCCTGATTTTTGCCCACCTCTTTAACTCACCACCTCTCTATACCCATTATAAAGCAAAAATACTGGCCTTGAAATTTTTACTAGACCAAAACTTGTAGAAGTGGAAAAGAGGAAAGTGAAAGTTCCATTCACATGACTGCTATAAATTCAGCCTGAACTTGATTTCCAAACATCCTATTTTGGGGCGGCTTTGGCCTTTCACTTCAAATCTTATATAAATATACTTGTGTATATTTCCCCAACCCCATTCATTGTTCCCATTCCATTTTCATTCTCTCAATTTCCCACCATGTAGCTGTAGTTTATGTAGTTTGTTTAGGTAGTTAAAGAATCAGAGTTAAAAAAAATAATGGGTGGATCTGCTAGGTAGGTTCTGCTTCCAGCAGAGCATCACTACTGTTAAGTAAGTTCATGAGAGTCATGTTTCACCCTCTTAGAGTCCCTTCCCCTCAATTTAGCACTTTTCACACTTGCAGGTTTTCTCTGATGCTCTATATTCATCCCATTTATCAGTTGTTTCCTTGTGGCTCGTGCTTCAGAAACTACTATGGTACCGTTGTAGCACTGAAAATGTGCTAGCACCTGTGCAGAGTCATGCAACATGGTCGTGCCCGCACGTCGAGTCACGCGCTTGGGATACACCCTGCATTAAATGAACCCACGGAGGAGCCTCGACATCAGGCTCCAGCCCAGGAGTCTGCACTTCGCAGCAGGACTCCTCGCAGCATGGGGCACGGGCTGGAGCCCTAATGTTCACCTGCTCCCAGGCTCCACATACCAGGCACTTGGGATGCTGGAAAAGCTATGGGTCCTGTGCAGAAATATGGGATTTGTCAGCACTCTTCCAGGTGAGCAGGAGATGGGACGGGGGGCAGGTGGATGAGTTTCTGGACGAATCTCACAAAACCTATGAGGTTTGCAGGTCAGGGCTTGGAAAACACCATTAATCCGTTTCCTGTAGGGAATTTCCTTGTGGGGTAGTGTTCTGTGTCAGCTATAAGCTCAGCTGCATTGAACAAAGAGGTTATTTCAGGATTGGAAGGACAAGGAAACAATTTAAGAGTGGAGAGGAAATAAAGGGCTATGAAGATGGGTCCACAGTTAAGACTAAGTAGTTTTGTCCTTGCAGCAGAGATTTCAGTGCTGGTACAATGCTCTGCTGTTGCTGCAATGGCAGTGCTTACTGTAGATACAGAATTTGAACAACTAGACTGTAATTTAAGGTAGAATTAAAGAGCTGTAAGAACTGCAGTTCTTGAGATGGGTTTTCTCTTTGTTCCAAACGATTGGTAGTAATAGAAGCTATTATTAGCAGGGAAGTGAAAATGAAAGAATAGGGAGAAATAAAAAATAAAACTAAGTATCTAATGTCTCTAAAATCAGTTTTTATGTGCATTGGGACCAATTTTGGTTATTGTGTCATTACAGTGCAAAGTTGATGCTGCCTCAAATACCCTAATTCTGTTTCTCCAGCTCCAGCACGTTTGGTTTATGTTTATCATCAGTTGAGAATTTCCTGACTTTATAGTAGGAACCTTAATTTCAGCTTCCTGTACCCATTATTTAGGAAAATAAAACACTGCGCGAGAAGTGCTTCTGTATTTGTTCTGTTATTGTGTACATTTAAGGGCTTTATGGTTCTGATGGAGAAGGAGGTGGCTGTGCTTGAGGCTGACCTGAAGATAAAAAGCACTGGGAATTCGCTGAGGGAGTAAGAGATGAATATGAGAGAGGAAGATGATGGGAATAAAACAGCCCAGTGGGCAGGTGGCGTGAGCTGGAGCAGTTACTGCAGGAAGAGAGGGGCAGACAGACCGAGAGTAACAAGGAATATTCCCACAGTAACACCAAGTTCTGCGTGTGAGAAGCCGTGGTGGGTCCTTTCTGCTGTTACTCTTCCCACTGGAGAGAATTTGGAAGTGGGATTTTTCCAACCAGCCCCTCAGTAAGGGAAAATAAGGAAAGAAGGTTTGAGCTCTCTGACTTACTCCATCTCTTTGATTGTTCAAGTGCAAGAATCTGGTGATTGCATGAGCAGTTCTGGGTACTGCTGCTGTTTCCATCCCATGAAAGGGGATGGGGAGCCACAAAGCTTAGCGCCCCGGGAGGGTAAAATATGGGACCCTGAAGGTTTTTTTCCTCTAAGGCTGCCTGGCTCTTTTCTCCTTGCAGGCACCTGCTGATTGCTTCTGTTGTTCATGACGCGTTTGGGAAGTTGGAACTGCTGTTCCTCCTGGGGATTAGAGGGTCTCATGGCCAATGTTTTTTTTTCTCGAGCCTTCAGATGTAGCTGTTACTAGTCAGTGTGTTCCTCCACCATTGGCAGCCTTAACCATACAAGGTATTCCCAAGTTCAGTTTTCTTCTTACTCCAGGCAGTTGGGTGATTCTTAGAAGAAGAAACCTTCAGAAACTGTAGTACAGGAATAGGTACATAGCAGTAATTTTATAGTACTCTGTAGTTGGACTTCATGGTACTTTTAGAGTAAAGATGTGTTACATGTGTGCCATCATTATTTTGGGAAACTGAAGGAAAAAAGGCTGGCTCAACATAACAAAATAGAGCCTCAGGGCACATTTCTCAATTTCACCTCCAGTAGACCAGAAGAATGTTCTGCATAGCAGAACAGACCCTCTCCTTCACTGGCCCATCTCGGTAGAAAGACAGATGCAAGGATGAACTTTGTCAGAAGAGAAGCTGGCTTTTGTGCTATTTTTGCATCCATGGTGAATGACAATATGTTGATTAATGTGGCTTATTGCTTAGGATTTTAACCCATTGCTTTTTAGTTGGCATTGCATGCATTTTCCAAGTTGAACTTTTGTGCTGTACCACGTGCTTTCCTCAGATAAAATTCTAATATATCTATATTTTTAATGCAATAACATGATAGTTCGGTATTTTTTTGTCTCCAAAAGACAAGAAAATATATAATGAAGAGTAGGTATTTAAAGTACAATAAACTGTATGTGGGTTCTAGTCATCTCGGAGCCATGTATTTGGAAACTGAGGAAATGCAGTGTTTGTACTAAAGAGAATATGTGAATGGCAAAATAGCTTTAGCCCTACCCTTAAGTGACACTTTGAGGAGGAAAACATAAAATATATTAAAAAAAAAAAAACACCTCCTGAATATCTTTACAATATATTTTAACATGATTTCAGGCAGAGGTTGCATTATGAGGCCGTGGTCTACATGAGCACATGGAAACTCCACTGTACTCTTTGGTTCATGAGGTTCAGCCCAACTCCAGTCTGGAAGTCAAATATGGTAGCACAAGTCAGTGCCACTAAATCTTGCTGAGAGACCAGATTGGCAAGGTTTAAACCTAAATATGTCTAAACAGCCTCTAGATTTAAATGCAGGTTTAAGTGCAGGAGAAACAACTGTACAGCTGCTGGTTGTTGGCCATGTAGATGTGCATTCCGATGTGTCAGGAAGATAGTACTGCATGTGAGAAACTAAAGCACTTATTTCACAGGTTTTAATGTTTAATTTGGGGATAATTACAAAATCCTCCTCTTGTACTTTATTCTGCTATGGACTCTTAAAATACACTTTTAGTTTGGAGCCTCCTTGATTTAAAAACAAGAAAAATGTCCCTAAGATATTCAGAAACAATAAAAAAGAAAAAGTCGGGAAGCAATATCTTAAATAAGTTAAAGATGAAACTTCAATCTGCAAACTTTTTTTTTTTAAGATTAAAGCACTGTAGCAGCTGAAAAGAGCTGCTGAATCTGATCTTAACTGGCTGGCAACAGGGACATTTTCAGAGTGACATAATGTGGAGCAAGGGAGGAGTGAACCCCAGTCCTTCAGTTTCTTGAGCAAACAGTGTGCGAAGGAGAAGGCTAAAGCCTGTGTTGTTTTCCACTCATTAAACTAACAAAATGCTAATCAGCTTTGTGGAAAGATTCATAGCAGATAATGTTACTTCTGTCACTGTGGCACCACTGAAGAGTTCTCGGGTGTTTTAGCCTCAGCCACTTTAAATTAGTTGATTGAAACACTTATATGACAATCACTTACTAAATTGCACCTTACTTTCTTTTAAAACAGATTAAATTTTGTCCATCGGCTAACTTCAGTTCTGTCACCACTCAAGGCAGGGAAAAGACTGATGTTAAACCCCTGGGACAAATTGTGTGATACAGCTGCAGTTGTGTGCCAGACTTTGCATCAGCCTGCTGCTGAACCGCTGCGTAGTTTACAGTCATTGAATTAGTCTTCCAGTACTGGAAACATCTAATTTTGAGTTAATTTTTAATCAAACTGCACAGTCTTCTGTGCTAAATAAAGAATCCATCAGTCTTCTTCATGTTCCCCTGGCTTGGGTCCGCTCTCTGCTGTAAGGAAGTCTCTGGTCCTCCAGGGAGCATTTCTAAGCTGCACTCTGCCATGAGCTGCCTGCTTGCCACCTCTTTTTCTGTCTCCCTCCCTGCTCCATCCTCCTCAAGTTTTTTCCAAGCAGAGGATGCTCAGTTCCTCTGGGAGAAGCAGCAGCTTCCTTGCTTTCCTCTTCCTCCTGGAGATTCCCACCTGATCCAAAGTACAGTAGCCAGAAGCAGGCAAAAAGACTATTTTCCTTTCTACTGCCCACCTTCAGTATGTTGGTTTTTTTTTTTTTTTTATTTATTTAAAGCAAAACATTCTGTATTTGTACAGGAAACAGATGAAATAGTTAGAGCCACCTTTCTAGGATCTGTTAGTGTTGACTAGTTCACCCCTTGCTGACAGCTGTCTGTCCCAGCTCTCTGGTAGGAGATCAATCCAAAGGCTTTATCAGTTTTGAGTCCTAGCTTGTACTATGTACATCTAGAGTGTTTCCATTTAAAATTGTCCATTTTTTTAACTCAGTTGCTACAAGGCAAAATCTGAGTGGATATCCACTAGTAAAGCAAAAGACTGGAACATGATGTGGGGGCTGTCATGCTTTTTTTTTGCTTTTTTTTTTTTTTTTAAGAAGCAAGTTTTACAGAACTGCAGATCCTATAGACACTGTACTATTTCTCTAAAAAGTGTATTTTTTCCCTTTTGACACCCTCTCTCTATCAAGGCCTTGCTGTGGCAGTGAGCTCTGGTGTGTAAAATTTAGATCAAGACCAAGAGATACAACAAACTGCATTTCCACCGCATTAGCATTCTGGGGCACAGGTGGCTTTCTGTTTCTTTACGCTTTCTCTCCTTCCCCCTAGAACCCCAAATCCCAGATTTTTTATTTCTGCAGCAGTTGTGGTAAAATCACGGCTGATGTTTTTCCTTAAAGTGGGAGAGACATTCTCATCCATCTCACTCTTCGAGCCTCCTCTTATTTTTCTTCTCACTAAAACTCGGTATCCAGTTCCTGGCACCTAACTGAAGCTAGCTTAAAATAATACCAAGGTAGCTGAGTGTCTGACAGGAGAATAAATTCATTGTTGAGTTAGGACCTATTTGATTTAAAATAAATGAAATGCCTCTAAATGTAAGAATGAAAAAACATGACATACCTCATACTCAGATCCATTTTATGGTATTCACCCCATAATCCTTTTATTCAAGTATGCATGACCTATGTATTATCAGCAACGGACAGCCTAACACTGCTGTGACTAGGGAATTTAAACTCCACATTTTATTTAACAAAATATTTTTGTGGCTATTGGATGGGATCTGTTACTCTGCCTGCTTCAACTGAAGGTTCAGTGTTGCTGGTTTTAATACTTAATGTTGAACAATGGGTGAAGGAATGAATTTAAAATAGCTAACTTTGTATTTATGATGACTAAGAATACCATTCTACAGAAATTTGCCTTCTGGTGAGTTTGCAATATTCTTTCAATGAACAGCACAGTTACATTTTTAGTGGAATAACAAGATTAATATGGTGAAAAATAAAAATATAATAGTTATGGTATCTTTCTTGGGTTTTGATGGATTGGATTGTCTTGTCCAGTTCAGATTAACTACTAGATTTATTTTTAATTGATGTCAATAAACCTGGTAATGGTGACGGAGATTCAACTTCATGTTCTATTTAGATATTAAAACTGTAGTCCTGATAACCAGTAGTCACTTAACTGACTTGTCCCATACCAGTGATATTAAAATCCTTCTGTGCGTTCAGGGAATATTGAGATAAATTGGCCTATGAGCAGGTATTAATAAAGCCTGCCCTACTATGAATATGTGCCCTATGTCCCAATTTCTGTCTTACCCACTACAATTATTTAATAGAAATCTAATTATCCTTGAGATCACCAGCTCTGTCAGCTCTGACTGAACTGCACAGCATGGTTGAACAGTTATTTGAGCGGGACTGACACACAGCTGATGGGCAACAGCATCACAGGAAGCTTGATTTTCTTAGGAAATGGGGTAAAATCATATTTGAAACAGAAATTAATCTGAAAGCCAAAACACACCTGTATCGCACTCAGAAGTTCACCAGGACTTCCTGAGGTGGCCACATTTCGGGGTTTTGGTTGTTATTGTATAGACACATAGAGGCTACAAAAGACACTTTAATCTTTCCTTGGCTGTAATGAAAACATGGGCTACTGTATAATTTATTTGATTCAGGCTCCTCTTCAAAATACTCAGCTGGAAAAGAAGTAGTAATCAATTTTAGTGGGGTAAGAAAACTACACAAATAAAGGGTGGGGTTTTTTTCTCATTTCTTCAGTTTGAGAATAACATCTCAACTAAATGTGGTCAGGAATTTTTCTACACTTCTGGAAAATTCAGAGTCATTAAAAGATAGTACAGAAGTTATCTATATCACAGCTTTGAGTTAAACACCTGCCGTTTGCATATGGTGCCTGAGAATTGAGATTCAGCAAGCTCCCCACACAGAAGGAAGGGAGATACCTAGCAAAGTCCCCAGAAGAAAGGAGCAGTAGCTTAAAATGTATCCCTTTTAGAAACTCCAGAGCCTTCCTCTGGGTTGCAAGGATGCCTTCTTTTACTTAGACTAGCAGGCTTTTTAAGGGAAGCTGCTTAGCCTAAGGTAGAACAGCTTTTAATGACTAATGAATAAATAGGTGATAGCATCTCCATTCTCTCTGTGCAAATAAGTTAGTGCTTATCCCCTAATTAGGGTAGCAGAAGGGAAAGTGAGCCTGCACCTCTCAAGACAGTATCATATTTATCAAGGTAGGCAGTATTCTACAGGAGGGTGCTCAGTCCCTGCCCTCAAAGGGACTGAAAGCTGCTTGGATCTACCTTTTGGAGGAAGAGAGAGAATAAGTACAAATTTGTTCCTTTTTTTTTTTTTTTTTTTTCTTTTTTCCTGGTGGGAAGTGGGATATGTGTGTTCAAATTCAGTGAGGGCCGGAAAGTGACTTTACTCTCACACCTACCAGAAGATGTACTTGCTCCTGCACGGAGCCACTGGGTTAGAAAACCTAAAAGCTAAACTAAACTAAAGAGTGGTGGAGGCATAATTGCAAGTATTCTTATCTCTGTCTGTGACCGTAGTCAAAGGTGTGTGAAAACCACATCCTGGATCAGATCCTTCAACAGAAATCGATGAAGGAATGCCTAAACTTGTATCCCGAGAGAGCCCGTACATGGATCAGGAGCTCAGGTGCTCGGCGAGGCATGCTCCAAAACAAACTAAAGGGAATTCGCGTACCTCGAACACAAGGACTACTTGGGTCATGTGTCTTACAATGTGGGTTTACAGGTCATAGATTTAGGACCTAGGCATCTGTTATAAACCTGTGGAAAAAACTGCACTTGCGGTCTCTCAGGCTCTGCCTGATCTTTTGTTGTTTTCGTTAGCAGATGGACACCAGGAACAGTTACCCAGTATCTTCCTGTGATGTAGGATTGCTCATACTCAAAGCTTCCTAGTATTCTTCCTTAGTTTTTTTTAGAAGATCCCATGATAATCCCTAGGAAGTTTCACAGCTGATGGTATTGTGTTGTTTAGTAAGTTTTTCCTAATGCTATACACAAAGTTTTCCTAATTCCTTCCTGTTATGCTTAGCTGTCTTCTTTTCTATCACTCTTGAGACACTTTGCTTTAGGCTGCATTACTTGCCTCTTCCTGGGGGCCTTTTCCTCAAAAAACTACAATTTTAGCGTTGTGAGTCACAGCAAGTTTTGCCTCTTTATTGACCTTTTCTACTGATCATGGGTGTTTGGAGGAACTTACATCTTTTTTTCTTCCCTCTTTCCTGTTGGTTTTCACAGAACATCTTAACGGAAAGATATCCATAGTGCTGACCCAACTTACTAGGGTTAAAAGATACCATCTGAGCATAGACAACTCTTAGAGAATTTGGCAATTTTGCAGGTGAAGAAGATGGTCTAGATTCAGGAGGAATACATTCTCTTGGGATATTTTTTTCTACTTCAAACTGCAGTGCCTTCACTACCATATTTTTTTATCCATCTCCGGGCACGCTGTCTAGGCAGTTTGTTTGGGTTTTTTTTCTGGACAACAGCAGTCAGCCCATGAGGATAGGAGACTATGCAAGCTATGTGTATATTCTGAAGATGTGAACTACGTGACTATATTAGGACTGTGCACAAGTTAACAAGCATGACACCAAAAGGTAGGAGCACAGATACGTAGTTTTGATCAGCTCAGAGCTTGGGGAGAACATTCTCGTATCTAGCCAGAATCATTGGTACCGATCTCCCCGACGTATTGCTTCCATCGCAAGTTCTTCAGGGGTGCCTTCTACTTAATCTACAATGCTCAGAGTAAATACAGTAGTGGCTGAAAAGAAAAATAACAGCAGGAATTACACATAAACTGATTGTATACCTAAATATTTTGCTCAGTCTCTAATTTATGATGAAAGAAATATCCCACGAATTCCTGAGGCACACTTTTCTTTGCAAGCAGTGACAACCTTTGTAGCTGTCAGTGTGTAAGAAAAGCTTCTTCTGAAAGACGTTCTGTTGATATAAACCTGATATTGCTTCAAATTTCCTATTCCTGAAAGAAATACGTTTGGAGTAGTCTGTGAAATAGTCCTTTTACCTGGAGCCACCACCTGTTTCTCATACAAGTCATTGTCTTTAATAGATAAACTTTCCATTAAGACCTAGACAAGCTGCTAGTTTTTCTTGCAGTAGTCAGAAATAAGAACAATAAATGCGTGGGAAAAATTCATCAATTTGGTTAGAAACATCAAGGTGCGTGCCTATCTGAAATATAGACAAATCAGTTCAGAGAAGGCTCCAAGTATAGAATTATTGACCCTGGAGGATAAGATACAGAATAACCTTTCTAGGCTGTACTTTGTCAATTTTAAGTAGCGTTTGCAAGGTAAGTGGTTTAAGTCTCATCCCCCTCAGCAAAAATTTAATAGTAGATGCATCAGAGCTTTTCCTAAAAATTTTTTCCTTTTATAAATGACACTGCTGTAAAAGTATATTAATGTTCTATAAGATAGTATAAATAAGTACAGCTGACTCATGTAACTTTTAAAAGTACATAAATGTGTCTCTTTTTCCGATATGGCTGCTCATTTGCTGATTGCGCTCTCAATTCTGGGACCAGCTGGTTGGGCCCCCTCTATGGTGTGTCACAATCCTGGAAGCGATGGGGTCTGCAATACTACATGCATGTGTAGGGTGAAAGATTAAGTCAGTAGATCACTATGAATCTTTTTTATAACTTTGTAAATATAATTCTCAAAAGTTAACTTTTGAGATAAATGCTTCTTTCACATAGTGATAATTGTATGTCTGCACTGGGATTTTTTAAAGTCTATCAGGCAAAAAAAGAAATTCTGTTTTCTTCAAAACACTTTTGAGCCATCTATTCTAATGCTTTGTCTTCCAGACAATTCGAATAGGAAGCAGTCCATGTCTAGCTATATTACCACGCAGGGAAGAACATTCATCCTGTGACACATTCAGTACATATGTAAGACAATATCCTGGGAAGTTAGCAGATGAAAGCTGTCCTTTAAGCCTACCACACAATACAAGTACGAATTTTGTTTCACAGAATGTGTACAATTGAAACAAGGAAAAAAAATTGCTAAATTCATTTATATGCTGCCATTCAAAGCCTATAATTGAGATAATCAACTTTGAGTTATCATGTTTAAAAAATAAAGCTGCTAGGAAATTATTTTTTTTTAAATGGATCATATCCAGCACAAGCATTTTTCTGATGAAGGAAAAACAGTGTATGGGAAGAACGGGAGGAAGGCAGCGGCAGTTCCCTTCCTGGTAGCCGTGCTTGCTTAACCGTGTGAAGGAAGTCCACCCTCCCAGTGATACTGCGCTGCTGGCATAAATATGGGCCTTGAGGGGTAAAACCATGCTACTAATACTGGGAGGAAGAAGCTAACTTAAATACTCAGCGCCCATCAGTGTCTGTCGAATTGAAAGTTACATTTTCATTAATATGGAAATTCTGGGTGTTTAATAACACCCCTCCTGCAGATTCTTCAAACCCAACAGCAACAATTTTCAACAGTATGTTTTGAAAATAACTTTATAATGAAATTTGAAGCAAACAAGATCGTTTAAATCATCTTCTTTGGGAAGATTAGTTTTTGGGGGGTTTATTTTGTTTATACCGTGTTTTCCAGCAAACTACGTCAAAACTTTTCAGTAATGATAGTGATTATGAAAATTTAAGCCTACAAAATCCCTCTGTGAATTCAATCTATAGTCTTACAGAGGAATGGGACTCCATTTGTTACTGACCTCCAGTTAGAGTACAACTCATTAACCACTACCTTCCGAGCCTGAGTCCAGCTGCTTTTTCACCCACCCAGTAGTCCACTTGTCAAGGCAGTAACATACCAGCTTGGCGACAGAGATGCTTGGAAGACTGTGTCAAAAACCTTGATAAAGTAGATGGCATTCTTCTGCTCTCCTCATCCACAGATCTAGTCTTTTGATAAATATTTGGCAATCAGTTTAGTCAAGCATGGTAAATTTAGTAAATCCGTGGTAAATCTATGCTGGCTTTTCGCAGTCATCATCTTCCCCTTCGTGTGCACAGATACGACTTTAGAAAAGATTTGTTCCATGATTTCCTCAGGGGCTGAAGTGAGTCTGAGCAGCTGGTAATCTCCCAGATTGTTTTTAGCCTTTTTTGAAAACGGTCACTACATTTGGGGTTTTGCTGGTCATCAGGGACCTCCCCCAATCTCCAAAACCTTTCAGACTCTACAGTGAACAGCCTCATAATAACATCAGCCAGCTCTTTCAGCACACATCCATCCCTGTGGATTATGTATGGGTTCAGATTACTCAGGGGATCCCTGACTCAGTTCTCTTCTGTGACTGGTAGTAAGGATTATGTAGGGAATAGAATCAAAACTTCAGAGGACTTGAATTAGTTGCACTTAGTTGTGCAAGAGTCAAATGCATCCCTTGGAGTTCAATACTATATCACCACTGTTTTTGTTTAGTGATGGATGCTAAATGATCATTAAGCCAAAATTTAAATAATCAACTGCAAAGGAATAGTTGCCATTTACAATTTTTTCTCTAAATTAACTAGAAGGACATGATGGTTCACTTCAAGTCTCTTTAGGAGATCTAAGCTTTACTTACAAGGGTAGGTCTTGAGTTTGATCTTCCAGTATTGCAGCAGAGAATGGCCTTGTCGAGGCAGAAGGAAATGTGCTTCTTCTGGGGCATTGGAAGTGTTCCTTGTGGATGAGGATGCTCCAGGGGGGAGCAGCAATATGTGCTCTTTGGGTGACCCTGGAGCACCAATCTGTAAGAACTGCTTCATTCTCCCGTCTTTCTCTATCCCTATACAGTTTGAACATGGTATACTTTCCCCTGAAGTCTACATCAGCAGTGTATAAGATTCAGCAAAAATTTTCATAACAGCATTAGTGTGGGTTGGCCCCATTTTTGAAGTAAAAACTCAAGACCAGCTTGCTTACAACACTAATTATTGTATTCTTTGGTGTGTTACATTTTAGCCATACCCACAGATATACAAATAATAGATGCTTAAGGCAGACGCAGGAAGGTGATTTGTAATTCTTTGTAAATCTCATCTTTCTGAATTCAGCCAGTGTTTTATGGATAGCAAACGCAGAGGTAAAACTGCCAGTCTGTGCTTCAAGTCAGACTAACAACATTTGCTCCTGCAAAAATGATTTGCATTTTTAATCATCTGTTTGTGTCCTACATATTAAGGGCTTGGAAATAAATTATTAAATTGAGAAAATCTAGATAGGCAAATGAACCTCAAAGCAATTATAACACCTGAAAATTTATCAAACGAAGTGATATTTTTCAGCTATGGAAAGAAATTATCGTTAACCATTGCCAAGCACTTGCAGTTTTCTGCCATACGGGAACTTCATTCTTCCCTCAGTTTGCTAGCTGATGTAGTGACAAGCTGCGGAGAGATGACAGATTTAGCTAAGGATTTGGAGTCTGAACACCTGTGCAGTGTCATGCATTTAAAAATAGAACGTGACAACAAAACACATCAACACTCTTAATGTCCAAATGGAAACCACAGGGGTTTTTCCTTCAACTTTTATCCAGAGAAAGAGCTTTCAATCATCACTGTCCAAGTAAAAATACAAAGCAAAAGCTGTTTTGTTGAGGTCGAAAATGAACAGGAACAAATCGGAGCGGTAGGCACAGGTGCACCAAAAATATTCAGTAATCACCATTTCTTTCTTCTCAAAGATGTTCTGACGGCCTGCATCTTTGAGAGGTGCAGATTATTAATGTTCAGTAGCAATTTCTTCAGGAAGCACTTGCTGGTGGGTTAGAAGAGGACTGTCGACTAAAGCTGCTTTGCATACCTTGACTTCTGTATGACTCATTCAACACTCCAATGAAGCTATCGAGAAACAACCAAAACATTTTTTGTTTTGTATAATCTTCTCTGTGGGAGAAAAAAGCATAAACCAAGGGCAGAAGGATAAAAACAAACGGTCTTGCTTGATTACTGGGTTAGATGCGCGCAATATGCTCTCCTCTAGAGGAGCCTACGTCATTGACCGTATTTGAAGGGAACGTCTCTGCTTCCCATCTCCTTTAATAGTATCCCTGAAACGTTAATCAAAACTAAATTGTGCAATCTTTTTTTTTTTCACAGAGGGAAGTAGGTTTCCCAGTCGGTCTGAGACTTTAAGCCCACTGCAGTCCCCGCCAGCTGCCAGCATGCTCTGCTCTCCTCTAGGGCTGAGCACAATTACCGGGCAGCAACCCAGACTGGCAATGAAACCAGTCCATCCCATTACATTTTCCCATTACAGAGTGCTAACTTTCCGGCACGTGCTCTTTCTTCAGCAAAACCTTTGTTTTCGAAGGTGGTCTGTTTTTTCTTCATATTAGGTGCAATAATTTTGAGAGGGGGTTTTTGGCCTCTTTCCTATTGCAATCCTATTAATTGTGTTAAAAAGGACATTTACTCAGTGTTTTGGGACAACAGTTTTATGTGATGGTGTGATGGAGAATTAAACAAGGTCCTGTTTAGCTCTTCTGTGCTTTCATTTGTGCATGGTAAAGACAGAAATCTACTTTAAATTCAGATAAGAGTTAGCATTTTGGATGATAAAAGCTATCACACATGAATGGGTTGCTTCTTAAAATCAATGAAATAAATTAGACTCCCTGTTTAGGAGCATCTGGCACCCTTAGAACCTAGTTCATATAATGATATCTCTGTTTATTAAAAAGAATTATGTAACAATATGGTTGATTTATTTCAAGATGATTGGCTTAGCAACTTAATTGGACTATGCAGTACACCAGAGCAAAAAAAAATAATTTAATTAGCTCATTCATTTGTGGATGACTGGAAGCACTGCACATCATTCTCGGCTTCTTTAAAGGTGTGCAGCCATTTTATCCTGCAAGGAACCGAACCTTTTCAACTTCCACAGAAACCACCTTCACAGCTACAGGACCATCGGCACCAAGCTGATGTTCAGGCATTGGGCCCCCGTCAAAGCCCACAGAAACTAGCAAGAAGTCTCCTTTGCATCCAAAGAGCGCTCGATGTCTGCTTGCAGGCAAAGGGACCTTCCTGGAGAAACGGCAAGACAAAAATGTGCCTTGAAGAATAAAGCTTGTTTTCCCCCACTGTGGTCTCTCTTTTCCCTTGAGCTGAAACTCTCACTTTCTAACTCCCAAATACTATTAACATACCAGAAAATTAGCATGCTGTATCCAAGTTTATACTCATCCTGGTGCAAAGTTTTATTTCCTCTGTTTCCAGGATGACTACTTACACATGAAAAACATGCTCTTGTACACCATTTGACTGCTTTATGAGGTTACTATAAAGCTGAGACGGAACGTTATTATTATTATTATTATTATTACTACTACTACTACTACTAGTGAACCTCTTAGTAACACAAAAGTAATGGAGTTATTTATTGAAATGTGTTCAAATTACTTAATATCCAAACAGTATTTTCAGAATAGCATTTGCCAGTGGTTCAGATAACTTTCAAGATCTCTCCACTTTATTTCAGTTCCAAATGCAGCTTGTTGTGTCAGCCAAGAGACTGCTCTCTTGGGGGCAAATTCCACTTAAGTGGAGTTAATCACATCAGCGTAAGTTGTTTCTATACTCTAGTTTTACACCAATTTAAATAAAATTAGAGGTTTGGATGTTGACTTCTCTTCTGATATTTAAGATACTCTGAAGCCCAGATGATTTCTTTTTCCATTTCTATAATTGAACACCAAACTCCCCATTTCTCTCCCACCCCCCAAAGCACACAGCAAACAAGACAAAAACCTAAATTAAAATCAGAGTAAGGACTTGACTTAAAACATAAAAGAAGAAATAGGGCTGAAATTCCATAGTTATCACACCCTGTTGTACCTAGATACTGCTGCACATCTGGTGTGTGAGATAATGCACTGTTTAGAGACTGTGTTATGAACACAGAAAATTGGAAATGAGTTTCAAGTCTTAATGCTACATTTCTTCACTACTGAGAGCAAGCAAGGCCCTGTTTTTCACTCTTTTTGTAGGTTGTGTGATTTGATTCCCTCTGTTTGCTCTGTAAATAATATAGGCATGAAGGAAATCAGAAAAGGAATAGTTCTGTAAGAAATATTTTGTGCAGCACAGCTGAAAAGGGTTTTTTTATAAATTCCCAGACTGTATACCAAGGTTTAATTGTAATATTAGCCACAGCAAAAAATAAGAGATGCTCAGTTGAAGCCATGGGTAGAGCAATAAAAAACACATGTATCTTGTTCATTCATTTATCATGTAATATAAATAATTAAAACCAGAGGCAGCGGTTAGCCATTCTTCACCTGCAACAGAGTATGTTCTCTCAGGACTACCTGGTGTTATATTCGCTTTTGTCACGATCACACATATCAGTTATTTGCATGAGTCTAGCCTGTAGCTACCAGACAGGAGAAGTTAAATCTGCAGCCAACAAGCTTTCCAGTTACTTTGTACTGAAATTCGTGGATGGCTGCATGGGTCTGACTTCTGGTAGGGAATGTTTTCCTCATGCAGTCATGCAAAATGCAAGATTTTTATTACAAAAAAATGACCCAAGTATAGTACATTTAGCTTTGGACTTCACGTACAGGAAATCAAGTAAGTCTCTAAATACAGAACATCAGACTTTATCTGACCTTTTAGTACTTACATTCTTCTAAATTAAATGCTTTCTCTCGTTTTTTTGTGCGTGTGCATGCCTGAAGGCCGGTTCACCAATAGTGGGGAAGGAGAGGGTTTCCATGACAAGGCAGGACACAGAGGAGGAGACTGGCTGTCTTTAATGCAGAGCCTGGTGTTAGTGACCAGCTCCCCACACACAGCAGCAGCCGGGATGGCACCGGGGCGGAATACAGCAAGCAGGGAAGCTGTTGGCCTGTGGCTGAGCCCCTGTTCCTGAATCCAGACCTGAGCAGGAGCAGCTCTCGTGCCTTGAGAAGAGAGGAACAGTGGTGGGAGCATCACAGTCTGGATACAAGGCCAGGAAAGCAGCATCCCAAACCAGAAAGAGGAGCAAACCAGCAGCATAGCGACCTTTCCTCCTCCCTCTAATCTGTGTGCTATGTTTATCCCGTGTAGTGACTATGAAGACAAGGGGAGGAAAAGCAGCTAAGTGAAGCGTGCTGTTGGCACCCCGGAGAAAACATCTCCTCCTGCGTATTGAGCAGCAATGAAGTGCACATCAAAATTGTTTAGACATTTTGATCCATATTCAGCTATCAGTATTTTGGCTGAAATTCAGCTGAGCCCTAAGCAAAGTCGAAGACGAGCCACATACGTCTTATCTACGCTAATGAGGTGTTGCCCTTTGCTGACTGGAAGGAGATCTGCCAAGATTTTCTTTTCTGGAGCATGATTTGGAAATACCAGCACTCTGTTCAGTGAAGTAATGTATTCAAGCTTGTTCTCTGAATGTAGGTGATAACAATCCTTGTTTCTCACTGCAAGTCCAGCCATCCTGGTCTCCTCTGTGCATGACTGGTGGACGGCAGAATCTGCTACGCCTCGAGCAGGACCTGGAAGGTTCCCTGCCTCAACCCCAGCCGAGATGAACAGGGAAATCAGATTTATTTACTAATTTCTGAACCAAAATCTGTAGCACACTAGCATGCATATACTTTGCCTAATTTGATGGTCGTGCCTGGTCCGGATTAAATTAGTACTGCTGGGTGGGTGATTCAGGCACACAGGGAACGGGCATGGGGCTGTGCTCCCTTCATCCTTACCCCTGCAGCATTGTGGGCAGGTAGGACAAGACAAGCAAGCCCTTCCTGAAATAGCTCATCACAAGACACCGGCACTTTCATAGATATCAGAAGTTGTAGTTATTTGATGTTACACAGTTTATTGGCCTGATCATGGAGACTCGGATTTCTAAAATCACATTTTATTACTGATTCAGTCATGCACGTACATGTTTATAGACTTCAGAAAATCTTTGTAATGGATCCAGTAGGGCAGCACATTCAATTTTAATACAAGGGATTACTTGTTGTCCCTGTAGAACCACCTTTTGTATCCACAGGAGGCAGTTTAAAACATTTACAACAAAGTTGCTTGTCTGTCATATGCTTATTATCAGCTTTGGTCTAGGCAGCAGTTACGTTTAGATTTGTTTCCTTCTTTGCTCTCCGCATTCTGTATGAAAACACGCATTAGAAACCAGAAGGAATGTGTGACTTTTTAAGCCTCACTTCACTTACACATCATAATTCCTTGTACTTTCTGCTTATCAGCTCATATCTCTTGCTTTAAAAAGTTGTTCTTCCTAACCTCAATTTGTTTGAGTTTTGAGATTACTCATGCCACTTGTTAACATTCAGTCCCAAAGCCATTCATAAATTGTGGTTTGGTTTCTTACACAGACTTACTTAGAACTTGGCCGTTTAATGAAAAAGACCTTATTTCGTATTAAACCCTTTCAGACAGTGCGTGAATTCAGCAGTGACCTGTAAGTCTTATTTGCAATTAGGGATTCTTCTGAACGGGCTTGCGCTGCTATTTAAAAAGCCGTGAGAACTGATTACTGCAGAGTGGCTATTTTCAGAGTAAATCTTCAATTAGCAAACTCCGTTGTTCTGGAAACAAATTCATTATCTGCCAGAGCGCTCAAGACTGTGGTCAACTGAAAAAGAAAAATCCCCAAAGAAATTTGAACACTGAGGTTCCAGAGGAACACTTTGGGTTTGTTATTGTGCATGGTCAAGTCCAGGAGCAGGAAACAGAGTCAAAGGGGTTGTTAGCAGAGGAATGTGGATAATGTAGACATTATCTAAACTTTTGGGAAAAAAAATGTATGCCATGAGTGAAGACAAACAAGTCAGCAGAGCTGAGATTCCTCATTGAACGCTTATCTAAACTGACCCGATATTCAGGCTTTTCAGGGTTTTGCAGTCAAAGATTTGGGTTCCAGTTGGCTGGAACATTACCGCACATGTATGCACTGATATTTGCATTCCGATTTCCATTATTCTTGCTAACACAGGGAAGACTTTTTAAGGTTATGCTTTTATACAGCCTTTCCTCTAAAGCACCTTTAGTATGCATCTGAAGAGAATGCTTCCTACTGTCTTGTTTCTAGGATTGTACATTTTCCAGGGTGTATGTTTTAGACATGTGCCTTAAAAGCCATGTGCTAGAGTCCCATCTCCCCCACCCCCAGTCCTCCCGCGGGTGATTTATCTGCCTTTAGTGCTTGTTTCACCAACTGCAAGCACCCTGCTAGTACAGTTCTTTTATACAACCTGAAAATATTTTTCTTAATATGCCAATAGAAATACATCAAATGCATCATAGGATGAGACCAAATTAATACTTGGGGTTATGTGCACAGTAATTCACAGTAAAAGAAAGATTGAAAGATGTAAAGATGCCTTGAATATATTCCCTTTTTCTTTGATACAGATATGGCATATGTGGAGCAAATAGGATTGAAATTATATTTTTATATGCTAATGACAGCAATTTGTATTAACTCCTATTGTGCTAGAATGTAACATTTTCATCTGATGTAAGCCTTTCTTTCTTCACATCCTCTTTCTTTTCTTACAGTGCATGTACAAAGATCTTAAAGATAGTAAATATCTTGGTAAATTACTGAAAGAGAACAAGCCAGGCATGTGTTGTGACATTCTTCCAGCCGAACTAGGTACCGAACTCATCTCTTCTCCCTTTTTTAAACCCAAGTCATGGATTTATTATATCAGGACAGATGACTAACCAACTTCTAATTAAGCCCTCTTAAAACTTAAAAGGCGACTGGATTTCAAATTTGGACCTTGTCATTTTTGAAGTGTCTCAAACCTATCAATCATTTCATTTTGGAATTAACATTTCATGTACCTAGCACTGGTCTTGAATGGGACTAATTGTAGATTGTTTGTCTGTTTGTTCTAAAAATTAATCAAAAAAGCCGAGTTTTTATATTGATAAACAGCTAAAAAAAATCTAAGGAAAATGTTTCTATTTTAGAAAGCTTTTAATTTAGAAAAGATTTGACCAACTAATCTCAAACTGTTCCCCAAATCTTCAAAGCACAAACAAATTGAGGCTGAAAGGAATTCTGTTTTTTCCTCTTGTTGGGGACATAAAAGATGGCTGAATAAATTAAAAGGGATTAAAACTGTGCTTCAAGAGGACCTTACAGTATGAAGTCACTGTTACTACACCATTATGCAGTGCACAATGGCTGCAGGCGTGGCTGGCTGCTGCTAGGCAAAGGCTAATATTGTTTCACCTTAAAACTTAATAATAAGGCAGCTTCAGTCAATGATTTTCTCTTCTTTAAGAGCATAATTCATTTAGGAAAGCAGCGTGCATGCATGTGTGTAGGCAGCAATAAAATACCTCAAAAGTGCCCCAATGTGCTACCTCATGCTAAGTGGTTTGAAAAGGAAAAAGATTTTAATTTAATTTAGAAAACTGCTGTGGTCTTCCACGCGTACTGCGGGGAGGAGAGAAGCTGTGAGCCGCACGCCACCGCTCCCTTGGCAGGCGGGAAGACAGGCAGCTCCCAGCCCAAATCCAGCTTCCACACCCGGCTGCATGGCAGGGAGGAAGACAAACCTCAGCCCTGCCTTCCTCCCAAATCAGCGTGACAGTGTCATCTCTGCGAGAGCAGGCGGGGAAAGGCAGCGAGAAGGGGCTGCTCGGTACCACCCCCCCAGCAAGGGACGGGTGTTCGGCACAGTCCAGGGAAGGCTACCACCCCTGTGCTAGCCAGGCTTTTCCCAAAGGGCCTCCACTTCATCGGAGAGACCTAAGTGGAGAGGCTTCTCCCTGCCATGTGACCCTCACATCTCCCTGCCGTGCTTCTGAAGCAGCCTCGGCCCCGGCATTTGTACCCCCGCCCTGCCCAGGCAGCCTAACCCACAACACTTTGCATTTCTTGTGGAGCGGCAGGTCACCTTTTCCCGCTGTATCGGTCGCAATCCAGCGTACTCTTGTAATTCCCACGCGTTTCTATCACAAAGCTTTTAAGCAGAAATATTTTTCTTAGGGACACGTCAAGAACGTACCAAGCAGCTCCCACAGTTTGCCGCGGCTTGGGTCTGACTGTCGTCGCCCCCCACCCCCCCCAGCGCATTAACAACAGTGCACGCGGGAAGTAGGATTTCCAGGAAGGAACATCATGCTTGAAGTAAATGATAAAATGTGTTTTCTGGAAGAAAGCTTTGAACTTGAGATTACCAGTCATGGCGCCCCATCCCTGCCCAGCTGATGGACTCTTGGATACATCCACACACATTCTTCAAATAGCGGGAGGATTCAGGAGGAATCACCAAGAGTCGCTGAATGACCCCAGGTAACAGGTTGTTTAGCAGAGGGGCGTTGCCCAGGGATTTGGGATGAGAACAGCTTTCCCAAGGTGTCAGCGCAGAAAGCACTTGTGGCAGCTCGGTTCAACTGGGAGCTTTGCACGCCGAGCCCTGCGGTGTCCCCAAGCTGTCCTTAAACCGCCGCGTAAAAGTGAAGCGAGTTCTGCTCAGCTAGGAACCTGGCTTCTCTGCGCGGGTACCATCGCCAGCCAGCTTGGCACGGCACGGCACGGCATGGCACGGCACGGCACGGCAGCCACGCAGCCTGTCCTGCCATCCCTCCCGCAGGACCCTGTCTGAGCCAGGAGCGGTGCTGGGAAAACATCTGCATTTTTTTTACTCTTTAAACTGAGCGGTTCCTCCCTCACCTGACAGAGAATTACGCACCCTCTGACAAGACCCACTTAACAGTGAAAGATGAGATAAAGTTGGGAAACTTGGAATTTGTTTCAGCTCGCTCTCCCCTCCCTACCGTTGTCTCCCCTTAAAGGCAGCGGAGTTTGCAACCACACGGTATCTTCCAGGAACGGGCTCTTTATCTCTATCACGTCAGTGACAGGTTGTTAGGAAATGCAGCCTGCAGTGAAGCAACACGAATATCTTATGCCTTATTTAAATAATGGTGTTCATTGCCCATTAAAATGTAACTTCTTGCTTTAAAATAGGATTAATTAAAATGTACAAGAATGCAATTCAGTTAGTTACATTTTATGCTTCAGCCCAGTGCATACTTTTCATAACTCATTCCCAGAAGTAATATTCAGGGCAGCACGGCATTCTCGGTTCTGCCAATAAAAGCACAAATGACTATAAAACCTGTTCTTTTCAAAAACTTGGCTCAAGTATCGCCATTGTTAGATTTTTCGTAACATATTACTTTGGTCGTTACTGTTTTGCAAGATAATTGTATCAGTGATCTAACTTTTGACAGTATCCAAAGTGGCTGAAAATAGTTTGCTGCAGCACCTTTGTCTTTTAAAGGCCATTTGGGGCTTGTTATTTTAATCCTTGTGCAGCCTGATTTATCACTTCAAACATCTGTCAGCTGTGCTTTGTCTTGAAATTGATAGTGATAGTGTTACTGATTTTTCAACAGCAGCTGTTAGAGGTTCATTAGTTAGACTCTCAAAGGGAGTAGAGAACTGTAATATTTTTCTTTGTTAATCATCTCTTACTCATTGTAATAATACAGAGCTTGAAATCCGCTAGAAAAGCACAGCTTCTCTGTTTCTAACTTGTCAGAAGCATCCTTTTATTCATTTAATCTGGCTCGATTATTAAAACTCTCTTCTTCATAATGCAGTAAAAAATTGAATAACGGCACGTGAGAAGGAAGATAGAAAAATCAGCCTTTGCTGTGTCGTACTTAGCGCGGAGGGAGGTCACTCAGCATCTCAGAGTTCGCATCCAAATATGAATCAACTGCGACGAGGAGATTAAGGGCTGTTCCGTAATTGATTTTTAATTTAAAATTTACAAGGCATACAAAACCTCAATGACAACTTCTGTAAAATCAGGTTCATTTCCAACAGATACAGCAGTTTTCTGCTAATGCTTCTTCCCTACCACATAAAATAGTCTTAATGGTTAGCTATGATTCTTAAAACATTCCACCACCACCCCCAAAATCCTTGCAAGCCTGCCTCTAGCTGAGTGCCCCAGTGACTCCTGACAGGAGCTTCAAGGGACCCGAGCATCTGCGAACTCTCCCGCAGCTGAGAGCGTATCAGTGCTACCGCTGGTACAACCGGCAACGCTCACCAACAGATAATTACAGTTTGAAATTAGTATTTTAATGAACTGATCTCAGCAAATGTAAAGCGAAATCTCCCAGGCATTAAAGAAATAAGCAGGAGGGAAAATTATTAACTGTAAAGTTCAACAGACGGGTGGTCAGCAGGTGCTGCCTTGGCAAAGGAGTTGAGTGTTCCCATTTCAATTTGCGGTAAGAGGAGGCTCGTTCAGGTTTTGGTCCTGCAAGCTGCTGCTGTTCTTAGGGACATGGCTTAGTGGGACTTTGGCAGCGTTAGGTTTACGGTTGGACTCGATGACCTTAAAGGTCTTTTCCAACCTAAATGATTCGATGAGCAGCATCTGCAAGTGGCACGGTGTCTGCAGTGGAGACTGAGAACACCTGAGATATCTCACAAGCTTTCCAGGTGAATAGGAATGGCTTCTAAAAATAACTAAATGCCAGGTCTTCATCCTAAAAGCACACGTCTCAGCCCCATAAGACAATATATGCGTCCATAGCGCCAGCGAAGCTCAGTGCAAAATAGACTGTAAGAGCGCAGCCTGAATTTCAAGGAAATGTACGCAGTGACTCAAAAAGTACCTGAAAATCAGTTCCTTTCTCTATGTTGTCAGAGCACGGATTGGGTTTTCTTCTTAAAGATGGACGAGTACCTTGATCTGGTTTGCATCAGGCACCATGGTCATGCCAGGTTGAGGGAGAGGGTTGTGCAGAGAGCAGAAACAAGCAGCTAGAGGTACCCGCTTGAAGGCCCCTGCCAAAAGAAACGTCCCCCACACCACAGCCTTGACGTGCACCGGGATGGCTGGAAGACACAGGCCGTCGCCAAACAGGAACCCACACGCTCAGCTCGGGTTTCGTCTTTTCCCTTCTGGTGAACATGGCTTAGAAACTATTCTTGAAATAAATGCACATTGATTTTTGAAGTCAGAGTTTCAGCTTTTAGCCATCCATCTTCAGAAGTCCTTCAGAAGTCCCACCTAGCTAGATTATTCCATTAGCATGTCATAGACTCAGTGACCTTTTTATTTTATTTGCTGAAGGACAGTCGATCCCTAACAGAGCTGCAGACACTGTGTAGCCAGTCAGGTGGATCACTGACCCACTCCACAACAGCATGTCCTTGTCTGTCCTGTTTTGAACCAAAAATTCTTCTTGAATGTTTAATATATTTTTATATATATATATATGTAATCTAAGCTTTCTATGTCTATAGTAACTGCATTAGATATTTTTTACAAGACTTTTTTTCAGATCATTCACAGAATGGTTTACATTTCTGTTACTCCTCCACCCTTCAAGAAGAGCTGGATGCTTCATGTATAGTAAAGAGGAAAACTACTTACTAATATCGGACAAAATTGTAAGAGTCATTCCTCTACAAACATACAAATAAGATACATATTTTTTATCTCAAAGATCTCTATTTTAGATTTACCAGAAAAAAACCCAAACAAGTAGGTCAAGTCTTCAAGAGTAGAATTGGTGCACTTTTTGGCAAGAAGCATTTCTTAGAACAAATTTTCTGTTCTCTCAGCAAAAAGGTAGATCAATTCAATGCATGGATAGAATTCAAAAGCTATCTATGCTCTAAGCAATTTATCTGATTGAGGCTGGAGAGAACACTTCAGATGACCTAAAACTACTCATCAGGGTTGTGGGAAAGACAGCACACGCTTTCCACAAATACATTTTTGAAAAAGGAAATCTTTGCAGGCTTTATTTTTAATTTTCATTCTTTTTTCTTCTGCTTCTTCTTCCTCCCGATTTTGTTTCTTTACTGACGTGCTATTTTTAGCAAAATACTATTTTGCTTTTCACACAAATTGGAGAATTTTAGTGTTTTCGGGGGGGGTTTGGTAAAATATGATACTGAGTTTGAAGCGTCTGTTTTGTTTAAAAATACGCAATAAAATCGTATCCTGAATTGGAACTTCTCCCAACATACCCCTTCCTTTTAGATTTGTATTTTTGTCTGTGGGTTATTTGGATGTTATCATCTCGTATTCTCATTAAAGTAAAGATTTCTACCTGTTACCTTCCCTAGCCTTTAGGTGCATACAGACGTAGACAGAGATCTTCCTCCCTCAGATCTTTCGAGGGAAAATGGCAAAGCACCTTTCAGCGGTGTGCCATGAACCACACTTCATTAGCTTCCCGCACGCCTGCCGTGAGAGCAGAAGAAGAACCATCCATATTATAGGATGGAAAAATAGTGCTGAGTCGCACACTGGCTTTCATGTTTCCAATTTATGTTTTCTGACTTACCTTCTGTGACAGTCTGAAACTCCTGAAAGGCAAAAGGCTCAAAAGTGAGAGAAAGCTCAAGGCTTACCCTTATTGTCATGTCTCTTTCAGGTATTTAAGTGCGTCCTTGTGTTTAGCAGTATTAGGTGACTTTCAGACAACAATATGTCAGAAAGTATTAATATTCGCAATTAATCTACTGCTATATAGTTTTAGTCTGCCATTCCTCATTTTCTTTCTGTCACTTTCCTGTTGTGCCGCTCAGCGATGCCGAAGAGCGAGGGCTTTGGAGGAAGCCCCATCACCAGTCCCTGGTAGCAGGATGCGGTACAGCAACGATCGCTTCCCTTCTGTCGGCGGGGATGCTAGTACCGCATCCCTCTGCGGGGGGGCGGATTTCTTTGTGGCATTCATTTACAAGCAGAAAATTTAATGGGCTGCAAGGTTCGATCATGAAGGCTTTTTTTTCTGCTGAAGCAGCTTGTCATTTTAGTTTTAACTACAGGAGACAGGACAAAATTGTTAAAGCAATCCAATTATATTAGCTATTGAACAGGGGATTTCTGTCCACCTTTCCCGAGCGAAAGAAAGTAGCAATAGCTGTATGAGCTTTTAAAACTTTCCACATTGCAACCTCCCTAACATGACTGGGGGATTTTGAGAAGTCTGGGTACTCTGCCACCGTCCAGCTAGAGATGAGTGCTTCTGACAATCCACTCTCTGCCACCCCCTGCCAAAGGAGATCTTTCCTAAAATCAATTTCCGACTTCATTTTATCTTTGCACCAAAGCATTTCAAAGAGTCTGTCATCACCCACAGGAGAGAGAAAGCCAGTCACAACTAGCTGGCATTTATTTATTTACAGTTTAGCACGGGAGAGGTTGCACAAGCGTAGGAAAGCGTTTCGGGTGCCTGGAGAGCAAGGGCATCCTCAGCTACAAGGTTCAGCCTCTCTTCTGAGTATTCACATCCTACCACCCCCATTAGCACGGGTAAATGGTGATGGCAACTTCTGTGGAGTCCCTTCATTTACATGGAGAAATAATTAATTCCCATCTTTTGACAAGTGCGTCACGGAAGTGGGGTTGCTCAACTAATCAAGCTAACCGGCAGGACCTTCGGTAACATTCAGGTCCCACTTTTGCCGGTGTGCTGCTCGCACCTCTCCTTTCTCCCAGGCTGCAAACTGCAAGCGCTGCTTTCAGAGCCACATAGGACACAAAGACCCCCCCTCTCAACTTCCAGCTGAGGCTCCTTTCGGCATTTCTTTTGGGGTTTTTTTTGAAGTTTGACAAAGGTAAATCCCTGCTCACTCTGTTCCTTCCCACCGGCTCAGTGCTCAGAGGATTATATGCCACACGGACGGGCTCCTCGTGGGTCAGACCGGGCTGCCACGCGGGGAGTTAGCATCACCGGGACCTGGGGAGCACCACGGGCAGGCTGCAGCCCCCTGGGCTGGCTGCCCGTCGGCCACCCGCCGGGAAGGGGACAGTTGCCCTGAGCACCTCGGGGTCCCTCATCCACTGTACCGTAACCACAGCAGAAGAACGCAGCTCAGGAAGTGAAGTAAAGCAAGCAGCCAAATAGGTGGCCATGGTTTAGTAGCCCCTTCATCTCAGATATTTCAAGTCATTTTTGTACTTTCTTCACGACCAAAATAAAATACAGAAGTTGGCCGCATTTCTTTGGAGCTCTCCTGTTATTTTCCCAGTATGAGAGCCACATACCCTGCTGTCAGGCCCTCAGGTATTCACATACACTTTTTAACTTACAGAAACAATTTCTAGTAAGTAGCTTATATCAACTCTTCTACATTTATCTAATTTAAAATACACCTTCTGAGAAAATACACAAGCTCCAAACCGCGGCACGATGTTACATGCTGCCTACAAAGCAGAGCGCACACTCAATTTTCACTTGCTGTAGCTACTGTTGTCTAATTCGCGTTGGCATGGGGGCTAGTTGGCTGGGAGCTGCAGCTGCTTGCAAAGTCAGGAGGAGGAGGAATCAGTGCAAATTTCAGGACCTTTCTAGAAATGAAAGATTTTTGATTCAGTGCAAAGCAACTCCTTGTTTCTTGGGGCAGGCTGACCTGCACAGTTTTGTTTTCTCAAGGGAAATCCAAAAGCTTCCCAGCAGAATTTTTGGGAGAAGGGATCAAAAATTTCCAAGCAAAAACCTGAGGATGCATTTGGGCAGCTGAAGACTGAGGCACCCTTAAGGATTTTCCTGTGTGGTAGCCTACTTTGTTAATTCACAGCTTTCATTCCTAGCAGAAGCTGCAGTGGTAAATGAGAGTTAATCCACCTTACAATTATGAAAGCACATGGGCTTATAACATCCTGAAAAATAAGGCTGTGACTAGATGGAACAAACATGGCTCTTATATACAGTCCTGCTGAAAGAAGATGTTGCTTAATTCCTGAATTCCTTGAAGGATTCCTGACAGCAATCACATTTGCTGCCATAAAACCCATCACGGCCTCTGCCTTTGGGAAAAATGTATTTAATAATCAGTAAAGTTCAAGCTCAGCTTGTTGTGATGAATTATTAGAACCCGTCATCATTTTCTGGGGGGAAAAAAAAAAAAGGCTGTAATGGAACACAATTTTATGTTTTTCCATTTAATTGATGATGGGCTGAGTTTTTATTAATCTTTCTGGGCTCCGGTGTAAGATGCTGAAAAAGCTAATATGAGATCATTGTATCTGGTTAATGTGTGTGCTTTGCAAAATTGATAAGGCCTGTCAAGACATAAATTATTTAAAATTTGATAAATGTGTTGAAATCATTGAATTTTCAAACAGACAAAGCAGAGCTATTTCTCTTCCCCCCCCTGCTTCAAAACGAGGTTTTTGTGCAGCCGCTCAATGACGCTGCGCTGTCCTTGCAGCACACCGCTGGTAAGGTACTGGAATTAGCAGGAGGAAGCCAGCGAAGTATCCTGCGCTGCTGCGGCAGTGACACGAATATAAACCCACCAGATACAGCCTCAGGGGTGGAAGTGGCAGAGAGAGAGGAGACCACTGGAAGCCTCCCCCAGTATGAGTTTTTCACTGGTGAAACCGAGGGCAGGAGGAGGTTACTGAGTACCAACTCCCTCCTACCACCCCTTCCTCTCCATCGGTGGGATAAAAAGCTCACAGCAGCAGCAGTGAGCGGCCGAATGCTGCTTCAGAGCTGTTTATCCCAACAGACCTATTTATTTCAGCTAATTGCCGAGAGTTTTTTAAATGATTCCTGGCAGGGGTGAAGCTATAGAAATGATTGCTGGTGATTGATGAATAACCTGGACAAAATTCCCAAAGCATCAAAACAATTAACTCTTGCACGGGTACACCTGCTTTTATTTAGTGCCTTGCCCACGGAGGAAGGTGTGGGAGCAAGTTCCAGATGAACCCAAATTTATTTGGGCAAATAGAGAAAATGCAGCATTTACTGATACCAGTGTCTCATCGATGCAGGCTCATTTCTCAAAAACAGTTCACAGTGAACATTATTTAACCCTGTGCTGCTCTACCATGGTCAGGCCCATTCGTGGAAGAGAGAGGTTTTGAAGAGCAATCGCCATCTTTCAGAGAAGCGCGCAGGAAGAACCAACGGTTTCAAGTTTAAAACTCCATAAATACAAACCACATCGTCCTTTGGTTCGAGCTGTTCTTGTGGTTAATGTAGCAAAAGAAAACAGCAAGGCACATCGTGGATTCTGTACATCTCGATGGGTCCAAGATTATGTTTCTTACTGGAAAATATCTACAGTCGAATGGAAATTTTTGGGTAACTGGGTGGCATTTTACAGCCTCTCTAATATGGAAAAGGATTAGGTGATTTCTTCTGTTTGGAAATTGATGGTTTGAAGGGAATGGGAAAATGCAGGTGCAGCAGAGGAGAACTACAGCTATAGCCATCTATTTGAATGTATACACTAACTTCCCTAAGCTATTATTTTTTCAAACACCGTACTAGCAATATTTTCCACTATAGAGAAGCATTATAGTGAAGTGGGAAGATGCTGAGGAAGCCATTTGTTCCAGCGTGTGCTGCATTCTTTTAATACAGATTTTTTTATTTCCCGGAAATTGCTAACCAACGTGAATAAACAGCTGAACAAAGAGCATCGGTCCATCCTTGCTAATAGCAAAAAGCTGTCATCAGGCGAAGGGCCTTTGCGACGTATAGAGGAAAAGGAAGCCTTAAGGGTTCGGTTCTCTTATATTGCAGAAAGCTTTATGCAAAGTAGAAAAAAAAATCTGCACACGCACAAAAAAGGGTTTACGTTAAAAAAGCACAAATATTATTCACATTTCTGAACAATGCACCCTCATTCCTGCTCCTGCGCTGGGCACTGAGCAGAACCAGGCAGTTCTTTGTTAGACACCTTTTCGCTGAACGTTTGCAAAACACAACCAACATGCTACCCAAAGCCTGCGAAGTGCCCTTCCCTGCAACCGCCTGAGCTGACAACTCTGTCAGCCTCTGAACCTCGTTCCTGTAATGAAATCAGTGAAACAAGACAGCAGCAGGACGAAGCAGAGTCAAGAATTAAGGCTGAGCGAGATTGGAGAATCCTACAGCCTGCAAACTGTTTCAAAGAGGAGGAGGAAAAAAATTACTCGGGTTAAGTGTAAGGTACAACTTCTAGTAGTGGCTAGTGATTTCTGTCAAGGCCTTAAACAGGAATATTACATGCTTATAATTCAACATATTAATGATTTCGTGTTCCCACATTAAGAAAGCTGTTTTGTTGCCACATGAAACAGTCCACGTCACTGTAGCTCGGGGGACATGTTTCATTATCTTATGAGCACACCTCATTCGGTGTAACACGTAGATAATTAAAAGTAGTAGTAATTTAGCATGGTGCAACTCTGCAATTCCACCATCGTGGTTTTGAAATAATTGTGCCCTAATACCTTATCAGTGTGACAAACCCACCTGGTTTTAGCATGCATTATTAATGTTTCCCACCCTTCAGCCATCCCAAACCTTATACCTACATATTTCTTCTTTTTATATCGGAGCCTTCTGAACAGAGCAGTTCAGAGAGCAATGCTCTGCTATCTCATTTGGAGCGAGAGCCCCCTGAAGAGACATACATTGAGTATTACCAGTAACACATGACTCAGTGCCCTCTAGATCTCTTCATAAAAGGAGAGGGGAGAAAAGCCAAAGAGCCATTGCACGGATTTCAATAAACATTGCAAAAGAGAAGTAGCCCAGAAGGACAACTGTGTGTGTTCCTGCGCCCTTGCCAGAGGACAGGCAGAGCTGGGTGCAGACACAAGCAAAGTTAGAACCTCCTGTGAACCAAGCGGCTTCGCTTCTATGTATTTCTCCTTAAAATTTCCAACCGCAGTTCCCTCCGGCTCGGTTGCTATAGCCATCCCAACTATAGGTGCCCACGAGTTTGAGTGGTCGTTACCATTTTAAGCAGCAGATCATTTAGCTGTGCAAACACAGAGAAAATTTTGTGGTATTTCAGCACTGCCAGGCCCCTGGTCTCAGCTGGAATCTGGAAATGCAGCAGAAAGGGCTCTTTTTTGTGCTTCTGAAGGCCTCAGTTTAGTTTTGGTGTGAAAGATGGGTGGACGTGTGCATCAGTTCTTGTTTCATCTGAACAGAGTCACTTCTCTGCAGCAGGGGAGTTATTTCCCTGGCAGTGGTGATGGCCAGCTGTTCTCAGCATCACTCAGCTGATTTTGAGCTTGCGAGCAGGCTTAAATATGGCTGAAGAACCATGCATAAACATGACATTGCTTCACCAGGAGCTTTCCATCACAGTGGAAACGATGCTTCCCCAAGCGCTATTTG
>JAVKLA010000001.1:47468133-47482741 GCA_034782735.1 Sagittarius serpentarius | reverse complement strand
GAAAATAACGTATTTCTGCAGAGACACACCTGACCACTACACATGGATCCAGCCACAGATTTATTTAGCAATAGCGACGGCCGCCTTTCGACATTCAAATTGCGGACGTTGCCGTGATGGCTGCCTTTCAACATTCAGTCTCAATTACTGCATTAGGGATGATCAGGACGAACACGTGGTAAGTGGGTTTGGGCTCCAGTTCGGAGCCTATTGCTAGAGAACAGGCCCCAGCGAAGATTAAAGGGCTTTGGAGTAGCCAGGTGATGAAGGGAAAAATTGAAGATAATAGAAATAACAATTGAATATTATAGAAACCAAATACTGCTAGGAACTAAAGGCGCAGAAGATCCCTTTGGGATCAGCAGCAGAGGGAAAAAAAGCCCAGGATTGCGGTTTCCCTAGCGAGACAGGCAGCACAAAATCCCACCCCATGAATTCAGCACCAGCGCTCGGTGTTTTGACTGCTTTTGGCAAACTTTCACCCCCCAATCTTGCTGCGGTCGCCTACCAGATAGGGAAAACCCCATCCTGCGCGGTAGCTATGCTGGGAGCCCACCACCCCGATCCTGGCACTGCAAGATCGGTTCTGAAATGAGGGCGGCATTGTGCCAGGGGAGGAGGCAGCAGCGTTTGGGGGATGAGGACAGTACAACACTGGTCTTCCTTCTTTCCATTTTAAGCGCCTTTTCTTTCTCTTCACACATTTTGTAAGAAAAATTGCAGCTGAAAAAGTTTTTATTTGTACATTAGGATGATGGTATAAGACAATCCTGAAAACACATTCTCCAACACTCACATTCAAGGTTTAAAGGACCTAAAAAGAAAAAGGTGATCATTTCTAGCTTGTTGAAACACAGATCCTGCTTCTGACCTCTTGAGCATATGTTCAAGCGCTGCATTTTCAGCAGGACTTCTCTCTCGGAGCGTACAGGAAGAACGTACGTGGCCAATGTGTCTCTACATTAAAATGGCAATCTGCTATTTACCGTGACCTGCGTGTTTGACTCTGAAATCTAACGCCGTTCCATTGCTACCAGAAGTAGTTATTTGCTTTTCAACTGCAGACAATTTTGCATTAGACTCAGCTTAGCCTAGTCACATTTCTGAAAAATGATGAGATGTGCTCTATGGCTGGGACTGCTCGGCGCTTCTTGAAGGTTAGACCTTGCTAAATACAGGCAGCTTAGCACCTGAAACCAACACACCCCAAAATACCGTTATTTTCGTGATCTGTCTCAAACTAAGAGCACAAACAGGCATGCTCAGTTCAGAAAAAAATGGAAAAGGCAATACCAGAAAAGACAAATGTACAATAAACATTTTAGTATACAATTGCAACACCAGAAGCAGCTGAGTAAGGATTTTAAGCCCAAACCAGTGGGGAGGTTAAGTGAGGAGAAAAACAAAGGGGAATGGAAAATTCTGTTATTCTATTTCACTCCATTTTTTAGCAGAGGTGCCGCTTTGCTGTTCAGGTTTTCCAGCACCCTTAGGCATATTTTTATCTAACAAATCTGTGAGCAAAGGGTGTCTGTCTGTTCTTGCACATCACAGCTCTCGACCTGTCCAGATCTTTATCCATTTCTCCCAGTGGATGGCTCCCGTTGAGCTTTTTGCATCTTCTGTAAGCTATTTGGAGTAAAATCCTTGAGCTTTCACGGGGCAGCAGAAACTATTCAGTACAATAGCCCACGTGACTGGACTGGTTTAGACCCTATTGGTGTAAAAATAAATATTAATGGCTCCTTTTGTAGCCTGACAGTTTTATTTTCACACTTCATACAACTCTTTCTTTCCTCTTTGAAACAGGTACTTTGCGACGCTAATCAAGTTGTACAAGCCACAGACGTGCTGGACTGGGAAGACAAGGATGCTGCAGAGACGTTGGTTGACAACGTGGTCCACTCCAGGATCATCAATCCTTTACGCCTGTTTGTTAAGCCATCTCCAGTACTGAAACACGGCCAGGTGTCCTACTCAGACAGCATAGAAAACTTTTGGGATTGGTTGTCCAACATCACGGAGGTTCAAGAATCCCTCGCACGAACTAAACGCAGACCTATAGTAAAAACCGGGAAATTCAAGAAAATGTTTGGATGGGGCGACTTCCACTCTAACATCAAAACTGTTAAGCTGAACCTCCTGATCACAGGGAAAATCGTCGATCACGGCAATGGGACCTTCAGTGTTTATTTCCGACATAACTCCACGGGTCTGGGAAACGTTTCTGTAAGCCTGGTGCCACCTTCCAAGGTGGTTGAGTTTGAATCATCTCCACAGTCAACACTGGAGACCAAGGAATCCAAGTCCTTCAACTGCCGCATTGAGTATGAAAAAACAGACCGAGCTAAAAAAACTGCCTTGTGCAATTTCGACCCTTCAAAGATCTGCTATCAAGAGCAGACTCAAAGCCATGTCTCCTGGTTGTGTTCCAAACCGTTTAAAGTTATCTGCATTTACATTGCTTTTTACAGCGTAGATTACAAACTGGTGCAAAAGGTCTGTCCTGATTATAATTACCATAGTGAGACTCCGTACTTGTCCTCTGGCTGATACAATCATGGGTAACTGTAGAGATACAGCATCAGTCATAAAAATAAGCATTTCCATTAACCTTTTGGAGAAGAATATGTTTTCCTATCAGGTTAAAAAGTCTTTAAAAACTGTAGCTGTGTTTGTGCTGTATCGTAAATAATCAAACTACTTATATAACAATCATTTTCATTTGAGACCATCGCATTTTAGCTCTCTCTCATCATTAATAAGGGAACTACCAGGCAGACACATGACAAAAATCAAACCAAATTGTGTCTGTAGTGAACATCGATCTTGAAAAATCAGTTTTTTCAACTAGACTCGATGGCAGAGAGGTGGTCTTTTACTCAAACTGGACAGCACTTAGCAAGATCCTGTTTCTCACTGGCAACTTTAGATGACAAAATAAAGAACAAATGATGAAGCAGACTCCCAGCTGCTTGTATACAAAATCCAAATAAACAGCTCTCCCACTCATTTCATAAAGAATGTTACACACACACGGCTCAAGGAATCAAAGTCCAAATACTAAGAGAAAGTGCAACTTCTAGGACCAAAAAAAAAAATTTAAAAACAAAAAAAAAAGGGATCTGCATAGCCATCTGCATTTCTATGAGTTGTAGTAGTTGTATGTATTCATTGAAGTGAAGAGTGAGTACTTCTTCCTTCAGACTTCTTACCCATGGATATGCAATGATGTGATTAGACACTGATGAGCTTTAGTTTATTGGACCCACCAGGTGTGCAGGTTTGGCATATACTTCTTCCTTCCACAGTCACCACTGTTTTTATTCTTCTCAAATGTTTACATGTACACCAGTACTAGTTTTACAGTGATAGAGAATATACGTATCATGAAAAGAGATAATCTCTGTTTAAGTCTGAAAATGGTAATGGGGGCTGGCTTCCACGCAAAGGAAGCCTTGATCTTGCTATCTGGCCCTCTTAGCACCGTACTGCAGCAGGAAAAGGACGGTACACGAATAACACAAACTTTCTCCTTAATGCCACCCAGTTGTCTTCCTTAGTACTGCATTGCATACTTCAAGTCAAAATATAAGCGATGACAAATAAAGAGGACAACAAAAATCTATGCATCTTCACCTCATAAAGCAGATTTCAAACAACTGCTATCAATATAAAAATATTCAGCCAGACTTTCCCCTAGTACAGAACCGCATCACTCCACCGCAGCTAGTTATAAGAACGGAGGGTTCGGCTGTGGTTTTGCTTCAACAGGACAGGTGTTGCTCCCACCTCAGTCCATGGCGTTGGCTCCCGCGAGGGGCCTTCAAGCATCGATCCCCCATGCTTTCGTTGGGTATTGATTTTGCTGCCGCTGCCAATTTGCTATCGTAGGTCTTGGTAACAGTTCAACGTCACAGGCCCCGTGGAAGAAGCTGGCTGAGGAAGTGCTTCTTATTGCCTCCAATCACACTTACACGCAGGGTCCGAGAAGTTACATACAGCTTAAATAAAGTACTATTAAAATATTCCGAAAGTACTATTAAAATACTCCGTTCAAGTGGTGTGCACCCAGACAAATGACTACGACAGCTCAGAAAGACGCACTCATGAGATTAATTCTGATTTCCTTGGTAAAGCCTCATACAAAAAAATTACTCTTAAAATATACTACAAGTAACTGGCAAATTTGTTTTTCTTTTTAGGTGACAAATTTAGACGTGTTGTTTAGTTTGATCAATAATCTAAACGTTTTCCTCCATCTTACTTCATACAGAGTCTCTCCCGGTCTAAATGATGTTTTTTAGTTTGTCTATTACTGTTGATTCCTACAAGATGGTCTACTTTGTATTCTGTATAGCGTGTCCTCGTTCTGGCTGTATATAAGCTTGGATTTATTGCTCTGAGTTCAGTGGTTGGTGCTTTTGTAAGTTAGCTGTGAGCCATGATTTTATTGCCATGTATTTTTACTCAGCACTGTAGGCAACTAAAAGAAAATCCTACATGCTATTTATTGTAGAGTATGTGGAAATCATGTATGTATATACACTTAAATATGTGTACATACACAGAATATATGTGTACATGTATTTGTATGTAAATAAAGAGAGTTTGCTAAATCTGGCCCTTGGCTTGAGGCATACTTGATTTTTTTTTTTTTTTTTAGATGTCACTTTGTGTCTTTATGTATACACAAAACTAAGGCACTGCAACACATCACTGAACATTCTTCGCCAGCTGGAATTTGTTTTTCTAGGAGATACTGAAGTATGCGCTACAGTTCACTGTGCTACAAGCCTAGGCAGATTAGATTCAATAGCATTTCATAATATTTCAGAAATGAAGTGCCTGTTTTGACGAAGACAATCACGAACCGTTTAATAATTGTGCAAGGTACACGAAGAGTAAAGGGGTTAGTCTAAATTAGAAAACAGACGTCAGCTCCTCCCAAGCAGGAAGGCGCTGGGAGAGGCAGCGGCCCGCTGCCGATTCAGCCCTTGCTCGGAGTTTCTCACTGGAAGGGGAGCTGGATTCTGGCCCCCCCGCCCCGCAGACCTCCTCCCCCTGCGGCACAGCCACGTCCCCGGCTGAGGTTTCCAGACCTCAGGAAGGCCAAAGAGGGCCCTGAGCAAACAAACATCGCTGTGGGAACACCCAGAGCGCCTGGGCCACCTGGGGATTCACATGGAAAGGCTATGATGAATCAAGGGACGAGTATCTTCACAGGTTTAACACCTGAGCTTCTTCAACAGTGAGAAGACAGGCATCCAGCCGGCCGCTTTTGACTTAAAACAGCTCTTGGGCTCTTCCAGCCAGGCTCAGCCTGGTGCCGCGCCACTGGAGCAGCACGGGGTGCGGGCAGCGGCGGCGAAACGGAGCCCACGACATTGCAAGGGCAGAGGGTTAACCCAGACCTGTCAGTCCTGCCCCCCGGGACCCAGCTGCAACCCCCGGCAGCCCGCTCTCCAGCAGAGCGCTGGGAAGAGCTGTCGTCTCTCTCCTGTACGTCCCACCAAGGAGCTTTCCTGCCCTCAAACCTCCTAACGGTAGAGGAGCGACCATCATCGAACCCGCTCGACTCCCCCCGCGCCGAGCGAACGCAGAACGGTCGAGCGAACGCCCAAGTTTGCTGAAAGACAAAGGCGGCGGCACGGAGGGCCTGCGCACCCAGGAGAGCCTGCCTTTGGGGACCTGGCGGTTGCTTTAACATAGCCCGGGGTGTTTTCCCAGGGAGAAGCGAACGCTCAGCAGCAGCAGCAGCAGCAGCATCTGACCAGTTTTCCGACGCGTCGATGCCGGGGCGATGGGAGAAGCTTCCACCGCTCTCCTCCCGTCAAGCCCCGGCACAAGGCCCTGGCAGCTGGGGCAGGAGGAGAGGGAAGGAGCCTTGGCACCAAAACCCGTCGTGCCAGAGGACGGCACCACCGCGCTTTTTCCAATCACAATACTTGAAAAATCAGCTTAACAGCATTAGGGTTTGGGTTTTTTTGTCAGATCAATTTTTGAGAAAGTCACTGCAAAAAAGCACTTACAACCTTACTGCAGGTAAAATCAGATTAAGAAGAAATTATTTACACCTAGCAAGGTAAGCAAAACACAATCCAATGAACTGAAGGAAGTGACAGAATTCATTAGGTCAAATTTCACACTGCCCATGTAAACAGAACTAAATTTAATTTAATTTCACGCGGGCCATATTTCAAAAAACATTTTCCTATGTAGCAGGTGACTATTTGAGACAAGTTTCAATGATTGTTCCTCTCATGACTCTTATTCAAAGAATTTTAAAATAAAAATTTGGAAGGTTAAATATCAGTTTTTGAAAGTGTCCCAACTGGAAATTAATGACTTATGACCACAGCAACTTCATCTAGAAGGTTTAAATGTACATACTTTAATTTAATCCAAATCTCAACAGTATAGTTTTGTATGCATTTATATCAATGCAAATACGTATTTAAATTCCTTACTGTATATGCTTCCTATTGTTCTCCCCATTCTGTGGACGTACATACAAAAAAGTCCCAATAAAAAACTAATTCACGATACACACACAAGCATCAGCTTTTTTTCTTTAGGCAGCCCCCCCCCCCCCCGTACAGCACTGCGGGAACCACACGCATTCAGTATTTTCTTTTTTAATCATTTCAACTTAAACAGGGAAGTAACTTCATTTGGTTTCTTTTTTTTTTTCTTTTCCCCTCAAGAATTTCATCCCTTGGATCCTCAGCCTTTTTCACCTCCTTGTAACGCTAGCTGGGGGGGTCGGATCCTGCGGCGAGCTCCTCGGCCTCTCAGTCTTCGCAGCGCCGGGGACATTGCGCCGGGAGCCGGGGCTCGCCGCCCGCGTGCCAATTCCCAAGCTCTTGCATGGAGCGGCCGTGCTGTACTACAGCAGCCAGCGAGGGGGGAGGAAAAAGCAAAAAGCTGAGCAGCGTTGTTTGCTGTGAGGTCCCTGGGGTCGCTACGTTTTCTTTTTAGGGGGAATTTACTAGGCGGTGCTAAAAGAGCAAACCCCTGAATAACCGTGGTGCCCCTGGAAAAAACTCCCACAGCAACTAGGCGGAGGTGTTCAGCGCAAATCAGCATCCTGTGCTGCTTTTTTTTCTTTTAGTTGTAATTCAAGGACATTAGCGTTCACTATTTGTTTTATGCTCTGTTGACCAGCATAATCTGGATAATGTTTTATTTATAGTATAATAATTCGTCATTACCGCCATCCCTATTCAAATATGCACAGTTGAGAAGACAGTAACAAGTCGCATATACTAAGTAGCTCAATGAAATACACATCAATCACATAGATTTTTTAGCTGTGGGGTATCTCATGTGAAAAAACCCAGACTTTGCCATTCCCATCTCTGTCTCCTGCGAGCACCTCTTACAGGCATCTGCCAGAAGCAGCTTCCTCCTTTGTTTTAAAACCAGCAAATAAAGTGACGTTTCTCACGTACTGGCAACTAGCACCAAACTGTACTTGGAGGGTATCACCTGTGCTGTATTCAGCTCCGACAAAAACCTAGGAATTAACGTAATTCACTCACAGGTTTACAAAGCCAAAATCATACATTTAGATCACGTCCCTGGTGGATTCAGGTCTCTGGAGTCAGTGAACAGAAGTGAAACAACGTCTCACTAGACAGCTCCTTATAGCCTACGTAGCCCAGCTTGCTGCGCGTGCAAGGAACACGCCGGCTCCACAAAAGAGGGATCCAAGGGACTGGTTTTACAGAAGAAGAGTTGGATCATCATGAAACACCCCACTTCAGTCAAACCACACCTCACTCGGAGGGTCAGTGAGCACGGGTCTGCAAAACCTGTTCAGATCTGCAATCGGAAGTGATGGAAACTGAACGGAGTCTGCTGGACGCTGCCGGCAGCGCGGCGCAGCAGCATCTTCCTGCCGAGACCGCTGCGACCGACCACGGCACACAGCTCTCCAGCCCAAAATACCTGTGGGATTCCAGTCTGAAGCAAGCCTCCAGTTGCTGGTACTCTCAAGCAAGAACCCCGGTCATCTAGACTAAACTTTGAAGGCAAAAGAAAATTTACAAAAAAATGCTTTTCCAAAGATGTAATTCAGTCTCCAACTCAGCACAAATCCAGCACCAGCTGCAGCCCAATTAAAAAGCAATTACGTTCATGGGAAAACAGTTTACTCAGGGAAGAAAAAAAACTGTACCTACATAAACAGTGGTAGGGCTCTCAAACAAGACTCCAGAAGAAATACCGGCACCTTCCTATTCAACAGCACTGAAAGAGCCAACCGGGTCAAACAGTATTTCTTGCGCTGCTCTCTGGTTTTGTCCTCAAGTCCGAACACAGGATACAAAAACCCACTAGTTCAGGGACTTTTTAAGGTCTTTTCTTCATTTTCTGAAAAACGCACATCCGTGATTCCTCACCCAGACATGGGAAGCTGAATTATACCGAGGGTTCAGGGACGATGAGCATTTCTCTGCCTAAGTCAAAAGGCTCACCCACCTTTCCTAACTCCAAGGAAAGGAGCGATGCCCAGAAGCACAGAGCTGGCACCGGGTGAGACTGCGGTCTCTCTCGGCTCGTCAGTCGGCAGCAGGCGGGACTTGGGGGTCTCGCCCAAAGCTGGGCCATCGGAGCAGGGCACGGGACACCGCGGGCCACAGCCCGAGTGCAGCAGTCGAGCAAGGCCACAACGGAGGAGCAGCTGTGCAAAAACCGTCTCAAACATTTTCTCAGACATGCCACCACTCGCCTTGGCCCCTCTCATTTTAACTGTCGTTGGGAAACAAGACAGTTTTATTACCAGTCTAATCCCAGACTAGCTTCTCATTTCAATCATCATCCTGCACATCTGCCCTTGGCAGCTCTACATTTTAGCCCCCGCCGATGCAAATCCCGTTTCTCTATTCTCTTGCCTCATTCCCAGACAGTACGTGGCTCTTTCATCATTATGCAGTCAATTAAGCTTTTGGCTACCTTATCTTAACAGCTCGCAATAAGCTGGTGATCTTCCTGAAAGGTGATACATTATAATTGGTTCCAAAATGGCAAGAAAGAGAATAGTGAAACGTGAGACTTGAAGGTTATTTGAATTAGCCCTGAAATTAAAAACGGCCCTAAAAAAGCACCTAAAGTTATCAGTGTTTGCTTCGATCTTCTAGTATTGGTCAGGTTTGTATAATCTGCTACAGCTGCTGTTACTTCCCAGGAAACACGACTTGGGATCTTTTGTTCTAGAGATGCTACGGATAGCAGTGATGCTGCCAGCTCCCAAATGCAGGCGGTGAAATAGATCCGCTGTGCTCACTAGCACCGAGCCACATCGGGGGAGAAGGTTACGGGTGCCCAAGCCTGGCACGGGGCTCATTTCAGGTGCCCAGACTCCACGGGTGTCCCGGGTATACATTCACAATTTTTCAGGGTCTGCAGCTCTGACCATCCCAGGCAAGCTCAAAGCAAACAAACCACCCTCGGGACTCGGGAACATCACAGTACACTTCTCGCATTGCTGTGATCCTCGCTTCCATCCCTGCGATCAAAGAGATAAAACACCTAAGCAGCCACGAGAGCTGGGTCTGGATAAACGTCCCGATGGTGAGGTTTTCAGACGGGCGAGCAGCAATTACACCCCCTTCCCTCCACGTTTCAAAAGCCCCTGATGAACCAACCGCAACTGACCCCAGGCTCTTCCAGAGAATGACAAAGCTATCTCCTCGCAGGAAAGGACTCGGGGCTCTCCAGCCCAGACAAAAGGCCCCCCCCGCCCGCTCACACGCGGGGCGGAGGGACCCCCCTGGGCGTGGGGAGCGGGCGGTGGCGCAGACCAGCAGACCCCACTGCAGGAGCCAGCACAGCCCCCGCCGCTGGGTACCAGCGCCCCGCGCCGCTGCCGGCTCTGGAGGGTCAAGCTCTAGGCATTCCCCCAGGGCAACGGCAGCGTCACCTACCACGGTGACTCGCCTAACAGTTCACGTTATTTCCTTGTGGGCTGATCTAAAAAAATAAAAAAATAAAAAAATAAAATAAATAAAAAATTGAAAAAAATCAGTTCACATTTGCAAAATGCATCAAGGTGATTTAATTTGAACATTAGCACGTGTGTTTCGGCTTAGTGCGAGAGCTGCTCAGCGAGGAGCCTTCAGGCCTTTTTAAGCCAACAGTACTTCGATTCTTCCGCCACCTTTTCTTTTGAGGAGTGTCTGAAGCCGCGATGGCAGGCGCTGCTGAGCAGACTTGCACTGCTAACCTGGGATCCCAGTACAGAATACGTAACACAGATTTCTGAGCAGGTAAACTAAAGGATTAAAAATATTTCAAGTTGCCACAGTGAAGACGATAAGCAAGCCTATTTATTATCTAGTACTTAAGACTACTTAATTCCAATCCACTCCTCATGTCAGATATATTTAACTGTAGCGTTTCTGACTTCAATCATTGAAGATTTGGATTAGCCCGAGTCCTCTGGGAAAACAAGATGCCTGCTCAACCCCAGATTCCTGGAGGCAACACCATACAGGGTGATTGCTCTGTCCAGAGGGAATACGCTTTCTCTTCCATTTCCTTCTCCCGGTTTTAACATAAATATACCATAAATACTAGACCTGCCGTGTTTTGCCACCGCCAAGCACAACCTGACTGCTCAGAGTAAAAACAGCACTACAGATGAAGAGTGTGCAAGGCAGTCCAGGCCCATTAGGTCAGCCAAGCTCACTGGGGTGTCCAAACAGTAAGGGATACTTATTTGACAAAAGGAGGGGAAGAGAGGGAATATATTTTGATTTACCACAGCAGTTATCTTTAAAACAAGTACAGCCCCTTATTTAAAATACGAGTACTGAAGTGTGTTGCCAGAAGCAGATTAATTGCGGCTTCCAGGAAAAACTCTGAGCTTATTTCACATTGACTTTTATTCCCACTTGAATTAAGTTCCTTATGTTACACCGACTCATTTGAATTTTTTGAATTGGTTTTGCATAGTATCATTTACTGATGTACTATCTTTAATTACATAACACACATACACTCTCCAACTACGTTATTAATGAAAGTGTTTTTAATTAAATGGCTCTCAGCATAATATTCAGTCATTAATTTCACACGCTCAGGATGTGGAGAGATTCTATTCTGATGGTCTGGGGAAACTTTGTACTTTAGATGAGGGATACTTCCAAAGTGATAGTTTTAGAGTGAAGTTGAAAATCATTATGAGCACTGAATTACCCTCTCAGCAGCTGGTACCGCAGTTCTGCTCTACTGGGTATTATCTATTCTTCAGCTCAAGTGCTCCTTTTGCTCTGCCATGCTTCACCACTGGTAATTTTAAAATGCCTCTCGCTGGATTCCCATAGATTCCACAGTGAATAATATCGGAGTTATCTTTTAGGAACAATTCATACTTAGACAATGGCACTAAGGCTGCACCCTCTACAAGAAAAAGCTCTGCCCCCTCCTTTCTAATTATACATTGCCCACCTGCCTCCACTCAGACTTTCAGTGCTCTTTGAAGTGACAAAGAACATTCATGCTCTTGGGGATCGGGCTTTTTTTTGCCCATCCGCCGAATGGAGGCACAGACACACACCAGTACGTCGTGCAGGCACTGCCGTAAGCAATGCTCGCAAGCATCCTCTTTGCACCTGCTGCAAAGACTGCCAGTTCCGGCCAAGAGACAAAAGAACAGCATTAAAACTATTTTTTTTTTTCCTATACTAGCACAACTTTACCATTGCCTTACCCAAGGCAAGTAGACCTCCTCTCCAGGCCAGCTTGGGAACTGAGGCCCACCCACGCAGTCCTGTACAAGGTTTTCCCTTCCACAAAGTCTCCAGAAAGGATTAATTTTCACCTCAGTTTATGCCTTCTATCTATTGATTAAAAAGAAATCCCTACTTCTTAAAAAAAAGTTTTAGGACAGCATTTTCCAGGAACACTTTGGAAGTCTTGGAAGTGATTTTTCTGTCTTTCTAGAAGAGCTCAAAGGAACTTGAGAGTAACAGGACTGCACACTACTGCACACGTTTGACCTGTGAATTCTGTGGTTTGCCCATCTTCCTCAAAGGCAGCTGCGTATAAAAGAGTGTTCTGGCAGGACTGTGCCTGGAACTCGTCATCTCAGTAGTCTCTAGTCTCCAGGCAATTAAGTCCTGGCAACGCATACTCCTGGACTTTTGGTTTTGAGCAACGAAGTCCTTCCCAAAAAAACATCCTCTAATTTCTTAGGCTTAAAAGCCTTCTCGCCAGTGCCAACGCTCTTGCCCATCCCATTCTCCTGAAAGCACAGCATCCTGGATTACATCTCCCCTACCGCTCCCTCGCTGCTTCAGCTCAATTTCCTGCCGTAAGGCTCACACTTTTGGATTCCTCTCCCTACCGTGCTGCCCTACACCTGCTGTCCTCTTTGAGCGCAAGGCTGGCCCCTCCAGCTCTGCTCCTGTAGCCTAACTGTGGTGAGATACCTGCCACGAGCTCTCGCGGCCTCCACCTCACTTCAGCCGAGCAAAGAAAACCTTGTGAAGAAGGAGAAGACAGACAGGGAGGGTTTAAATTAGAATAAACGCTCAGAAACCTTCTGTCAGCAAGATGAAATCAAGCCCTTACTTCCTTGGGAGCCAAAAAAACTGAAAGGACTTTAGCTAGTAAGTTCAAAACCCCGTTTAAAAAAAAAAAAAAAAATCATAGGAAGACTCATCTCAGAGTCACCACGTTTTAGTGTGCTGACTGGAGAAAAGCTGTGGACTGGACAGCCCACAGCTGGCTATGGGCTAGCAGCGGCAGAACCTGTATTTACGAAGCCTCACCATTAAAGATGATTGCTTTGCAGGGTTTTTAATGGAAGGGGAAAGAAAACACGGGTGAACGTAAAAAAATTTAATAAAAACCTACCATGTCAAAAAGATACTACACGTGGACATCCAGTCCATTTAAAATGGATTTCAGAGAAGAGACATAACTGATGTTTTTATATGACGGGACTAATGATAAAATATGCCCATGTTCCCAGCACTTCATGTCTACATAAAACATTGCACCATAATGAAGATAATTGACTTTCATCAATATTTAATTAGCATTTGGTGCTAACTCATTATTTCACTACAATTAGCTTGACGTCTTGCTGTACGGCCTGCACAGATTTCCTTCTAGAGGGTTGTTTTATTGGTGGGACATAAGTAACACTAGACATGTGCACCTTCCCTGAGGCTTCCAGAGGACTATGAAATATGGAGAATATGACATTTTAATCTACTGCAGGATACAAAAGCGTAATACTGAAGCGCAAAATACGCACGTGTATTTGGCTAATGCATTTTTGTAATGAGAGAAATATTCTACTAAATGAACATTTTCAGAAAACTAACTGTACCGTCATCACGCCTGCCTTTTCCTCCCTGAATCCCCTGGCTTACGTACCCAGTGATAATGCAGTAAATCAAACCAGCAGTGCCTTATGTTAGCAACTGGAAACCTCTGTAACTAACAATTTTAAGATGATTCCCTATAAAAGGGTAGAAACCTCCACAAAAAAGTGGGTCTTCAGATGATCACGGAATACGAGATGACTCCTGATGACCGGGATATACTTCACAAGACCAGGTAGACAAAGGACAAAAGATGCTTCACAGTCATTTTGGCAGTCGGTCCAACTTGTAAAATTCCTTTAGAGTCATCTTAGTAGCAGACGTAATGCAAAGTGCAGTTTTCTTTCGACATCCTTAGAGCAGCCATCCCCACCCAGAGGATACTACACACAGCTGGTGAGTGGGGTATTGCCGCCACAAGGTAAGAGGTGCAGGGAAGAAAGTAGGCTCAGAGTCTTGACTGAAGGAAGTTGGAAACGCACTGCTTCTATTCCCAGATGTTAAATGAAGTGCTTGAATAGATCCTGAGCGTGCTGGCATTTGCTGAACTACCTTGAGTCAACACGGAGCCCGTTTCCAGAAACAGAAAGCAGCCATGTGCAGGCTTCGTTAACGCCTAATCCAGCATTTTCCAAAGACAAGGGACTACAGTTGGCAAAATGTACGACAGGACTTTCAAAACTGTTGCAACACATTCAGAATTGTCTTTTATTGGTACTTTGACCAGTTCTAAGCATCATAAAAGTTGGCCACCCTCCCAAAATTTGAGATTGCTCAGAACATGAGTTCAGACGTTTGAATGAAATGTTTAGCAAAGCTTTAATGAGCGTTACAAATTATGAACCGGTACTAACAGCTAAGTGGGAAGTTTGCTTTAAGAGCCGCTTTCCTTCACTTTGCACATTCTCACTTTTTTAATTAAAAAAAATCCCCTCTAGCTGATCGAGTTTTGGAATTTTCCTCACTTCTACATTCTCAAACAGGTACTACTTGCAATTTTTAAGGAAAAATGCATCTTTTCTAATGATTTTCAAGCGAAGGCAAATCTTATGAACGGATTCTGTAACTTTGTTACTTTTGAAAACCAGTAAGACAATAATATTTACATCTAGCATGCTACTGTATCAACATATTTAAAGAACAACAAGTAAAGGGAGCCCATAAACAGGAGGGGGAGCGACTTTCTAGACCGGCAGATAGTGATAGGACGAGGGGGAATGGTTTTAAACTAAAAGAGGGGAGATTTAAGTTAGATGTTAGGAGGAAAT
>JAVKLA010000001.1:47421124-47468033 GCA_034782735.1 Sagittarius serpentarius | reverse complement strand
TAGATGTTAGGAGGAAATTCTTTACTCGGAGGGCGGTGAGGCCCTGGCACAGGTTGCCCACAGAGGCTGTGGATGCCCCCTCCCTGGCAGTGTTCAAGGCCAGGCTGGATGGGGCTTTGAGCAACCTGGTCTCATGGGTGGCCCACGGCAGTGGGGTTGGACTAGATGATCTTTAAGGTCCCTTCCAACCCAAGCCATTCTATGATTCTAATTGCTCTTTAACATTGAAAAATGCTTCTCGGCTGGCTTGGCAAGTATCTTTTTTGACATGCAGGCTCTTGCACATGTTCTTGTTTAAATCCCTTTACCGGGCTCCAGAAGGACACGCATCACGTCAGCATGCAGTTCCTGGGCAAGGACCAAAGACAGACCCTGTTCGCCTCTGAATTCTTCCTGCAGATCTTCTCAAGTGCAGTTAGATTAGCTCTGCCATACAGCTGTTACCCAGGAGAGTGGGAGGAAAAAAAACCAAACAATTTTGCAAGGTGCAAATGGGAAAGAAGAGTACTTGGCCTGCAACGTGAAGGTGGCATCAAGCCCTTCCAGCTCAAACTCACTGGAAATAAAAGCACTTACCACCCGTGCACACTCTTGCTTATCCATTATTTGATGAATCCTCTGTTTCGAATATTTGACAAAGACACAAAAGAAAAAATTCTGCAACACAAGCAAGCCGCAATTGCCCCTTTCTTTTTCTGGTTTGCAGAAGACGTTCCCAGCTATGATTGTTCATACACAACAATTAAGTGTGAACAACCTCTTAAGAAATCCTAGTGGACATTTTTGCTGGGTGTGCATGCACGTGCACTCAGAGTTAAGTGTACTTCAGGGAAATTAATCCTAAATGCATGGAGCTTGTAATCAAGCCAACAGTATGTTCAGCTGCAAATTCCAATGACGCAGCATTCTCAAATATGTTTATATTACATTTAGAGAACTGGTTAGAAAAATCCCAAGTGTTTCTACCAGTGGAAAAACATACTGATGTGACAGCTGAAGGAGCTGAAGACTAGATAGAAGGTGTATACTCACCGTGAAAATAGCCAGAGTGAGTGGGGCTCCAGTACAGTTTTTACTGCCCTGCTGGAGAGCGCTGGTGTGGACAACACAAATGCCCCCCTTCACTTCACCCTCAGCTTCACTATTTAAGCTAAAATTGCCAAATAAATGGCTTTGACAACCACATACAAGGACATTACCTGGCAGCAGATGAGCAGTGATGCCTCTGCTCTACCCAGCCAGCCATGCCCTCTGCCTTCCTCCCAGGCAGTGCCGTTCCTCCGGGGGAACTGGCATTTCCCTTACAGACATTTAAGCCCTGTTTATCAGCAGGAATTGAAGCCAATTCTGACACTCAAAGTTTAGCCTTCTAAGAAGCAAGTAAAGATTACAAAACTATGCCAGCACTATTAATGGCTCGTTGATAGGAATCTCTACATACAGCTACATAAGCTTCTAATTTTTACTACTGATGTGGTCTCAGTGGCACTGAACGCTGCCGAGCCAGCCCTGTTTTTTGTGTTTGTTTTTAAAGAATGAAGAAAAACATCCATGCCACGAAAAACCTCTTTTCATCTTTGTAATTCACGCTAAAAGACAAACAAAGATTATTGTTAAAGACAGTCTCAGTGCAACAGCACCTTTCTCTACATGTTTTTATCTGGAGTAATCAGGAACAAATGTTTAGTTTGCTCTCTGCAAACAAGCAATGCGGGAAGATTATGGACTTGCCGATAGCACTGACTTAAAGTAAATACAATGATTCATAGAATGACTATGACCAAGAGCACAGAGGTGATTATTTCACAAACTGAGCCCAACTTAGAAATGCTGGTGGTTTTATACCACACGGAGTATCCTCAACAGTTGATTATTCTATATACTTTAAAAAAAAAAACAAACAACCAAAAAACCCCCCAAAACCAGACCTTTAACATTCCTCCTCTTAAGATAAAGTCATAAAATACCTGCACTTTTTACCCCTTTGTTTATTTTGCTAACTGCCCAGAATATCATCTCATTTGAAAACTGCAGCCACTCGCTCAGGGTATCCCTTGGTTGCTTAGCCCCCACCTCAACACTTCCTGAACATCCATACTAACATTTTTTGGGGGGCGGTTCTTCCAGAGAGCCAGTTTCAATATTCTGCTTAAGTACTTTGATCAAAATTTGTACAGAATATTCACAGAGGCGAATATAACTGGGGCACATTGCCCCAGTAAACACCAGCTATTTAACTGAACAAGTGGCAAGACAACCAGAATGAAGTATTTGTTGATTAAAAAAAGCAGTTGAAACTGCAAGCACTCCATTTCTTTGATGAAGTATGTCTAAACAAGTAGCTTTTTTATAGCTACCCAAAGCGATGCGAATTTCAGACATACAGACCCTGAACTCTTGCAAGCTGCCAGAGCTCGGACACACCGATTCCTACACTCCTGCCAATTTCTTGGTCACCTTAATCAGCACTACAAACACCACCGAGTGTAGGAGTCCTGAACCAGTTACAAGCAGAACCCGTCCTAGTATATACACCCAAAAGCTTTTACAAGTTCTACCAACCATGAATTATCCTAATAAGCATCTGAAACATCTGTCCTCCAGACTGCAGGCAGGAGAGCTGCAGAGTTGGGGCAGTCCTCTAACGCGGAGGCAGGGCAGCTTTAGCCTCAGCTTCCAGTAACGGGGCAGCACCAGTCCCAGGAAGAGGACGCTGACAATTTATAATGAACCACCTCCTGCATTTTGCTGTCCTTAACGCTGCGCCTAGCACCCCGCTCCCTAAGCCACTTCAGTGAGGCGGGCCCTTTGTTTTAACTGTCTTCTGGTGCTGTACGCCTTACAGCTTGCGGTCGTCAAAATCCACCCGTTTTTCCTCAACCCTGTGAAAGAGGACAGACATTGTGCAGAAGACGCATCATCATTTTTACCCCCTGAATCTTTATGTTGCCTGTCCCCATGTTCTGCCAGATGCGGAAGAAAGCTGAAATGATCTAGAACCAAATGGTAGTTTGGGCAAGATCAAAAGGTGAATACAAACATGTAACATTTCGCCTCACACCTTAGCATGACACCTGTCTACAAATCGGCCAACGCTTACTTGTTTTCGCAAGGTCCCATCTTGCATGGTGCTCATTATAGCCTCAAGGAATTTTTCTGCATTAGTGGCTTTAAAACATCTCCTTTGCACAAAATCTCTTTCAGCTGATTATCCTGGCAAATGTTAAGTTCTATTTCTTCAAGCTGAATCTTGATTTCCTTCCAATCTATTATGAAGTTTTATCCTTCTGCCCTTTTTTCTACTACTGAGAAAACACTTTTGTTTGATCTCAGTTCTTTCCTCTAGATGAACATTTGTATCAGAAGAGGCAAGACTCACTAAGCAGAAACCAAAATTGTTTTGGGTTTGTTTTTTTAAGTCAAAGGTTAGATACCTGCAGAGCAGCATGGAAAGCTTGAGCTCCTACGCAGACAAAAACCCAATGCCTTTCAAAACATTATGCTACTGATTTTAAACACAAAATTCATACGACGACATATCTGGATAAATCCCTCCATGTCTGCATGTCAGGAGTAGGACAAAACTGAATGACAACATAAAGGAGGCGTATAAAGACTCTAAAAATTTAAAAAACAAACCCAAACCTCTGAAGAGCAGATGCCCTACAGGATTTACCTGGTTTTGCCGTCTTGCAGGTCTAAATGTTTTCCAAAACTAACATGGACTCAAGGATGAGTTAAGGCTCCTTGACAATAGCTTTGCATCCCTACATTCCCTGCCTATCCACTAAAGAGTGGCTGGGAAGAAACTGCCTTACAGAAAAGATCCAAGACCTGGGTTATGGCCAAATTATTTCTTATGGAAAAAGCATATTAAACTATCTAATATGGATCTATCATATTCTCCCTGTTCAACTGAAAATACAAAACTGAAAATGTGAAAAACCCCAGCACCCCAAAGAAATAACAGACAAACCTGGTTCGCCGACATACACAAATCTACATTTTTTTTTTTAGAAACACTAAAGCCTGAATATGCAAATTATAAGAATGTATTAATTATCATTAATCATTCCTTCACAAAGACTGGAACTAATTGGAGAAATAATTTGAGAAAATTGAAGTACATGACAGAAAGCATTAAGATTCATTAAGTTTCAATTCTCTGTCTGTCAGCTTGTCAAAAGTAGATGCCTGCTATTCCAGCATTACTGGTAAAACACTTCAGATTTTCCTAATCTAGTATACAATTTAACCCCTCTTACAGTTTGTTCTGAGATTAACTACACCTGACATGATACATTTTTTGTTAAAAGGCACTGTTACAAAGAAATTCGTATCTCCGTTTCTTTTAAATCAGGGAAATTGAACTTGCTGAAATTTCATTATAAAGCATTTGCAGGTTCACTAGATACTTTGTATTTATGTATACTGAGGGGTGCCTATTTATTTATATTGAGAGGTGCCAGCACACATTCTAAAAAAACAAAACAATAGAAAAAAACCAAACACAAGGCATTTGAAGAAAAAGCTACATTCAAAAGGATACCCACACTGCTCCCTACCTACGCCTCAAATTCACCTTGAGCAGAAAAGCCAATAAATACGCAACAAGTTCTGGGCATTATTTGTCCTAATGGTTACAGCCAAGAGCACCTGATCATCTATAAATTAACAGCAAAGAGGTAGCTTAGAAGCCTGCCTGTACATAGGCAGAGATGCCTCAGCAATCTCAAACAGCTTTAGTTAACATCAGCTGCACTTTCAGCAACCAGCTAGGCAGCCAGCCTTCGTGAGCACACCCCGCGTGTGCTTCCCCCCATGCCAGTCCTTACAATAGCAGCAGGGAAAGAGACAAATTTTATGTCCCTCTATGTGTTGCCCTGGGATAATCCTCCCCAGATAAGTTGTACTGGCATAGACTCTTGTGATCCAGCATAACAACACAGTGCTGCTGCAAGGGCGAAATGAAGTCTTGGTCATGCAAGAACTCCCACACGTGTGTGTCTGAGAGGAACAGCTCATCTGCAAGAGCTGACAGGGACAAGATGCAAAATTTAATAGATTTTCCTCACCCCGCCTTTTAAAACATACAGTGGGGGCTTTATGGAGAACACCACAGCTCTTAATCTGGGGATGGGACACTACACAAGCAAGATCTAGTCTTTGCTGACCACAGCAGGTAAACATTTTAGTTGTGTACTTCAGCAGCAAGTAGGTGGTTTGTTTTAAAAATTCACGACTTTTATAAACTTAACACAGCTGGGTTAGAAAATTGTGTACACAATACATTAAAATTAATTTTAAAGCTTATAGAAAGTTACCAACTTAAAAATGAAAAATGTAAATAGTTTACTTGGCAATTAAGGTTAAAATAGGTCAGCCTGCAGCTAAAGCTTCTATGCTTTAAGAAGTCACCCTATTAGAATTTTTTTGCATATGCTTCAAAATTTACTTTTATTAACTGAAATGGCTCAGTCAACTATGCAGTGAGAAACGTGGGAAGTCAAAAACCGTAACTGCTTAAAATGCAGCATAAATTGCCTCCCTTCTGATCAGCAGCACAAAGTTTGACATGGTACAATTTATTTTCTACATGACTATCACTGCCAACACATGAAACATGCATAAGTTTGGCAAAGCACAGATTTTTCACTCATTATATACATACCCTTGACTGAAATACAGTACCTGCACAAAAATATTGTTACGCTCCAAACTCCACTAAGAATGCAAGACAAGAGTGTTACTGTCGGGCAGTAATGTCAAAGGAAGTCCAATCCACTCTCTGCTTTACAGGATGATCACCACATACTGCTACAGCTCCAAGTCTCCTTCAAAGTACTTTAACTGAGACCTCAAAACACTCTTGGTAGTTTCTCTATAAGCCAAGGCCAAGCAAACTGCAAAATTATTTTTTGCCTCCTGAGTCTCGAATCACAAGCTCATTTCTGTTATTTATACTTGACTTGTGATAAACCCAGTTTTACACTTAAAGCACCAACTTCACGTGCTGTTTACAATAGAACTTATGTGACAACCACTGGAATGCCATCTCTGTTCCAAAGCACTCACGAATTGTCACAGCTGAGTCTGGGATTTGGGTTTTTTTGCCTAGATACAGTGCTTGTAGTGGAAAAAGCAAGTCCTTTGCATCATACACCTGAAATGCTTCATTCGACTTCTGCGCTTGTATTTCTTCCAGCTTTCTCTGAGAGAACAAAGAAGGAATCTTCAAAATTGACAACGATAAAAACATGTTCCTCTAGTGGAAAATTACCAAGAAGTTTGCAGAAAGATAAACTGTTCAAAACTATTCTAATTTTAACAGCAATTAACAGCATTTCCTCTATTACCATACTATCACAATGTTAAGTCCAAAGTTATTTGTGTACAATGGAAGTAGTTTGATCATTAATATAATTTACTTAATAAACGTGGCAAGTAAAATTCGTAGTGGAATGGGTAATACTCTAACTTAAATAGTAATTGTAACAGAAGTAATCTAAAACATAGAAAAACATTAATATTAAAAGCTTATATTCTTCCACATAGAACATTGCTAAACTTACTGAATTCTTTATTACATAAAACCAGTAAGTTAGGTAAGAACCTAGAACAAATCAGAATTTCTCATGGTACGGTGAAGATGCAAGTTGTCATGATTAGTCAGTAAGAGCTATGAAGTTTGGAGAAGTGGACAAAGACACGCTTTAATCAGTATTTCTCACCTGTGAGTGCTCAGGCTGCACTTGAAAGAACTTTTCTTCTAGTGGCAGTAACGGGGACTGCTTAAGCTGGCACTACTCGGGACAGTAGGACATCAAACTATGCCTTCAGCATATGGCAGGGCTGGCCATTCTGTATAGCGAGAGATGCTTTTTACTCTAATAGCATATCTTACCAACCGAAATTCATTATTTGAGCTTTCCCCTTTTAAAGAAAGAGAAGGACATACATTGGACTTCAAATGAGAATTCTCAGAAAGCTGCTAAAGAAAAAGTTACTGGTAATATTTTAGTTAAACCAAGATTCAGATAGATTGACACCATAAAATACTTTTTAAAAAAAAACAAAACAAAACAAAACAAAAAAACAAAAAACAAAAAACAGAAGCATTCAACTAAAAGGAAAAGCTTTATTTATGTGCCCAGTTTCCACACAAAAGACTATCAGAATTAATTTTAGAAGGAAAATAGGTGCTTTTTTTAATCAATGCTAATTGGATCCCTTTTGCTGAATAACAAAGAAAACTTTTGTATGATGACAAGATAAACATCTCGGAAGAAAAAATACTTCAGAAAGACTAAGGATAAAAACATAGCCTTCTAAAAAATAAAAAAGAAACAATGTAGTTTAATATTCTTTACCTAAAAGTTGAAGCTCAGTTCAAAAATCTGGACTTGCACAAATAATTTTCATTACCATTCACAGTGGTTACCAGTCACGTCTACCACAGAGGTTACTGAAACCGCCTGTGAAGGTGTAAGTTATGCCATTGTTGATACAAACCCCACGAGGAACTTTAAGCTGCGGAACTCATTGCGGAGTAATTTAAAGGATGTATGTTTCAGGCAAACATGGAAAATTTTGCATGTACCTACACACAAAACAGCCATGTGCTATGCTGAGATACGCAAGACAGCCCTGTGACGACAGCTCTGTATCCTTATTTGTTACCCAAGTCACCTTAGGAAGACCTGCAATAGTTGACCGTGCCACATGCTTGCCGCAGCCTAGATAACACAAGACAGGTAATTGTGTTTGTTCCAATGGCCTGCGTCACTTTTTATAAAGTAACCTACCTTGGCAACATCATTTCCTGGAGTTCAGGGCGTCCAAAGTCAAATAGATAGAGCAGCATATCAACAGTCCTACGTATCTTTGCAAAAGGTCTATAAATATATTAAACCCCACAAACTACCCATATAGACTATTCTTACATACCACTTCTCCCATAACAAATGCAAGCAATGTTCCTGTTGTATGTCATCATTATACGCCTATACTCCTTGACAGTTCTTGATGGTAGGTGGAAAAAGAAACCAAATCTCTTCGAAACCATGAAGAAGCCTATCTTCATTACCACAGGATCAACTCCTCTTCCCACAGAGTATCGCTTCTGACAGTCTGTGTAAAGGCAGTCATTTCTCTTGGGTAGGCAAGTTATAAGCTGTTCAGAGCTCGTAAGTTATTTGAAAGTGTCAAAATGGAAAAATAACTAAGGTACTGGAGATCAGGGCAAGACTGCAATATGAACCTCCCCAAAAAAGGTTTCCAAAAGGACAGCAGAATCTTTTACACTAGGCTGACTGACAGTGTTGGTAAAATGCTTGTCTCCTTTGAGAAGGGAAGGGAGCCATTGTGAACATACACAGAAAAAAAAAACAAAACCCAAAACAACAAACAACAAATACAAGCCACACAGACGCATTCTGTATAAGTAACAACTTTATTGTAACTTGATGTGCTGAAATGCAAAAATATTTTCAGCAACAAGGTACAAAAAGTATTTCACCATTAACATCAGCTGATAAAAAAAGGCTGGATGGTTTGATACAACTGTTTACATATCTGAATTCCCTTAATCATTTCCACCCCAAAACAGGTCTAAGTCATTTCACTGGTTTAATTTCTAAAATAGGACTCACTGATCTTAAGCCTTCAGAAACCAGGTTACAAGTACAGTGAAGTTCCTTGCAAAACACGTGAAATAGTGAATTCCCTTTACAAACGTAGTCCATTTACTGTAAGCAGAAGCCAAGTTATGAGACTAAGTCAGTGGCTTGCTAGCTAAGGAGCTAAATCTGCACTAAATATGCTTTCAACACCAGACAAAGAGGACAGTTAACATTCCATTTGTCAATTACAAAAAAATAAATCAATTAAGCTTAGGAATTTTAACCAACTGTAAAATTCAACAATATTTCAGGTAGCAATACCTCACATTTGCAACTCACTGTCTTTTATGAAACACAGTTTCAAATACTGCACATTGATTTATTCTCCCAAGGGAGAAACCTTGCCATGAGGATTTAAAAGGAACATAATCTCCATGTAGGTCTTCTACCGACCTTCTGTGCAAAGGTGAATTTTATACTAGATACTCAACATTTAGAAAAACATCAGAACTAGAGTAACTTGTAAAACTAACTTTGTGTCCATGATTATCACATTTTGACATACACTTGTAACAGCAAATATTTTCACATTTTCACAAAAATATACCATTACTCAACTTGTATCTGTAATACTTATTCCATTTTTTGTGTTGTTTCTACCTCAGTGAAACTGAATTTAGGAAGCAAGAATCAACATGCAACAGAGCTCAAATGGGTAATTTGTAACTTTTTCATCTCAATCGTGTATTAAATAGCATTCTCCTTCACCTTTAAAAATATCTTTTTAAAAGATCTTGTATCCTGTTAAATCTTCCCTTCATTACAACAGTTTCCTAAAAAAGGCACAATGTGTTCATACTTCTGCATGCAGTAAATGGACTAGGAAATAAGGATTATTTGTTGAAGCATCTTCCACCCAAAGCATCTCCTTAGGAGAGGTTCAAATGGAAAAAAAATATATATAATACATAACAGCATTTTAACAGCAAATTGAGTCCTTATTTTTAGAAAGTCATTCTTGACAAAAAACACCACACAGTCATACACACACGCGCACGCACACACAGGACACATGCAGGGTTCTCCCAGAACAGTATGGAAGTGGTGGTTCACATATATCTGAGGGAGTAGTGTTGGCAAGCCAAAACATGGCACCTTCATACATTATATTCCTAATCTGTATATAAAACTAAGAAAAAAACCCTAAGATTTCAGCCTGAACAAACTGTCCATTGTAACAGATAGTTTTATATCTGCTGCACTTAGAACTGACAACTGAGGTTTTGAAGGGCAAGCTCTTGAGATGTGGGGAATAAAAACAAGCTACTGAATCTGAAGGAGAAGGTTGTAATTACCAGCTATCCCATTCCAGTGAGAACACTGCATGTAGTTAATTAAAGAATAGAAAAGGTGAATAATTAGTGCACTCACTTAAGAATACAGCAACTGTTTTACCTTTTTCTTAAGAGCTGACAAAACTTGAAAACATACATAATAAATAAAATCAAATCTAAACAGATCGCTTCTGATGGGTCGTTGTAGTTTGGTTTTTTTTTTTTTTTCTGTTAGTGTAATGCCACCGCCTGACTTGAAAAGTGGATGCTCTACGATGTAGATAATATTACAGCACAGTGCCTGACATTTTTTTGGTACAAAGTGTGCTATTAAGCTTCTAAAGAACAAAGTTTTCATAAAAGTCCTTAAGCTTTCAATTCGATTACTGTATGTTGTTACTTTAGAACAAGCTGAACTGGACAATCATTACAGCATTAAATATTCAAGTCACTTTGTATGTTAGAGCTGCAAGTTTTACCAGTGATGAGTATGAGGATATATAGTCCTAACACATTACACAGTGCAGCAAAAAGGTCACTATTTTGAAGGGAACAATTACCTTTACATCTTACCGTGAAGAATGCTTATGAGACCTTATTTTAGATAAATATCTAAAAATTGTTAAAAGGATAAATCTCTGTAAATATATAATTTGATGCCTTGCGTAATATTAAAGTTTCTGATTTTACACTTTATCCATCATAAAGATTGAGTTAGAAAGTAAGAAGAAAATGCATGTTTAGAGGTTATTTTATTTTTCAAAATTGGACTGGGCATTTTTTCCAATTTACCTTCGCTAATGGTTTACTAGATGCCAAAGTATAAAACTATATACTCTTTCCTCTAAAAATTTCATTCAGAGCAATTCAGATGAGTCTTAATGAAATGAGGATGGAGATAGATCTTAAGATAGTAAACAATCTGAAATTCTTCCTCTCTCCTCCCTGCGTAATTATTTTTTTTACCAGGCAAACTAAAACCCTTATGCAAATACGTTTATAAATTAGGTGAGATCTCCTCCCGTTCCCCACTGCTTGACCCAAGTCTTCCCAAAAAAGAAATATAGCATATTATCACTATTACAGTAAACTCAATGCAATAACTCAGGAAACATTTAGAGTGTGCACTACTGCAGACTTTTCCTCCCAATTGTAAACAAAGCTATCAAACACTGAGGATGTTGATATTAAAGCTAAGGTTCATATAATAAAGAACTGGCCCATGACAAGCAGTTTACAAACGTTTCATCCTTTTCACATTATGCAGAATTTCAATACCATCCACAATGCTAGTACAATAACTGAAATGCAAGACTGAGCAAGTCTCTGCTTGCAAATACCATCTGACATTTCAGGGAAATATTCCTCTTGATGTGTACATAACCTCCTTGGGTGTTAATGGAAGCTCTGCACATACGTCAAGCCAGGAAAAATCCCTTCAAAATTTTACCATTCACATGCCTTTTGCAAATAAGCGAAAATATTCTGTTACTTAAATATGAAAGCTTGCAATAGCCACCTTCAATTGAGTCTTAAAAAGACATGCCTTTCTTTTCTAACAAAACTAAATCCCATGTGGCTGTGGGCATCTTAAAATGTATCTAAAAAGTTAAGCCACAATTACCTGTACCTCATTAATTCATCAGAAGCAAAATATATATGTACCACACAACATACAAAAGTTACACATTAAAAGTGCATATTCCATTTGGCCCATTTCTTCAATTTACATTTGGTCATTCTATGCATCCTTTACTTTTCTATGTAACCATACATGTGGGATGTATTTTCTCCATGTACAATACTATTCTGTTTTCACATTGAACTCAACCTCTCATTCAGTTCTGCATTAAATGTAAACTAATGATGGACCATAAAGAAACACAAGCAAGAGGTTTATTCTGTGTTTCTTTTTACCGTTTGGACAGCTTTGACACACACACGATAAGCATTACAAACTGTAATGAAAATACACTTTTGGGCCAAACCATTGCATATTTGCCCCCACAATGAAAAATAAATTATGTTCAAAGCAGTATATTGCCATAAATAGCCTGTAGGCATTCGCTGAAGGTGAACAGGCTCTCCCTATATTTAGCACTTGTCTAGGGTACGTTATGTGCCTCTTGTTCAAGCGCTTTTAACGAGAGCCTAGTTAAAACCTTCCAGTTAGCACAGGACCAAACTATAATCATTCTTTTTTTCTTCTGAAAATAATGGAAGATCCCTTTCAAAAATTAAATCTTCAGTTATCAACTTACTGCATTATGGAGCTAGTGCAATCCTGCAGAGCCTAGTCAAAAAGACAAGGCACATTAAAAAATAATAAAAAAAAAAAATCAAGATACATTAGACTATATGGACTAGAGAGTCATTGAAGATAATTTAAGGCCTTTCAGTGAATTAGAGTAATCAGTCTAATTTAAAGCTGAGGATTAAACCATAAATTATCCATCTGAAAAGCAAACAATAGGCTTTTTCAGCTTCTGTTCTGTGGACAAGGATAACAAAAACTCTTGTTATGGTTTGTGAAAACACCTCTGGACATGGAGGAGTAGAGTCAATTCAATTTCTCTAAAGTTCATGGAAGATTTCATGACTGTTTTAGCCGTTTGCGTGGAATGCCAAACTGTGGACACTGTGCAGATGCTAGTGCGCGAAAGGCCTCTGCTACTAAGTGAGGGTGGGAGTGGATCATGGACTTCCAGCCTGCTGTTTCCATTATGTCTGTTGCTTGGCTGAAAACAGAAGTATTAAGAATAGTCACACAATTTTACGAACCAAATGCACAAATGCACAGTGGAGAAGAGCAGGCAAGGCAGAACTACTGCAGAAGAGCTGCTGAGCATCATGAGACAACAGACTTTATGAATGCCAGTAAAGATGCCACTGGAAAGAGGTAGCAAATTGCAATTTGGGCATATCAGCATCATCACATGTAGGACACGGTACTTATTCTGCTCTACTCAGTACCAGCAAGACCTCAGCTGGAGAACTGGGCACCGTATTAAGATAACTGCCTTGAAACCGCTCAGGAAAAATAATAAAAATAGGAGGAAGACTAGAAGAAAATGAGGTATAGTGTAGAGATGAAAAGCAAGGGAAGACATGATAATGATAATCTCATTATGTAGAAGGGCATGCTCAATTTGGGGAGAGAGAAGGATGACAAGATGAATCAGCTGAAGCTGCAGCAAAAATCATGTAGTTCATATACTTGAAAAAGCCATGAAGACAGATTAGCTGGCTGACTGCAGAACCCTTCACTGGGAGCTCACAGTTTCAGTACCAGTGGAGCATACTTGAGAATATTCACTCTTTCTTCAGTACAAGAACATGGACTACATTCAGAATGGCTTTCAATGGCCACTGTTGATTTCTAACTAATACAGAAGCAACAAAAGATTTCAGCAAGTGTCACACTGACATCCAGGAGATTAAAAACAACGTATATATTTACTTTTTTGTGAAATACTACAAAACAAAAGTGTAAAATTCACTCTGCACATGAAGAATATTACACTGGTTGGGATGCATGGCACATTGACACAGGATAAATTCGTAATTTGGAACCAACAGTTTATGCATCAATCCCAAGTTTCCATTGCCCTGCATTTTCAAAAGCCTCTCATGAGCACCCTCATATTGTTTCAGGAACAGTGTCAAGCATAAAGTTAGCAGCTGAGCTCTATACTACAAGACCTCTAAAAAAACCTTTTGCAGATTTCTAATGCAAGCCTTCAATCTTCTGCTGCAAGTCAGCAAAGGTAAGTGCCTTGAGAAACAATACCAAAGTTCAGACTCCCTGGTGCTCAGAGTCAGTAAATTAAGCCAGGCCCTCTGACATTATTTCCCCAATTTATTGTAGATGCTTTAGCTGAAGCAAAGATGACCAGCATCTTTACTAGCAATTATCCAAGACAGAAGCCAGCTCAGTAAATTCCAAATCACGTGAGAAGGAACACATCAACTAGTTTACATTGTTACGTATTCTGACTTATCATTACTAGCTTTTCTACTGTTTTTTCACTATTTACCTTCTACCACCCCCTTCCTTTTCCACATCATGCTCAATCATTAGGCCTATGAAGACTTTTTTTTTCTAAAAGAGGAAAAACACTCTAATTTTAAAGTAACTGGTACAACACATCTTTTAACTTCTCTGGAGATTCTGACGATAAGAAATAACTGCTCTGCTGTCCTTTTACTGTTTCAGCCTGCCACTGGCTATTCTGAAGCTAGCCATCTTCTGTGATTCACTTGAGCCATTCTAAATACATGCTGCAATCAGTCCTACAGTCTGAGCCACATATTCTCAACCTACTTCCAGTGTAGGCATGAGCACTTACAGAGTCAGCTAGATCAAAGGGACCTGACTGACTAGTTGTGTGGCCTCAAGAGTACTAGTGTCGGCATGTGGGAAGGAGCGCAAACATGTCACCGAAGGCAAAAAGAGCAACTGCCCTCCTTTCTTTGGAAATACTGCAGGCTCGGATTGACCTAAGCAAGTCTTGAAACCACACTGAGGTTGTCACTCCTCCAGGCACAAACCTGGCTAGTCAAGATAATGGTTTCCTTTCTAAAGGTTGCTGCCACCATCTCACAGCACTGATATGTCCCTAGGAGAGGAATGAAAACCAGCTATTGTTACGATCTCACACCAGAGGGCAGTTAACTCTCCCTATCATTAAAAGGGGGAAGTCACAATCATAACTGGGGTAGCATCTGCTGAATCCTGTGTTACTTAGAGTCAGTGACTAGACTCAGTAGTGTGGAAATGAAGCAACAGTTCTTGAGATCTGCAGTCTATTTAGCAGTGTTTGTACAGAACATCATGAGGCAGGGAAACTTACTTGCTATTCCAGTTTTTCCCATCTTTACACCCAAGTTGTCTAAGAACACTGCACCTGTAAGAGAGAACTGTGCTAATATTGAAAAGGTACACAAAGTATAAATACAAATATATGTAGAGTCTTATAAATATTACTTGCCTGTTAATAAAGTCTATTGCTTGTGCTTTTAACTGTTCAGCGCTGTGCAAATCTGCGAGGATAAGAATGTCAGCAACATTTTCTACCGAGAGGTTACTACAGAGTGCTTCCTCACACATGACCTTCAGCCGTTCCAGTGCATACTGATAAAAGAAAAAACTACACTAATCATTCTTCAAACTCATTCTTTCTACCGTTATCTCTACAGTTTAGGACAGTTCCAGTCATGAAAATTCTTGGCGCCTCCCAAGCTTAACATCAAACCTCTTCCAAACAGGTAATTCAAAATTCAATATGCTGCATTGAAGAGCCCTCAAATGGTAAGACATGCATTAGGTTTGACATAAACTGATCAAATGCTTTACTGGGAGAACTTATTAAAACAACAAAAATAACTCATTCAGAAGTTTTTGTTTTCCTTCAGTTTGGTAACAGAAGAAAAGCAAGGAACAGACACAGGCTCTTTATCAAAATCATCATTAGACAAGTTTACATCTCGAAGCAAGGGGCAAAAAATTATACAATGGAAAGTTTAATGAAACTGTCCAAGGGAAAATACATTAGCCTGTTTGAAACTGGCTTGTTCCAAGTTTAGCCCCACCCCCATCTCTGAGTTTCTTCATTTCTTCCACACCTTTGACATAGCCTACCAGAAAATTGATGTAAAATGATTACGTTCCCATATTACACTTTGCGTGAATAAACTGTGCTGCTTCTTTGAAGGATGTCATAGCCTGAACAGGTTTCATTCAGCTGTATACATTTCTATTGAGCTCTTGCCCATCCCATTTAGTTTAGCACCCTTCAGATACATTTTTCAAGTCTGAAAAGAATTTCAGACACCTAAGTGGCATATATTCAAGTTGCCACTAATACATTTGTATTAGCAACTGTTCTATGCAACGAAGAAATGCCACTTAATAAAAGTCAAATTATTGGGCCAACTTCTATGTTTCTAGACCTATACCTTTTTACTTCCATTTTATTACTACAGTACTGCTCAGGATACCTCTATTTAGAGTAAATAATTATAAATTATACCAGATCTCTACCTACCAGTTAATACAGCAGTGTAACGCCTTTGGTAATATGCAGAACACATTTTTAGATTATTATTTCACATTCAGAGGTAACAGCAGAAAGTTTCAAGCAGTTTCTAATTGTTACAAAAAGCTATAGGGACCTCCTAGCTCACCGTTTCTATTTCGTGGTATTGCAGACAATCATACAACTGTACCATATAATATTCTCTACATTTATCAATTATGCCCTAAATAAAGGCCAGCATTCATAAAATAACACCATTTCACCTTCCTGCTTGGGTGTACTGAAACTTGACAAAACCCCATCAGTTTTGGGAGATTAAGTGCTGGCGATGAGAGGTGAAAAGAGGAAGAGTGGTAAGTCACCAAAGCCAGGGTAGTGCCAGGTCAAGAGATCTTGAAAAAACAGAACACATTAAGCTGCCAGAAAAAAATTTATAATTGTTTCTTGAACTTAACTACCGAGATGACTTATATTGTCTTAGGATGACTTATATTAGGATTGATTATGAGAATCAGCAGCTTTCACCACTAACGTTTTATGGATATGATTGCACAACCAATTCAGAAATTGCAAAGATAGTTTAAGAAATTGCCATACTCTCAGCTGAGAGTGAAAAAGTTTCAGATTACACACACAGAAGTGAGTATTTTCTGGATTCTAAACTACTTATGCCTCCTCAGGGAAAGACAACTGTGTGCCCTCTGAGGATAGTTAACTAAATTTCCAACTTAAGCTGTAAAGCAGTGAAGAAAAAACAAATTATTGGGTCAAGTTTTTAAAAAGTTAGAAAACTGTAAGTTATGATATGAAAGGGAATAATCTCACCTTAATTGCTGTGCTGCTATAAGTCCCCTCATCTCAAAAATCATAGTAGGAAAAGTATTTCAGAGAGCGACAATTTAAAGAGTAGACAAGATCCCAATACAGAGGAGATGAAAGATTAGAACTATTACGTTTGTAGGGAAGACAAAAAGATGAAAATTCGGAAGTAGCAGTACTTTAGGGAGCACAGTTAATTCAAACACTTGTATAAATCTTCTCAAGAATACAAAGACCTAGGATACATTTTATTCAAGAACAATTTTCCCTATCATATTAATGGTCTCCAAGTTCTAAAAAAATTTGGATAGTAAATATAATTAGCATCTGAAACACTCCTGGCAAGAAAGATTTATCAGCCTTCTACTGCTAAAAAAGTCTATTCTTTCCCATCTTTCTTCATTTCTGATGAGATCTTTTTTTCATATTTTAAAAAAATTAGAACATATATCAATCTGAAAAAAAGGTTTGGGGTTTTTTTGGGGGGGGGCGGGGGGTGTTTTTTGTTTTTTGGTGGTTTTTTTTTTTTTTTTTTTAGAAGAACATTCCATGAGCAAACATCAGGTTTGAGAACTTAAGAGTCAATCACTTACTTTGTCTGCAGCTGCCAACAAATTGTCAGCCATTTTTTCAAGGTTTGGTGCTTTTCCCGTGTAAATGAATCTCATCATTTCTTTAAAAACTTCAGGGTCTACATCATTTATTTCTACACGATTCTGGTAAAGAAGAAGAATCAATAAAAGCCTCTGGAATTCAGCTACAACTTTAAAGTGAACATATCAAATATCATCTGCATGCACACTACAAGTTTCCATTTGCCATCCATCATACAAAATCCTTACAAATTCAGGTTAACATTCAGCACTATTAAGCAGAAAGCAATCAAAATCAATAGCTCAAAGTCAGGTAGAAATCAGTTGGAAAAGCTTCAACAATAAAAAGTAATTGCAACTTTTTTTCTAGAAATGTCTAACTCTGGAGTCTACTGCACAGGCTGTTGTATTGGGTTTATGTGGCAAGGTTTTGGTAGCGGTGGGGGGGGCGGGGAGGGGCTACATGGGCAGCTTCTTTAAAAGTTGCTAGAAGCTTCCCCCGCGTCCGATACAGCCAATGCCAGCTTTAAGATGGACCTCCCGCTGGCCAAGGCCGAGCCCATCAGTGACGGTGGTAGCACCTCTGGGATACCAGATTTGAGAAGGAAAAAAAGTACTGGGGCTCAGAAGCTGCCGCCAGAGAAGAGTGAGAAGATGTAAGAGAAACAACTCCGCAGACCCCCAGGTCAGTGAAGCAGGAGGGGCAGGAGGTGCTCCAGGCGCCGGAGCAGAGATTCCCCTGTGGCCCGTGGTGAAGACCATGGTGAGGCAGGCTGTGCCCCTGCAGCCCAGGGAGGTCCACGCTGGAGCAGATCTCCCCCTGCAGCCCAGGGAGGACCCCACGCCGGAGCAGGAGGATGCCCGAAGGAGGCTGTGACCCCGTGGGAAGCCCGCGCCGGAGCAGGCTCCTGGTAGGACCTGTAGCCCGTGGAGAGAGGAGCCCAGGCCGGAGCAGGTTTGTTGGCAGGACTTGTGACCCCGCAGGGGACCCGCGCTGGAGCAGTCTGTGCCTGAGGGACTGCAGCCCATGGGAGGGACCCACATTGGAGCAGTTCATGAAGAACTGCAGCCCGTGGTAAGAACTCACGTTGGAGAAGTTCGTGGAGCACTGTGTCCCATGGGAGGAACCCCACGCTGGAGCTGGGGAAGAGTGTGAGGAGTCCTGCCCCTGAAGAGGAAGGAGCGCCAGAGACAACATGTGATGACCTGACCATAATCCCCATTCCCCGTCCCCCTGTGCCACTCTGGGGGAGTTGGTAAAGAATTCGGGAGTGAAGCTGTGCCCGGGAAGAAGGGGGATGGGGGAGAAGGTGTTTTAAGATTTGGTTTTTTCTCATTACCCTCCTCTGGTTTGATTGGCAATAAATTAAGTTCATTTTCACCAAATCGAGTCTGTTTTGCCCATGATGGTAATTAGTTACGTGATCTCTCCCTGTCCTTATCTTGACCCACAAGCCTTTCGTTATATTCTCTCTCCCCTGTCCAGTCAAGGAGTGGGAGTGACAGAGCGGCTTTGGTGGGCACCTGGCATCTAGCCAGGGTCAACCCACCACAGCTGTGCATAAAAAAAAAAAATAAAAGGCACAGTTTCAGGAATATTTAAAAGTGCTTCTGAATTTCCAACCCAACAATGATGTGCTTGGAATATCAGAAGTCAGAGCAGCAGACAGAACAAAGTAAGGCATTTTTGGCTCGACTTAAATTGAGTCAACACAGCCTGTGTTTTGATCTCAGAATCCAAAAAGCAAACAAAGAAGCACATCTAACTGATATCATGTAGCTGATGACCGTCGTAATAAAACTGTGGTATTGCATGCTCGACCCCATCCTCTAATAGTATATCCTATAACCAACTAACAAAGTAGGAAATTATGTCAAAGATGTAAAAGCTAGCACCAGACTTTTGAGTGGAGTACAAAAATCACAGACTATCAGCACGAGATGTACACGTTCTGGTTTCCTATCCACTGAACCACATACAGTATGTAGGAGTAGAGCTGCACTGGACATTTACTGCTAACATGAAGGCGAAGGCCCCCAGCATGGCACATTACTGAAGCTGGGACACGTCTGGGTTTCTTTTAGTCCAGAAATCCCAATAAAATGCTTCCAATATCCCAATTCTACCTGTGAAATTTTCCAGATTGGAGAAGTGTAGGGAAGAAAAATGCCATGTTTGTGAAACTCAGCTGTACTACAGCACCACATCCACCTGACGTATTTGTTCACACAAGTGGCATCCTTGCAGCCTCCAAGACTAAGTGTTGATCATCTATTACAATCCTTTAGTAAGCTGATCAGTTCCGTGCCTTTTCGTGGATTCTACCTATAACCAACCCGTTTTAGATATTCTTCTTCACAGAAGACACAAACTCCTCCTCACTGTGGGAGATACCAAATGCATAAAAGCAGAAGCAGCTCTCTGTGCTGATTAGGTAACTATCCATCCAAAACACTTCTCCAGGTCAAGTGCCTGCAGAAACTGTGAATGAAAAGGAGTGCTTCACTGCCTCAGGGCTTAATCTGAGTCATAATTCAGCTGTTGTTTCTGTGTCCTAGCTACCATATAAAATGTTTTAACAGCCTACAGCAAAACCATAGTCAAGTCAATCAGCTTATGTGAAGGTATAAACTAAAGCAAAAAGGGGCAGAGATTACTAGGTCAATCACATCAGTAGCTAACATTAAAAAAAAAATAAATAAAATTATCTAGGGCAGATACAAGTACTTGAAACAACAAATCCTCCAGAACCTCTCCACAGTCAGCCCTATCTGCTCTTTATACACAAAGAAACTACCACAGAACTCACCAGGAGAGCATTCAGGAGTAGCACCTTGTCTGCTCATGCACCATCATGCAGTACTTATCTTCCTCAATTTGCAATACTTCCAAGTTTTCTGCCACTTTTCCCTTTTTCACAATGTACAAATATATACATGTAAAGTTTTCAGTAAAGCTTACCTTTTTGCTTTCCTCCATTTCATGTTCAAACATTGCATTAAAAACTGGAGATCGTGCTGTAGCAAGAAAAGTAAATATTAAATATAATCAAAATTTAAACTTTCAGCAATTTTAATTACAAAATAATAGCAATACAAAAGTAGAAAGTACCTGCAAGGACAGATTTATGAGCTTTGAATTCTTGTCCTCCTACATAAAAACTGCAATCTGTAAATCTTGTTGTTTCCCAGAGATTCCCTAAATCTTCTGCTAGTCGACATTCAGGTACCTTCAAAGTGTTTGTATTAGACTGTCCTGATATATTTACTGAGTCTTGGACCACGCTTACCTAACAGAAAATCACAGCAAGACAACTCCTTCATAACTGAATGCCAATGATAATTAAATTACAGTACCTATTGCTAGAAGTTCAGCAATTGCAAAGCAAAAACAGTGACATTTCTGGCATTAGGCCGGAATCATGAACTAACGCTTTACAGTTTACTTTTAAGTAACAGAAAACAAACAGGGCTTTACTTAGAGGCTCTAATATAGTGTATTTATCCAACCAAAACAAAAAGAAAAAGCACAATACCATATGCCACCTGACAGAAATGCCAAAGTAACTAAGTCAAGGACAGATATGGATCTTGGGATACCGATGGGATCAAAAAATAAAAGTTAACGCTATTTCAGAGATAAATTAACAGTTCAACACTCTCCACACATTTAAGTAAAATATATACAACATAAAATTCAAAACAGATTATCAGGATCACAAGGTGAGAGAAAAATTTCTTAAGAATAATCCATAGAAATTTGGAATAGTATGATATTCCTAATTTTAATTACAGTAAATTCATACTTAACGTCCAATGTGATAACGCAAACTAAGTGCAAGTAACATAGCTCCTTCATTATTTCATTTTACTGTGTCCAGCTGAGGCATGAATCACAAGTGATTGTCTTCCAAACAAGATTAAAAGCCATTATTTCAGATATACAAGTCAATGAAATATAAGTTGTAGTAGGTAAGTAACTTCAGTAATGAAATGCATGCTTACAGGATGCAATTTTTTGTACAGAACTAGTTAAGAAAGCCGTGAAATATGTGTATCTGATGTGAATATATCACCATTATTCCCCATGTTTAAGTCTTTCACATAAGTAGTAAAGAGGATAGTAGCATTCTTACTTGCTTTTTTCAGATATCTTTACATAGTAAGTCCTTTTAATCAGTATGCTGGGAAAACAGAAGAGCTCAGCAGGTTTTACTTCTGTTGTCTGAGAGCACATGCCTGAGAATAAAACCTTCATAAAGAGCCATGCTACAAGATCCTGATCACTGCATCTCCCAAATACAGAAAATTAGGATTATATATTAAGAGAAAATGCTGATACTGTTAAGATCAGTGCTTTGTTTGATTTCCAGAGGCACAGCATCTCGAATAAATCTAGCATAAAGCAAAAATAGCACAGCTAAGCTTCACAGAAAGTCAGAGTACTGCAAACCAAACTCCAGATCAGAAGAGGAGGATGATCCAATTAAAACAGCTGCTTGAGGATTTGAATCATTGCCTAATTCCCTGTTTCATCCCATACCCCCATGTGATTATAAGAAATTCTTTTATATTCTTCCACCTTTGAAAGGAAAAAAAACCCAAAACCTAAAGCATTGCCTGATTTCACTTTCACAGTAAGACCATACATTCATAAGACTGAAAAATATATAGAGCTATTGTGTACTTTATTTCACAGTTTTCATACATGCAGAGTGATTTCAGGAGATATACATACAAATGGAGTTATAGCTTAGCAAAGCTAGTCTTCTGTTTGCGAAGCAGAGTTCTGCTTCTCCAGAGGCTTGACTCAAAGTTCATGAGCTGAGATGTCTACACAGCACCCTCTAGTTAGCTACAGACAGTGCTTAGGAAGGTCACCTACACATTCTTTATGTGTACTTAAGCTGATCTCTGATGTTCCAAGCTTCTATTTTAGAATGGTTTCTAGTATATATCGATAGTTGTGCAGCACAACAATTTGCTATGAGCATCCTTTTAAGATACAATGCAAGCAAAATTTTAATTCAAGTGTCCTACAACTGAGTGGCCTGGCATGTATTGTCTCTAGATAGTAACAACTTCTAAAGATTCTAAATACAAACGCTTACAGGGGTCTGATATTTCATATCTCACTTGTCCAGGTGGTATGCTTAAAACCAAGTGGATTCTTTTTTTTTTAATAACTTGTTTAAATGAAGCTGAAATCCAACGAAGTTAATCCCACATAACTATTGAAAATTCATCTTAGGCTAAAAGTGACTGTTTTATGACTGTCTCAACACCTGATACAAATCCTTACTTCAGGTGCCTTAAGAGCTGTGATTATAAAATCACTTGCAAGAGCAAAGGTATTTCTTCACTAAATGGCAAGATGGTAAGATGCTAGAACTAACAGCAAACAACCTATCTTAAAGAGTAGTAGCAATCTAGCCAGGATTTCCAGATACTCCACAAAGTCTGATTTACTTCACTTCTCAGGAAGCTTTTGCACAGCACAAACACTTTAGGGGCACAGGTCCCATTTGCATTGCATACCCTCATGTGTAAGGGTATGTAAAAATGTATAAACTAGGATTTGAACAAGTTCTGCGTGTGATGACAGTTAACGGGGATAATGTGTATAATTTTCCTGGGTTTGAATCTGCGGAGGTCTAACAGTAAAGATGATGTAAGTGATACTCTAGACTACTCTCTCAACCTAAGCTAGGTAAGAGATCTGTGAAAGCACCCACTAGGAAAAACATCCCTGTAGAGAATCTACTGTTCTATTAGCAAATGAAAATACTTGCAAGGCTTCAGTAATTTCAGATTACAGGGAAAGTGAGAACTGAGTGAAATAGATCAGTTTGCTTAAAAAAATAAAATTAAGTTGTATTTCATCAATAGGTCACTTGTCAGTGGCAACACCAGATTTTGCAAAGTATTTAACCTAACAAACCTTCAGTTTCCAATCCAAGCACATATCCAACTGATCTTAAGAACATCTGGCAACACAGAAAGAATACCTCTGATGCCAAGAAGACCAAATAATCCTTCTGCAACCCAAAAGGGAGAAAAGACAACCCAACCAGCAGAGTTGGTACTCAGTGACCTTTACTAAATACCTGCTGTATCCGTTAAGCTTCATCAAGCCAAGTGCAACATAGTTTTAAGAAGTGGAAAGTCAGTCTTCCAACTAGGATACAAGTAGGAAGGCAAACACAGAAATTGGAACTTACAGTTAAGCTTTAAAAGGACAAAAACTTCAGACTTGTTTGAAGGACCTGTTTCTATAGACAACATCTATTATTTCTAATGACAGCTGAAGAGCTAGAAGAACACATCAGAATAAACAAATTCTAAAATTATTTGGATTTCCAATTTTTTTTTGCTTTAGCCTAAAACAAGCCATAATTTATTTTAACATGCTCACTGTGCATAACTAAATATTGTCCTTCCTTCAGGATTTATAATCAGGGTAGTTCAAACACTTAACAGCTGCTCACATTAAAACATCAAGAAGTTTTGTAGGGAAACAGTTATATTTAAAGATTAGCATCGAAATTTAAATAACAATATTTCTCTCTGGAAAATTCAGTATTTACTCAACTTTTTTAAAAAAACCTTTATGTCTAAAATTAGATAGCAGCCTATTTCCAAAACCAAATGCTATTTCTAAGAGCTGTTCATTTACATTAAAGTATTCATTACGAGGAAAACTTAAAGTGAGAAAATACTCAAAAATATCTTTACAGAACCATAAAACACTTGTTACATCTGCTTTTATCACCCAAATAATTGTATTCATAACAAATTTATCATGCAGCTAATTTAACTTGTCTAAGTGAAAATAAGATGCACTATATTTGCAATATCTAGTCTCAGAGGCCACATTTCAATTATTCTTCCTATACAGCATAATGACATATAATTAAATTGTAATCTTGCCAAGACAATTTTACACATTTCCTGTAAATACACAGATCAAAGCAAAGTTATTAGCAGTTAGAGCATCTATCATCCTCCTAAGTCACTAATCACTTTATGGCAGCAAAGATAACCAGCCAATGTATATTTAACATACGCTGTACTTACACTGCAACTTTCTCTAGTTTCCATTTTTAACATTTGGTTAGCATTTTGCTGAATTTTAATATGACACTTTAGGTTACCAACATAACTGATATTATACAAGTGACCTATAATATACTATGATGTTAAATTTATACCACAGCTCTCAATATTAACTCTCAGAATTAAGCAGTCCTTCTACAGGACACTTGCATTTGTTCAGAAAACAAAATGTAACAATTACTATAAAGTGTTTCATTTACTGGAAAGACCTGTTCATTGGTTAAAGCCATCAATTACGATATTACAGGAACATAGATTCTGACAATTAGGGTTTTTTTAATAATGTAAACCAACATGTAGACATTTCTTTTTGTTTATCCAGTGAAAATCAATCCCGTAATTCCAAATACAACTTCTTTAAATATAAGTGACCTCAGTAAAACAGCACTTCTACAGACAGCATGTACCAGCCACCTTTTGCATAAATAATTCTACAGTCAATTCTAATGTAATCCTGGCAGATTCATGGAAAAGCCCAACAGTTTACGAGTGATCAATTCAAACTTATTCTACATCTCAGTATAAATGTACCAAAAAAGAAAACAAAATACAATGCAGACAAAGTAGGTAAATGTGTATTTTACCATATTTATACTTAACAGAAGACAATTTTTATACCATATTACTGTTTAAATCAACATAAACCTCTATTCATTAGAGCAGAAAACATTTTATTTAAAAGTTTACCACTTTAAAAACTTATACCCACCTCACAAAATAACGTAAGCTTGTCATCTGGTAGAAGACCATTAGCTTCATCTAGTAAAAAATCTCTTCGAATAAATTTCTTAAAACCCCAGTCCTTGCCTTGCACAAATCGATACGCTCTTTGGCTTTCTGATAAAAAACAGTTATGTACAAATAAAGCAAGTTAAATGAAAATATTTCAAATAATAACACCTAAATTCTATACTAAGGCTAAGTGTTAATCAAAAAATAAATCAATTTTAACACGTTTGGAGCATGTGTCACATTTTTAGAAAACCCACAACTGATTAAAACTTTTTTTAATGTTATAATAGTGTTATTTTATAAAACACTTGATAGAGTGCAATTTGCAACTCAAATCATATCATCTCCTTAGATGTTATCTTAGGCACCATCCAGCAAGAGGAGTTTTCCAGTTAACGTTTAAGAGAATGCCAATGTGTCAAAACAGAAATTGTTCACAAGGAAGTACCACTACAATGAATTTGTCATCACAAATGCATTCTAACAACACTTCTGCAGTTGTCATAATAATCTGCTTTGACTTCTTCCTGAAATGGAAAATCTTGTTTCATAGGTTGAAATTATCTTGAAATACAGTAAAAGCATTAAAAAAGCAAAACAGAAGTGAAAGCTTTCAAGTAACAATCTATTTGGTCACAAAAAGATACTGTTTATATTTACCTTACAGCCACAGTTATGAGAATTTTTTTTTTAATCCGTCAGATTTGCTGTGACCACACAACCCTTTTTTTCCAGTTCTAATGGTCAGAGCCCGCAAAAGGGTTCCCAAGGTCATATTAGTGCAAATACATGTAATTCAGTAAGATCAGCTATTTTACATGGCAGGTTCACTGTAAGGTGGCCACTTGTTCCACAAACCGAACCATAGGAAAGAGCATCATATACTTTTACATGGAACTAAAACATGGGAAAGAGGTTATTTGGGAATGGCTTTGAGAATATATGTAGAATAAACTATATTCTGAATTACATTTAGAAAAATCGTTCAGAATGAAGAGAGCAAGAATACTTCTGAAATAAGACTGGGGGAGCAGGGGGAAGTCTCAAGAGGAGTTCTCTAAGACAAAGCTTCCCTTTCATTTCAAAAAAGCTGGGCAAGAAACACATCACCATTTCATAAGCTGTATGCATAGATACTTCAGCCTTCTGGAGAGCAATCTAGAAGTTAAAGTCAGAAGTTTGTTATACAAGCAAAGCATTTTTCATGACAGAATCTGTTAAAATATCATTCCTTCCACAACATCCAAAATAAAGCCACCAAGAAAGTGAGACTTCTCTACACTAGCTAACTTGGTAGCATCACCGAAACAGACCTGACCATGTAACACACTGTGTTAGAAAACATACATGTATAATACACTGACCTCACTGCCAATAGCTAGAAAAATGATATTCATAACAGTTCTTCATTAGAATTAGATCAAGCAAAATACGACATACAGGTTTTGATTGTATTTTTTTACTACAGCGAAGGACCACCCAGGAATGCATGAATTATCAATTTACAAGGGACCGCTGAAGTCAGGCATCATTATACTATATAAATAAAAACACAGCATCTCTAGAAGCAGATGGTAAATGGCTGGGAAGCCCAAGAAGTAAGATTTCTGTTGGTAATTTCCCAAAATGAAAAGATGTTTATAATTCCTGTAGTGCCAAATACAGGACAGCTACTATTGCAGAAACCGAAGACCTATCTACTCATAGGATTTTGGGGTTTTAGCACCTTGTGATTTTTAGCGTTTAAAGTAACACTTAGCAAATAATCTTCAGGAGTGCCTCTCTGAAGTGCCCGTAAACTCATGTACACAGCATGGGGAAGAAACAGGAGGAATTAGAGTTCTGCGTGCAGTTGCAGGGCTATGATCTCCCTGGCCTCACAGAGACACGGTGGGACAGCTCACGTGACTGGAGTGCTGCAGTGGACAGGTACAGGTTCTTTAGGGAGGCCAAGCCGGGAAGGTGAAGCAAGGGAGCTGCCCTTTATGGGAGAACTGCAGGAATGTGCGGAGCTCTGCCTTGCGATGGATGATGAGCCAGCTGAGGGTTTATGGGTCGGGGATTAGAGGGCAGGCCAACCGGAGCAATGCTGTGCTCAATGTCTACTACAAACCTACTGATCAGGAAGAAAATAGGTGACTGATGATCAGGACCCTGGTGGACAACAAATGAACAAGAGCCAGCAATGAACTTTTAAGGCAAAAGAAGACCAGCAGCATCTAGTTAAGCACTAGAATGCATTCCTCAGGTAAATTGTGGAGTCTCCATCCTTGGAGATATTCAAAGCACAGCAGGTCCCAAGCAAACTGCTCTAGTTGACCAGGCTTTCAGCAGAGGGTTTGGACTAGACAACCTCCAGAAGTCCCTTGCAACCTCAACAATTCTGTGATTCTATGATCAAAATATTTTTTAATGTACACACTGCAGTTTCATTTAATTACATACACCAAGCCACTACTGGACTGGAAGGCTGTGTCAAAAGCCACAATCCACCAAATGTGTAGGAGTGTAGCTTTGTTCATATAAGCTCCAAAACGAGGAGTCTTGCAGGGATTGAAGCAACCAAATCCATCAGTGGAAGAGGACAAAGTAAAATACACACATTTCATTTCCTTCCAAAAAGTCCAACCATTAGATTTGAACTGAGTTTTGCGGATTTACTTTAAAGACTACAAGTGGGCCTAGATACAGAAGGAGAAAGTAGCATGAACTTCGGGTACAAGTACTGGAGAACCATAGATATTCCAAGAAATTCAGAACTTGCAACAGAACAGACCCTGCAAGATCTAAGTCCTGGAGTAGAAGGAAGGAAGAAAAGTAGATGGATTCTTCATATACAGGACTAGCAGCAGCACAAACTTAGTGCAGACCAGCATTAAATTACACATTTTCATGAGAATTCCAGCTTTCACAAAAAGTGTTTCCAATGAAGGCTGTGCTTGTAAGTTTGAAACTAAAAGCCATACAGTTTTCGTATCAAGAATGCAATGAAATCAAGTCACCAATTATTTCAAAGTCTTCTAATTCCTTGGGTACATGGCTCCTGTTTTTGAACTGATTACAGTGTAAATCAGATGAAATAGACCAAAACATCGTAAAGGAGTGTCTAAAAAAAACCAACCATGTATGTTTATCCTAATTAACTATGGGAATCAAACACTTACTTCCACTGTAGCTAGAAACAAGCAAATACAACCCTACTAACAGGAAGCAAGAATCATCTGCTAGAAAAGCTAAGTGACAAGAATCTGGAGTGATGGCAGTTAGTAACGCACTGTAATTTATACTGCTCAGGATAGAATTAACGTAACTCAGTGATCTGAAATGCATGAAACATGAACCAGATTTTAAATTATGTTTCTAAAAGGATATTAAAAAAGATATTTTAAAGTTTATATCAATATTGAATTCTGTTCTCAACTGAAAAAAATTGCAAAGCTGATTTTTTGGGGGATGTTCTTACAAATCCACACGCAATACATTAACATTCCCTTACCCATCGCTTTTGTTTCTTCTCTTTTAGCATTCAGCAGGGAAAATTTGAATTTTGCTCTGACTTCACTTTTTGGACAACTGACTAAAAGCAAATATAATGACAGGTAGTCTTTGCTTTCATCATCTAATCCCTTTGGATTCACTCTCAGGCACCTGAAAGAAATGCAGGAATTGTACATTTTTAAATTATACCCAGAATAAATTCAGAAATATTTTTATAAGATACAATGATACATGCTACCAAAACATTTCCCTTATGACTGTTGAAACTTTGAAATTAGAGCCAATCTGTATCTATAGTAAAACTTCAGGAAATGTCCAAATTTTAACATTTATTTGCAATTTAACTTTGCAACTTTTGTGAGTGTAAGAAAAACAATAAAGCAGTTGCTAGAATAAAGACCTTACCACTTCATTTTGTCGTTTGGCCCTGATGAAAAGGTAGAACTCTTTAAAACTTCACCCATTTCTTCTCGGCAAAAACTGAAGTTATTAATGGTCCACATGTAGGAAAATTTTACTACTTTAACCTGAACAAAAGATGTAGAAAATGTCAGTAAGATTTAACTTACATATCAAGCATTAACTACAAGAACGAGTTAAACTGTTAGCACAACTCAATAATCGTAGGGTTTTTAAAATTATAATTATGACTAGAAAACAAAGGCATTGGAATTTTTGTAGATTACCTGTGTGTAACACCAGCTTTCAGCCACAGGTCCACTGGACATCTCCCCAGGAGGAGGTGGGGTGGGAACCCTTGACATTGCCACTTATTGCAGGTTTATAGTATCAAGATAGTAATCCAAACTTCAGTAATTCTCCTAAAAAAAGTAATTCATATATTTTGTTCACCCTTTTTAAGTGTGAAACAAATCCGTATTTTGATATCCATATTACTGTGTTTACTAAATGATGCATCTGAAAATTAAACTTGAAAGAGGACAAAGGCTTTGCTACTTAGACAAGCCAGGTGTCACACATTAACAACCACTCGCACTCAAAATCAGCAGGCTGAATCCTCATGCAATACTTTATAAAAGCAAGCGCCTATGCATCATGCAATACCACTAACGACATTATTTCAACATCACCTTTGCAAATTACCACCTTGATCACTCCAGTCATGTTATAACTTTCTTCAGGAACTTCTTTGATTTGGAGAGTAACTAGGGCCTTGTGAGCACTCAGTTATTGGTGCCAATGCATCAGTTGTCCACACAGGCATAATTTAGTCTTGAAAGAGCACCTAGCCACCTGGGAGCAGAATAGGTTCAAACAATCCTGGGATTTCTCAAGGTAAGGTAAGAAATTAAACTTGCATTTAAAGTAGTATATTCTTCACACATCTTTCACGGTTGCCTTGTATCTTTAATATCAACAGATTTGACTGAAGAACTATAATCGCCACAACCACGTGCTCATTCCCTGTCAAAGCACAAAGCTGAAAAACAGCTCAAGTCAACTCACCAACTCTGAAGAACTTTCTGACAGCAAATAAAGCAATTTTGTTATGGATTATCACCTAACAGAGCACTACAATTTCTCCTGCCTATCAGAAATAGAGTAACATGCCCAGATTCATCACATCTAGCTACAGACACATAATTAGTCAGCCTACTTGCACTAGCCTTTGTACTTAACTAATGAAAGAAGGCGGGTCTGTCAGAGCATAGCTCTGGGTTATGGGCTGACTCTCCTTTAGGTAGTGTTTGCTGTCCTCTATTAGGCAGCTTCCTGCCAGAAGCACAGCTTCTCACTTTAGCAGCTCCATTAAATTACTAAAAAGAGGTGAAACAAACCCTGATCAAACCAGATGAAAGTCACAATTGTTTCTTCCACAAAACATTTTCTCTTGGCACAAAGTTTCTTTAAACATATCCTTCTGTCACTAAAGCAGGATCAGAAGACTACAACCTTTCTGCAATATTTGAGTGCTTCACTGTATAGGTCTTTTTACCTGTGATAGAAGAGCACTAATTGTCTTACTCAGAAGACGTGATTGCATATCACTAATCATGCTGGAACTCTTCCTTCAGGGATGGGCAACACACTTAGAAAAAAGGTTTTATGTAAACATTGGTAAGAAGAGACTGCAAGACCACATGTAATTCAGTCAAGATGTGAACGAGTTTAGTATTCCTATGGGAAGAAGAATTCTCTGCAAATCACTGTGATCCTCAGTGGATGCTTTCCCTCCTGCCTTTCTGGTACTGCTTCTCACTCACTTGCGACATGAATTAGCCCTTCCACATTAAAGCCTGCTGACATGGGAATTGCTCTGAATCACAAGTGTATAAAACCTTGAAAACAAAACTAATTTTCAGTTTTTATCAGATGAGGAAACAGATCCATTAATGGAGCTCTACTAAGACATCTACTATGACAAGATAAAAAAAAATCAACCCAACATTGACTAGGTCTCCTGCAAGACAGGGATCAAGACATTGAAGTGTAATCACAAACACAATTCAGCTGTCTCTCATAAGCGATTTTTTTTCCAAATAAAACTTGTATTTATTTATGGCAATCTTCAGTACTTCATTAGTATCTTCCATAAATGAAAACTAGTAACAAACAGCCACACTAAATTTAAAATAATAGAACTTGTTTGCCACATATTTTTTTTTAACCAGGAATCACATGTATTGTGGAAGCTACGTTTACATAAATTTTGTTTACAGGTTTACAATTTGTTTTGATTTTCTGTACAGAACCACCCAGAGTAAAATTCCTGGGAAGGATACATGTGAACATCCTTCTTTCATAAAGCAAATATTAGTACTTATGGTACCATTGTTTCTGGGAGCACATTCTATTCAATGGGAAGAAATGAAGCTGTTACCCAAATACCTCAGCCTCACTGAACCTGTTTGCTCTTCTTCAATTCTCCAAAGCTAAAACCAAGAAATACAGCCCATTCCTTATTCTGTCGTTTGCGTGAGATGCACAGGACTGTCTCAGCTCTCATTTGTTCCTCAGTTCTTTCAGTCCATTAGACCAGTCAGCTCCTAGTAGCCATGAAGGAACAGCAGGTCTGAGCCAAGTTTCCTCTGATGGGGTCTCCAAACTGAAAAAGGCTGAAAATAACAGCTGTATAGTATCCTCTTTAGAAAGTGTCCAGTGACCTCACGCCAGCTACCAGTACCTATCTGCCCCCTCCTGTCTCACATCTAAATGACAAGGGGGAATGGTTTTAAAAAGGAAATTCTTTACTCGGAGGGCGGTGAGGCCCTGGCACAGGTTGCTCACAGAGGCTGTGGATGCCCCATCCCTGGAGGTGTTCAAGGCCAGGCTGGATGGGGCTTTGAGCAACCTGGTCTATTGGGTGGCCCACAGCAGTGGGGTTGGACTAGATGATCCTTAAGGTCCCGTCCAACCCAAGCCATTCTATGATTCTATGATTCTAAATCAGCTGAGAATTTAACTCTAATTGAAAATAACCACCTTTGCTTATTTTCAGTCTGTCTGCTGCCTTGTCTCTGTACCTGTTCTACCTGGGGCATTTGTACTTCAGAGGCTGCTTCCACCTGCTGCGTGGCCTTTATTATTTATTTCAGATTCCAACAGAAGCCATGATTTTACATAAGTACACTTTTCAGGTTCTTCTGAATGGCTTCAGCTTTTTGCAAAGTTTTTCATTACAGCATTAGGACCAGACAACTCATGTCCCTGAGCTCCTTATGTGTCTTTGAGGAACAGATTTGTATCTCACTTTTTCTGGCATGGATTTAGTAAGCCAATCAAATTTTTAGATTGAGAAAACTGGAAGAAAGCAAGAACTTTGAACGGTTTGATATCATACTGGGAGCCTGTGTTGAAAAGCAGGGTTTTTTTTATTTTTCAATATGCCTGGATCCATGATTTTAAAAAAAAAGTAAGAAACAACCCAACAGCAAAATGAACAATGGAGAATGAATACACAGAGAATCAGATGCTCTGTTAAGACATACTGAAAGATTGCTGGAGAACAGCAGGGAAACAGTTTAGCAGTACTGCTGATCTGCCTGTCACTTTACTTAATCCATTAATCAGGATTTGGGTGGGGACATGGGGATATTTACCAAAACTACAAGGTGAAAGGGAACACAAGCTTCAAAGATGCTATCCTGAAGGGAAGGAAGGATTTTTTCAGTCCCCAGGCTGACACCCAGACCGAGTGGGCCATCACACGTCTCACCCACTTTGTGCGGCCACCCGTGGTTACCAGGGCAAAGCGGACCTCGCCTGGGCAGGCTGAAGGTGAGAAGAAAGATGCACCTACACACTCCCCCTTTGTTCTACGTCCTGTGCTTGGGGAGAAAACCAAATACTACTTTGAAGAAAGCGTTTATGAATCATTGATTAGCCCCTGTCATCAGCTCTGACAAAAAGGTTTTTCAAGTACCAAACCCTCATCACAGCCTATTAGATCAAATGGCCGCAAACAAATGGAGCTGCAGTTCACAAAACCAGTCGGAGAATGACTGAGTGGAATTAAATCAATGAAGTGCAGGAAGACCGGCCTGTTATCTGCAGGATGAAACTACTGAGAAGGACAATTTTCATGCTAGAACCTGCATTTATTCCCCAGCAGGCTATCATGAACAAAACACCAGAGGTGACAGGACATTATCAGGTAATACCTCCCAGAGTTTTCAGGCAGTGGCACGCCTGTCTGGACATGGCTTAACAAACCAGTCAGTGTGGCCGTTTTGCCAGGCAGAAGTCTCTGACCATCAGAAGAAACATGCGCTAGGAACAGTAAAACAAGTTTTAATGGATGAGGGCAAAAAGTTTCTCGCTTTCAAAATGGAAATTAGAGATGCATTTTTAAAGTGTCAAGTACCTTTGTTTGGTTGTTTTTTTAAATTAAATGGTATGCCCATAGTGAATGTGGTGCAGCAGTCAGTGATGATTTTACCCTCTTGAGAGTTTGCTTTCATTGTCTTACTTCAAAAGAGGAAAGAAAAGCTCAAAGGTGTTTTACTTAACCAGTACTCCCAGACCCCAAACATGACAGGCTTATCACTTCTACATCTCTTACGGAAGGTATTGGTTCCACCTGCTAATCCCCCTGTAGGCCAGTCTGTTAGATCAGGAACTTCACAGAGCTGAGTACAACTTGCAGAGCAGTAATGAGCAAGTAGGTAAACATAACAAAAAAAGGGATTTCTCAAAGCACATTTTATTTAGGAATCAACTGAAGTACTCTCCTAGCCAAACAAATACTTGTGTTAAACTTCAAGCCATCTGAACTTGACTATCACCACTCAATTACCTGCACATAGAATGTAAAGAAAGCATGGGCTACGTGTAAATAAGTTTTATGGAGGGCTACCCTCCATAAAACTTATTTACACTAAATTTCATCAAAAGCTGTATCAGCTCTCCATTTTCTTAACTTTTAAGAAGGGATCATAAGATTCAAAGCTACTTCATATATCAACATAACATGAATTTCATCAAACATTATTTGTTGGCAAATACTCAGTTTCTGGGAAGTGAAACATTATTCTAAATAAAGTTACTTTTCAACTTCTTGGAGCTAGACAAGAACACATTCCCAGTCTCTTACATCTTGTGTTGGAATCATCAACAACTTTTTCACTGAAAAAATGACTAGGTCATTAAGAAAGTAACACACGCATATAAACATACAAAGAGGAATTTTCTATTACCCCAATAATAAACCCATAAAACACTTCATAAACCTATGTGAAGAATTGCCTTAAGCATTAATATGACCTTTTGCCAGCATTCTTGTCTAAGAGTGGAAGCTCAGTGTAACAACTATATCCTAATAGATCTTTCAGAGTAATAACAGCATACCAGGTGCATACAAGCAGGTGTGCATGTTAACCATTGACCATAGCAATGTTTTATCTTTGTATTTCAATCAGGTATTACAGTCAACAAACTACTGGCAGGAATGTCTAGATAAACTGCCTTCTGCAGCGTATCCAACACACCCCGAAAGTCAAATCCAGCCTGCCAGAACCTAACCTGCAGATCAGTTCACCAAGCAAATCAGTGACCCTGTCCTGTTCCCTCAAGAGCAAGAAGGAAAGCAGGTTGCGAACTAGATGATCGGATCATGCTGACCCTCTTCTCTCTGCTATCCCTTCTTTCGCGGGCTTCAGCCTCCAGGATCAAAGTGTTTCTCTCCCGGGCTGGCTGTATTTTGACACATCATAGGACTTCCAACATCTCATCACAGGACACAACTGAATATGAGTGAGTTGGGCACGGTGTGGGCTTATTCTCAAGTCCTGTCCAGAAAATGAGTTAAGAAAGCAACATTTAACAATAATGTCATGGTGCACTTGTAAACCATGAGAGCACAGAGTCTCCACAATGCCCCAGAAAGAGGCTGTGGATGGAGCCTGTTCTGAAACATCAAACATCTCTAACCAACAAACTACTGCAAGCATTTAAGAGCTAATGTAAAAGTTAGAGTAACTTACTGTCTAAGAGTGACCAGTATTAATACCATTTAGCAGTCTCTAAGGAAAGTCTAATAAATTACCATGCCAGTAAATCCCACGTGCATGTATTGCATATTCCATTTGAATGGTGACAGTCTTTTCCTGAACAGGGCTGAACATTTCAAGAAATGCAAAGCTGTTATGAATTAACTTTTTTTTCCTTTGGAAATATTTATATTTCATCACCGGCTGAAATAAAAGATCACCTTCTGAAGGTTAATTGGCAAGTAACACCCTGTTTCTCCAACTTTTTTATTCCTAGTAAATACATAATTCAGAAACCAACTATAGTTTGTCTAATTGTACAGCCAAAACTTTGTTTTTTAAAGAATCTGAAGTGAATAAGCCTTCCATTCAATAAAATCAGTTTCCAAAAACCCATTCAAAATAAACATGCTCTAGCTAGAGACACTGATTTCATTTCCTCTGACTAAATAATCACCAGTGAATAAAGTAATATAAGTATTATATATAAATACTATCAGTACTTATTGTTCAAGAAATCAGTTTTGTTTTTTAAATGACCGAGGAGGCAAATTCTTAGGAAAAAAATATTGATTGCTTTAAGGTTCACTATCTTACTAGTTCTTGGGTGAGAGAGAATACATATATGAAGCTAAAGGTAGAAGAAACAAACCAGATCAAAATAGTTGAGTCTGAAGTAAAATACATTAAGGCCCAAGATTAAGTTACTTTTGCACCACCACATCTGAAGCAATGCTCCGGTTGACTTGTGCAGTTCTAGGTAGCATCAACTTACGAAGGCCAAACTGTAAGAGCAAAGAAAGCCATGCCCCTTTCTCCTTGATCACAGAAGGACTTGTGTAAACAGCCACCCATCACCTAGGTCATATGCTTATCCAGTAGCAAGAAAATCCCTGTGGCTGATTAAACTGGCTAGAATGCTGCCCAAATCCACACGAGACATCATCTTTCTCACCAAATCTCAGAGACTTAAAAAAAATATCCAGTTGAAGAAAGAAGTTTACCCTTTTTTTTCTGTTGGAGAGTTTGCCTTGTAAGCCAATTATGGTTACAAAAATTCATAAGACGTTACTAGCAGGAAAAAAATCTGAACTTTGTAAAAGATAGGATCATTTCTTAATTAGCAGGATTTGCATCTCTTCACAATTGATCTTTTTGAAAGAATTGCTGTGTATTTCCCATATAGCTAACTATTAAATTAAATTTTCTGCTGGATGATACATAACACAATAATAGACATTTGAAAGGCCTATTAAGCTTAGGCAGTTCTCCAATGTGTTCAGTATCATCATTTGCTTCTCTGAAAAAAGACTCAAGATATACCTAGAAAATGTAAATACAGTGTTTAATATTTATTGAATTCAATCCCTATCTATCACTGCAACATTTGAGTGAACAGTATTACTAATACTTAAACCATTGCAGTCATATATATCCACCCTACTAAGTTAGAAAAACTATAGGTTGAGAATATACTACATTTTACATTATTTGTAGTACTTCTAACATACAAAATGCTTCCTTTTCAGGGCAAGTGGAAGGGAATAGCAGTTGGGCTACACAGAGAAAAACCCTATGACACTTACTGAAGAAGCAAGAGGTCTGTAATAGTTAAAAGGAAGGGACTTGGTTTTTTCAAAACATAGTATTAAGAAATGCTTATTTAAGTATATGTTTGCTCTGGAACCACACAATAGCAACCAAGCTAACACAAACCTAAACCAGCTTTGGGGCTTAAATCATGAGCTCTGGCTGCTCCTACGTGCTTCAAGCTTAAGATCTCACCCTTGCCATCCACCAGCTCTGCCAGAAGCTACCACCTGACTAGAAGAAGCACACAGACTTCAGCACCCACACCACGAGCCAGTTCATAACCCTCTCCACAGTTCTCCAGTGAGAAAAAATACTACCCTGGACTGGACTGTGACAGCTGAGAAACTACATATACATCCCCTGTCACCCTTGTTCCAGGGACAGTAAACTCCAGCAGAGACAGGGCAGGCAGCTGGGGTCAGAGACATCTTAAAATAGCTGCAACTAAGACTCCAGAATTTAAAAGCACATCCTCAAGGAGGTTCCACCAGAAGAGCCCCAGCAAGGCAAAACCCAGCACATTAAACACCCAAGTTTTCAGAAGGATGGTGGCGTAGCTGTAACTGATAACATTGAAGTCAGCAGCTCAAAATTAGCAGGATTGTATTATTAGTTGTAAAAACTGTAAAGCTGAGTACATGTAGTTTTCAGGCTTTTCCTTTCCTATCCTAAGCTTTTGAAAAATAAAGCTGAATTTTACCTCAGCTGAGAGAGAACCTAGCGCCCAGTAGAGCTTTAAGTGTAACTGTCTAATTTACATCAGCCAAGCTTATTAATAAAAATCCCTCAGCATTAGCCTTGCATTATTGTTCTGTAATATAGGAAACCCATTGCGCTCCTTATTAGATAACTTAGACCATTCCCTACAGGAGTCATCCATGGGTTTCCCTGGAGAAGAAATGCAAGATTATTTCTTACAGCATATTTCAATTTCATTGCCCAGTCTAGTTTTATGGCACCCAAAAGATGGCCATTTCCACCCCGATTTCTCTTAGGAAGCTATTCTATTCAAATAATCTATTGCTGTTGGGGGTTTTTTTTCCTGTTATACAGCCAAAGTGATCTTTTCCCCTCCTTAGTTTCACTCCATTATGGTTACTCAAACAAATCATTGGCATATTGAAAGTATATTAAATTAAGGCATTTTTTTCCCTAAATACTTCAGTTACACACAAGAGTTCACAAAATTGAAAATGCTAGTCTCAACTTTTGTTTTTGCACGTGAAACAAATATCCGTATCAGACACAGAAAGCTGACCGCAATTGTAACAAAAAATATCTTTCTCCAGTAGTTTCACAGTTAGTTTGGGGTGTTTTGGTTTTCTTTTTAGATTAATGAGATTTGTGAAAAGCACTGGACTATGCTCTCTGGAGACAGGTGCTTTCATTTGCTGCAGAGAAGTTGTATGGAGCAAGGGCAGCGTAGTGCTCTCCTCATTAACCTCTGCCAATTGCTAGCACCTGGGAAGTTCACACTCAAAAGGTACAACTGCTTTCAGCAGCCAAAAGCTCATACCTACAGATGTTACCAGGAGCAGGTTCTGATCATTCATTTGTTGCCTTGTTACCCATCATGGCAAACTGGACATATCTGTGCACACAGCTGCACCTTCACAGAAATTTTGGGAGAGGTACAGCTCATCTCACACCTGTTCTGTGCCTCGTACCAAACCAGTCACAGAAAGTATCACACTTTGTGCAAAAAACAACTGATACTTATAAGATAGGTAATTGAGAAAAAAACCTACACATGACTTCCAAACCCCAAAACTCAATTCTGCCAGAGGACCAAACTGCATTCAATGCTCGTTCACCCAAATAGTCTTGAAACTGAACTAATTTCAATGGACTGGGTATTAAATTTCATCCACAACAGCTCATTAGACAACATCCTAGGAATGACAGGTAGGTCAAGAGGCAGAGCTGCACACTCACTTGCTTTGGCAAATACGAAGTAGGCATCTCTGAAAGAGTAGCTATATGAAGACGTGACAAAAGCCATCACAGCAAGCAAAACTTGACATCTCAGTCTTGAACTGCAGCTAAACTGATTCACACCCACAGCGGTAAAAAAAAAAAAAAAATAACCCTAGAAGTTCACAGAATCACAGAATATCTCAACTTGGAAGGGATTCATAAGGATCATTGAGTGCAGCTCCCAACTTCAGTCCAACAGAGACTGGTTTCTGAAGTTCAAAGACAAGTATACAACTTCTCCTATTCTATTCTTTCAAAAACATCCAGATATTGTTTTGCTTATACTTTTGGATTTAAGAACAACTCCAAAATAATCTGCTTAAGATCCCTTTTTCCACAACAAAAAGCGATTCAAACCTTTGCAGTTTCCTACAACTTTTCCCACTTAAAGCACAGTCTTACTTGCTCAGGACAGAGGACAATTTTCAAAGTCTCTCTTGACTCTCTAGACAGACAAGTTGAACAAACTCAGCAGCCATAAGCTTTTAAAATTATGGACTAGAAAGAGTAAGTCCCGAGACCAAAAGTACTATTTCTCACAAGTGTTATTTCTTTAAAATTAGTTTGAGCATTAAAAGATTTCTATACCTTTCAATTTCCATGGAACCATTTGATGCTTCACAAGAAAAGACGACTCAGCAATAACCACTTCTTGCACTGCAACAACACCAAACCCCACTGCTTCTCCAGCAGTTGAGACTGCAGAACTCGCTGCTCGATCTGCAACCTTGGACTGCTTACCCAGGGTGAGAGGGAAAAGGAGCAGGGGATGGTGCAGCATACTCCACGTTAGGCTCCCCTGCTAGAGGTCTTTCTCGAAAAGATTAACGTGTCATCTGCTCACTTGACAAAACTTGTGCAAACTCTTTGAGGGCTAAATTGAGGCCTAAGACTATATTCAAAACTATAGGAAAAATGCTGTCTTGCTAAAAGCCCTAGTTACCAAGGTATGAGTGTGTAAAATCTTACTCACACCTTGTTGAGCAGGATGTTTGCTCACTTCCCCTCCCGCCAGCACAGTCTCCTTATGCCATCAGCTTGTTCCTCTAGAGGTAGATCGTTTTACTAAAGTTCAAAAACAGCAGCAAGGTAAACACAATGCAAATAGGCGGGCGTAGGGCTATTGGTGTGGCCCAGCTAATCCGGGCACGGTTAGGCAGATTTCAGTCAGACAAAAGCAAACAGGGTTGATAAAAGGCAGTTAAGTTCTATCAGACCAAACTCGCTTTTCGTAAGCTGCTTCAGCTGCCTTCGAGAGGCTCTTGCTGGCAACATACTCCACAAACCACCACACCGTGAACTACTACTGCAACCAGCTGTCCTATTACCAGAAGCCGTGCCTCCAGAAAGCGTGCTGCACAGGGTGCAGACCACCCAGGCAATCGCCCACCAACATAAGCCAAAAATATCCCTCCTTCCTTTGCTGATGCCCTAGCACAGTTGGGCTTGCAAAATCCTCCACTGAGTACGGCAAGTAAATAGATTTGGTTTCATCTTCGCCGCCGTCAAACAAGGCAGACCAAAAGCGGACGCAAGTCTGCTGCTTTTTGCCTCCATCCACGAGACGTAGCCCTGCTGTGAATCATCCTGATGAGGCTGCCTCGTTAAACGTAGCGCTGTGCAATGCCTGAGGTGCAGCCACAGAAAATTGCTTTCACAAAAAAGAAAAACAAACAGAAGGAAAAAATGCAATTTAATATCAGGAAATCAAGAAGTCTGCTAAGACCAAGTGACGAACCCATCTTCACAAGCGATTCTGAAAACCTCTGTGAAGGCTTAGACACTATAATTAATTAGTTACCCAGACTAACATTTGATGATGCTACTGCCATGTATTTTTCTCCTCTCACCACTCAGTGAGCGGAGCCTCAGAATTGTTGGAGGGGATGGCACACTTCCAAACAAAACTGGTATTTAAATTTTTAATAATTATGCCTGGCCTGTAAAACAATATTCAAAACTACTGACTACAGAATAAAGGTTGATTTTGCTTGATAATCTTATTAAAGTAACTAATCATAGCAACTAACTCTGGATACAAAGTTTACCACATACAAATTTTGAGTGGGGTACTGCCTATGTAAGCTTTTCTTCCACTTCTACTTATATCATGCTTTCCTCCTCCCCACCCACCCCCCTTTTTAAAAAAAAAAAAAAAAAAAAAAAAGAGAACAACCACACTTTAGAACATTATTGGTAAGGCATCTTTTGCCATAAGCAAGACAGGAACTCCCCCAATCAGAAGCCTCTCATGGGATGTAACAGTATTAATTCAAGTCTTCCAGATGCATTACCCTATTTTTTTCTTCCTCAGATCAACCACCTGCCCATTGTAGCTTGCAAAACTTGCAAAAATGTATTTATGCAAACTTCTTCAGTACAAGAAGTTTCAGTTTATAAGAAACTCTATCACCCATTGCAACACAAATATTCTTCTGCTGCCATTTTTAAATTTAAAAAGTTTACTATATGCATGTAACAAGCAAAATCTACCTTGATGTATTCTGCAGGGAGATCAAAAAAACCCATCAAAACTAGATTTCATACATTCTATTCCTCTGAAACCACCATATGCCAAACGCAGCACCAGACCTATGAGTAAGATCACACCAACTTCAACAGTCAGTACAGCAATGTATTGTATTATATTAACCTAAAATTACACAATGAAGCTAGCGATTTCAGACAATTTGGTTTCTAGTATAACATTTCCAGAACTGAAGTGGTATGACTCAAGTCTTTAAATCAGTTCAGACTGTAAGCAGAACTTTCCGAATGCATGAAAAAAAAACATGTAAAAATAGGTACAAATCCAGATGTATGCAAATAATTGCTGCAATTAACTTCACACACACCACAGACACAACGCATTAGTTGAAATCACTGTATTTTGTCCTCTGTTACAAGAGTGTGACCACTGGTACATATGATGCTCAGAAAAAGGAGTTAACGTTTAATATTTTCATTATATACTGCTCCATCACAGAAGCTGAAGCAAACTATATTAAGCACTTGTTATCTAAATTCATTACAAAACAGTTCTGATTTTGTCTTCAAGGGCTTTGATTACAAACAAGTGACTCCAAAATTAAACTCAGTTAACAAGGAATCCATCTGTTTCAAAATTTAAGAAAAATTGCCACCAAAGAGTGCTGCTTTGTTGCTGAAGTAATGTCTACAGATAAAGTAATTCAGAGCCTTATCGTGTTAAATGCTGCAGACAGTAAACAAGTACCTCCTCTAAAGAATTTTAAGAAATTATTAGCTAACTAATCCGAATCATTAGATTAATACAGTAAGCACTCAAAGCAACAAATGACTTGTACTTGGATTCTATTTCGACTTAAACCAGTGATTTTTTTACTTAAACTCCAAATATCGAAAACGGCTGTCCTTCACAGGCTACAGGCCATGCTAATGAAGAAAACAGATCCATCAGTTAGAAACTGAATATGAATAAACAAAGCCAGGAAAATCAAAACTTTTGGGAAAAGTAGTTTTCCAAAGAAAAAGTCAACATGGAACAGAGAATTCGAAAGTATGACACCAGAGGAGAAAGTTATACCAGCTCTTCCTCAGGCCAGAATGAGTTCTGCACCTACACGTAATTTTAGTTGTTCAGGAAGCAACAGCTGATGCAACTAACCCCAAATCCTTTTAGAGACACCCAAGTCTAATTAATTTTCCAAACATTTAATACACAAGAAAACAAGCCATTTGAAAGAAGTCAAGTGCAAGTCATCGCTTCCCCCCATTCCCTTCATCTCCATTCGTAACCCTACTTAACGAATTGATTTTGCAAGTGACTCGACCAACTGGTAAGTGAGCTCTTGGGAGGGGATAAAACATTAAAGGAACAACCAGGAAGGCGGCCAAGAGAAAGCCTGGCTCCAAAGTTTCACCCTGTGATCCTCTCCACTGCGCAACAGAGGCAGGTACAACAACAAGAGGTTCCCACCCCATGAACTTTGGAAGTTTCCCAACTGCTGGAGACATTTACTCCATGAGCAGCAGCACTGCCTACGCCAAGAGCTACTCTGTTGCATTCTCCCAGGCACACAATTGCCTTCTCTTTCTATAAAGCAGCCAGTTAAGTTACACATCAAATGACAGTTCACCTTTGAACTACTTAAGAAGTCAAGTCACAATACAGTGCAAAGAGCAAATGTCACAGGAATGAAGGTGGATGGAACTGACAGACTGTTCACTACTCAATTGATAAAGTACCACTAATTAAGGGCTAACCAGCTGTCTATTCTAAAGCAACCCTACAGCAAGAGTACAATCAAACTAAAGCTTCAAGTAACACTTATCAGCTAAGTGAACAGAGATCTGAAGTTTGTTTAATTAAAAAAAATTGTCTCAAAAAACCTTCACAGACACATAAGAAGTAAATTACCATCTTGCAAGTGCTCACAAAACATCCCACCAGCTTCATTCCATATATTTAGCAATGAAATCAAGGGAGAGCACACTAGACATTTCTAATGCTTAAAAAAAAAAAAAAAAAAAAGGTTACAAGTACATACGGCAGCCTCTTTTATAGAGGCAAGAACTCAACTCAGAAATTCTTCTCCCCATTCACCTAGCATTGAACTTTATGTGAAGCCCACTTTGAAAGCACTTCGTCCATCTTTAATCTCTGAAGCAGCAGCACGGAAAAGAAACTAGCTTTTTTCCACTAAAGCAACTTCAAATTCTGGAAATAACACGACATTTGTTTTATGTCACCTGTTTTTGATGATTTCCAGAGAAAGAAAAAGACAAGTAACCAATGAAAAGTGGTAAGTGTAGTATTTTTCACAAAAATCAGATGATAAATGGCTTATGGGAGACACAAGGCAGTATCCAGGACAAGTAATCTAATTCAGGGAATTTGTACATACGAGCTCTCTAGATTATTCTATGCCAATGAGTTTCTGAATCAGCTGAAAGAGTATCTCACTTTCCACTACATTTCCTAAATGCTATATGCAAACACTGATCACAACAACGCTGACAGATACATGCATGCTTGCAAAGTGATTCCTTGCAAAGAACATTAAAAAAAACCTTTATAGCTGACAAAGAATAATTTTAAACCAGGCCACCAAAAACCACATCAGAAAGCTATTAAACTTGGGTAAAATGGAATCAAGAGAGTTGAGGGTTTTTTCTGTTTAACCTCACTCCAATACTGAACGTATATTCCTGCCAAAATTCAGCCTCACCACACAAGTTGAATAGCTAAAACATTACCAAAAAAATTGAACATTTACGCAAAACAATACACACTCTATAACATAGTATACACGCTACTTGGGAAACCCACTGAACTAGGGCAAGGGACCATCTTCTCTCAGTAACAACTACTACAACATCTAGATTGCCACTATGAAAATAGCTCCACCCCTCACACAATTGCAGTAACTCTCCCCCCTAAGTAGTGAGCACAACCTGAAGGAAAGATTTCCTGCTTCCATTTGAAAGGACAGTTCCAACAGGAGTCCTTTTGATATGGGTGGGACAAGAAGAAATTAAAAAAAAAGTGTCATAAGGACATAAATGGCAAAGTTTCTCAAGAAATCAAAGCAAGGAAGAAGTCTCTTGTAAATATGCAAGCATTTTGCAGAGAGAGGAAAAAGAATCCAGAGCCAAGGTATGAAAGTCTCTTTTAGAACACGTCTCTGACATGATGCAGCAGGCATTAGACAATCACTGAGGCAAGGGGCTTTTCTTTTAGCCTAAAAATGCAGGGCCCAGGACACACATGACAAAACAGAGAGCCTGTTTGGCTACCCAACTGCTCTTCCTCCTCAGTCTGATGACCTCTGCCGAGCCAGGAGAGGGCTGCGTGACCCTCCAACTTCACTATGCCAGTAGACTTCTGAAACTATCTAATTCGCACAAGTACACGCATCCTCATCATTTTGCTGCCCTATCATTAGTTGCCTGTGTGGCACATTAGCTGATTTGGTGGGGATGGTTAGGGAAGCACTCATTGTGACTCTTAAGAAGGCAAAGTGCTTTAACATTAGTAGTGAAGGAAGACCTAAAAAAGAAAAAAAAGTGGGAAGGGAATGACACTGACACTTTCCAAAGTCTTCATGCTTTCATCCAGGGCACAGTATTTTGAACATCACAGGATTTTACCATTACAAGTATCAGGTTACTGCTTTTAATGATTGTAACAATCTCATTTACATTTCCTTACTCTTAGCCATGTTTTGCCAAATACACAGGAAGTAGAAAGGGCAGCATGTTGTAGACTGCTTCTTACAAAGAGACAGAAATGCCTCTAAGGTATGTATGAGCCTGTCACAAAATCCACGAGAACAAAAAAAAATACCACAAATACCCACTTGTCATCAACAGGAGAAAAAAAAAAAACACACAACCAAAACAAAATGGGATGAGGTAGTTTTGTAATGCCAGACACACAGAATCCTGCTCCTAAGCATACCCCGGAACCTGCAAACAAATTAACAGGTCATATTTGTAATCACTCCTGCAAGGGCGTAAGATGTAAAGAGAAAAAAGTGAACAGATAAGGCAGAGATGTGAAAAGACTGTATATGAAAGTGTGGGAAAACCACAAATGCAGACAGAAAACCAAGGAATAATGAATAAAAAGAGAAGTCAATGACATCTACGTGCAGGTCTTAACTGTACTACCTATTACTGTCCTCAGCTATTTCTTTTCCACTTTAACTTATGCTGTTAATGACAACTGGGTTCATTCTCTCTTCTGTATATTTATGTTTAGGTGCTTTCAAAGGCACAAAAATGCACAGATAAACACAACATACAGGAAAAAAAGGGAGAAAAAAGTTTTATAATGTGTGATTTCAACTGAACATGCAAGAACTGCAAGCAGTATGCACTGACAGTTGAAATCGGTGATTAGGCCAGAAAAAACTTGGTGCCTTTTCAAATTCATTTTATATTTGCCCATAGCATATACAAGTTTTTAATAGCAACAAGTAGCTCACAACGCCTATGCAAGTTCAGAATGTAATTCTTTATTTTCACTGACAGTTTAAAAGCAGACTGCAAAGTACTGAAGTTAAAAGTTTGGCAGAAAGCTGTTTCAAGGCAATATAACACCAAGGATATTTCTGGATATTTAAAATCTCAGGTTTCCAGAAGAGAGTTAAAAGTAGTTTCTGGTGATGCACCAAAGCCTGCCATGTTTGCAGCTTTACATACAAAAGGCATATTGTTTAAAAATTATTTTCCCTTTCCTGAGCAAATATCCACTTACGGGGGGTGGTGGAGGGGTGTGGGGGAATACTAGGCAGTAGACACACACTGGAAATCCTTCACAAACATTTAAGTTTGTTCTAGTCACACATGCCAGGAGGCCCAGAGAGAGAAGCCAGGTAAAATACTTTCAGAAGTGACAGTGACTGCTAAATGTCCCTCTAAAAAGGGATTTTTATTTTGAGAAATAATAAAGTTCTTGGTAAAAATAGAAAAAAGAACAAAATCTTTTTTAACGGTTAAACAAAATGCCTTGGCTGCCACACAAACGGCTCAGCTTCAGCACCATTATGGTACAAATTCCTCCAACCATATGGGATATCTATCAAAATAATGCATTCTGCAGAACTGATAAGAATAAGGAAAGACCCAGCTTGACTCTCACAGACTGTTCTTCCTGGCAGGAGGTTACAAACAATCCTTGTTGTTCAAATACTATTTTTATAACTCTTGACACCGTTTCAGAAAACAAGTTAAGAGTATCTTCATAAAGCAAAGCTACATTTTAAAATGAGCTGCTGATTTTAGTATATCGCAGTTAAAAAAAAAAATATTGTGAACTCATCAATAGTGCTCATGTCATTTTCTTTGTTTTGCCTTTTTCCATCCCTTATGCTCATTCTCAACTACTTCTGCTCTCAAACAGCCTTAATGTGATGCAAATTTCGCCGGACTCCAGTGAATTTCAGTAGATGACATCATCAGGTGAAAACCAGGGTTGGTCAACTCCACTTCCTGACCACGTATAAAATGGTGCACGCAGCACAGATGAATCAAGCACGAGCTTTCAAACATTATTCACTTGCTGCTACAGCGTCCCCGAAAGTTTGCCACGGCCCAAAGAAGGGCCCCCGGGGGGGGGGGGGGGGGGGGGGGGGGGGGGGGGGGGGGCGGGGG
>JAVKLA010000001.1:47404824-47418901 GCA_034782735.1 Sagittarius serpentarius | reverse complement strand
CCAGCCAGCAAGAAGGCTGGAGGGGCACAGGAAAGGTGGGAGGGGACACAGCCGGGACAGCAGACCCAAATTGGCCACAGGGGTATTCCATACCATGGGATGTCGTGCCCGGTATATAAACTGGGGGGAGTTGGCCGGGGGGGAAGGATTGTTGCTTGGGAACTAATGGGGCATGGGTCGGCAAGTGGTGAGCGAATTGCATTGTTGTATTCCACTCCTTTTATTATTATTGTCACTTTATCGCTGTTGTTAGTGTCATTGTTAGTTCCTTCCTTTCTGTTCTATTAAACTGTTCTTATCTCAATCCATGGGTTTTACTTTTTTCCGATTCTCTCCTCCATCCCACTGGGTGGGGGGGAAGTGAGTGAGCGGCTGCCTGGTGCTGAGTTGCTGGCTGGGGTTAAACCATGACAGTAGGAAGTAACTTTACAGCCACAGCCAGGACTTACTCCATTTAGCTGAACAGGATGCTTGGAGGAGGACCAGGATGTTACCTTTATGGTATGGCTGATTACTTTAGAAGAAAATGCAGTGTACCTTTGTCGGTTGTATGAGACACAAATAGAAGACAGACTATCAAGATTCTTGGTATTGTGAGCTGAATAGTTCAGTGCTTGGAGACGCTGTTGCAATTGGGAAGTGAAAAACGTCCAGTCTTTCACAAGACAGAATTCAGTCTCTGGTGCTGGAAATCAGAGGTGCATTTCTAGTTCTAACTGAAGAGTCTGTACTGGGAATCTTACAATTTAAATAAAGTAGCTTAGCACATAGGGAAAGCAGTGAGCCAAGTGAATCTTCGTATATAGTAACTAACTACCATCTCCCTTAAATCCCACTCTAGAGAAAGTCTGCAAAGATGGATGGTTAACAGAAGCTGTGAAAAAGACGTGGTTTTGTCAGCAGACAAAAGGTGAGATTACAGCTCATGCATTTCTTGTGCTGAAAAGTTCTTTTGCTCGCCCTCAGATATATAATATTCTTTGGCGGGGGGAGGGGGGGGGCAAATGCCACAGAAGGGCATGTAAATGGTTGCCAAACAAACCAACTACGTCTTTCCAGACCTGGAGTCTCCATTTGATTTTAACTAAAGTTTAATTTACTTTCCTGTACTTTTCATCCACTCCTCAGTCCTATTCCCTGCTATTCTCCTTTAGATTCCCATTTTCATACCCTGAGTTTTTTTCTCCTCTCAGCACTAAAGTGCACCATATAGTACCAGCCTCTTGTGTCACGTTAAGGTGAAACACTGCCATGTCAGGATGGATCAGTATTATTTGCATTACAGAAGCACTTAGTGGGTCAATTGAGATAAGTGGCCCTTTATGCCAGACATTTTACAAAACACGAGACAAACAGAGTTTGTAATCTAATTAGACGGGACAGAAAATGATAGAGAAAAACAAGTCAGGGTGAAATGATTAAGCACACTTACAGAACAAAGGTTCGGGCAGAGACCCGAGGGAGGACCAAACTTTTCTCGGTCCAGAGTGAATGCCCAAGATTGTACTTTCTCAAACCAGGCAGGAGGCCCCACAGGAATATGCTCTTACAATATACACTACTTTCTGGCAGAAACTTGGGGATATTTATACTTTTCAAAGCTTTTTCAGGGAAAGGTGCTATGTTACTTTCTTTTGGCTTTAATCTCTTTTTAGACAATAAAAACTGTTGTAGATGTTCCTTCCTCCCAGCTTCCACTGGGACAGAGCATTGTTTCTGCTGCACCATGGTGGTGCCATCCTTCTTTGGGAAGTCCTCATATTAGAACAGAACAGAATAGAATAGAAGAGTCTTTCAGTTGGAAGGGATCTGCAACAATCATCTAGTCCAACTGATGATATTCCTCAGCTATAGTCAATCTGGATCCCTCCTTAAGGGCTGATTTTTTCAAATGTCTTACCTAACAATTCTTAGGGGTTTCTTTATACAATAATTTTACTTAAGAATGCTCTTAGAAAGAATAAGGAAGCATATTAACATACAGTTATAAAAAGATTGGTATTTGGAGATTTTCCATCCTCTGGTCTGGGCGGGCAACACAGTCTTTTCTTGTTCCAGGGTGTCCAAGTTTCGGACTGTTGGGACTTTCACCTTAGAAAACCCCTTCAAAATACAAATTCTGTCTCCTGTATATTAAACATCAGATTTTGTGTGCTTCTATTTGAAAGAAAGAATTTATTCTAGGTTATTGACCAGATTTCCTCACCCTTGTTTTGTGATATGAGGTGAACTGTCTGAATTCAGCTGCTATACAGGATGGTGATAACTCTCAGAGCATGCAAAATAGATTGTTTTCAGTATTAGGCATATGAGTAGTCCCACAGATTTAAGGGAAGTAGTTGCATAGGTAAACGTGCATTTAAATGATCTGCAAGATGAAGTCACAAGTGGAAGTCATTCTTTACCCAATAGGCAGCCACATTTCAATGGTGAAATTATATATCCTAATTACAGATTCATTATAAACCTCTTTAAGATCTTTTTGGTGAAAGGAAACATTATACACACATACATATATACGTAAGCACATTGCTGCAATGTGTTTTCAAGATTCACAACAGGATTATATCACTAAAATAAGCTTCTTGAAAGAAATTAAAGACAATAATATTAATTTCATTTATTTTAATAGAGTTGATTATTTTTATTAACTTATGCTAGAAAAATCAATGGCAAACAACCCAAGACAGTGTTAGTGTCACATGCTTTCTGTTTTCCTTTCCTGTCTGTTGTCCAAATGAGAGCACTTTCTGGAGGAATCATGATAAGTCCGTAATATTTTAGTCTATCCCATTTATTTTTCAAAGAGCAAGCAAACAGCATTGCAAATGTACTGCTAAGATGTAGGGGTGATTTTGCATTAAGTAAATGCAAAGCCTGATCTAGCTGATAAGAGTCACAATTTCATGGACGATTTTAAAAGTGTATAAAATTTCAGCAGGGAAGTTTTTAGCCCTTTTATAATACAGTGGCTTCAGAATTTGAATTGCCTTTTGGAATTTGAAATTCCAGGATATTAAGGCATTACCCAATTTAGATTGACTTTTCCACCTTAACTTCTTTTTGTATTTTCCTTCTAGGTTTTCTTCCTGAAAAGGAAAATAATAAAACCTGCTAGCTGCAACAAACAACTCATTTCTTACAAGTTAGTTATACAGCTCTAAAATTATTCAGTAATGTTTCAACAGAATGGGTCCTCACTTGAAAAGGTCAATGTTTTGAAACCAGCGCTCTTCATTGTGAAATATATGCTAGTTTTGGCAGAAAGGTTTTAGCAAAGATGCGTTTCTTCTGAGTGAGAAGGGTGAGATTGTATGAATAAACAGTGTTGTAGTGGCTATAGCAATGAGTTTGCACGTGCTGGGTGAGTCAGATTCAAGTCTCTGTTTTTTCTGATTCAGTGAGAGTTTTGATCCGCTGTCTTTCATATCACAGATAAAACCTTAACCACCAAGCTACTGGCTGATATGCAATTAGAATCTTCCCTGTTTATACTTTGTATAAACAAGTATTAATTTTAGTAGAGACTTGAACTTGGGACTTCCAATGCTTACCTGAGCTCAGCAGCTGTTCTGTGAGCTTCCCTTTCTTCTTTCATTAAAAACAAATAAACGAACACTTAAAAGATTTTCATGCCAAATGTGAAATGTGAAAACATTTGAGTTTTCTAACTTTCACAAGACAGACAAATGTTTCGCACACAGTTTTAGTCAGCTTTGCAACACATTTTAGTTCAAGGGAAGCTTATATGTTAATAACGTTCAAAAAAAAATTATTAAATAGAATGTGCTTTGTATTGTCATGTTCTTTTCCCTCTGTTAGAATTTGCTCTATTCACTGTTAAATCTTAAAATAGATAGTAAGGACTTCAAAGCAGGTATCATATCTTCCTGTGGATATTTCTTTAATGCATAATGGCAGCAAACTCACTGGAGACTTGTTGCAGCACTACGTGACAATTTTTCTGCAGAATGGCAGGCTGCAAATTGCCTACTATATTTACTTCCTCCTCAGTGTTCTCTAACACGTTATCATCAGTTTCTTGTCCAAAAAATTCCCAGATTCCTTTCAGTCATTGGCCCCCACAAATCTTCTACATTTTTCCTTATTTTTCCTTCATGCATAAGTTGTTGAATTCATTCATATTTGTGAAAACTCCACAACTATGACTGTATAACAGTGTGCTGTGTCCCAGGTTCTTTCTACTTTACTCTCTCTTCACTGACATTGCAGTGTCAGTGTGGATCACAAGTAAGATGTCAAACCAGTGGTATTATTTGATATGCTCAGTAAGACACATACCTGACAGCTACTACTGCTTCCAAGTTCACCTTCCCTGCTGCAATCATGACATGTTTACAGGTCTTTCAAATCAAACAACCCTTCCCTCCCCCTGCTGCACATGTGTACAATGAGGCTTTTTTTCATAATGAGAAGTGATAGGCAGTCTAAATAGAGGAATCAGTTCTGGTGGCTGTGTATACAATTAAAAACAAGAACTACAACATCCATTGTGCTTTGTTCAGATTTCTTTAGAAATATAGTTTCCCAGGCTGTAACTTGGAAACTAAATACATTCCTGGATGTGGTAAAATTTTTATAATAGTCCTTAGAGGGAAAGATGGTTTTTTTGGTGAATTCAATAGATTCTTCTCAGATCTTGCTAAAGGATGCGAAACCCTCTTTTAATTTCTTTGCAAATCAGGATTCCTTTCCCAAAGAAAAGTAAAACCAAACCCTGTATTTTTAAATGCAATGCCAAATCTTTCCTTTTCTACTCCCTTCCGCTCTCCAAAAAGCAACGAAACACAAAGGGACATAACCTTCTACAGACTTTTTTTTTCGGAGTGTGGAAACTTCCTTTTTTACCAGAAAGCAACAATAAAGAGCAAATTTTGCTTTGTGGCTTTTATTCATTAATTTGATAATGAAGCCAAATGCATAGTCTTTTCCCCATTTCAGTACCAAGTAACTTTTAAAATGCCTTTAAAAGTCACTTTCATAGGGGGCAAGAACAAGCATTAAGTTCTGAATTTTATGTGGGCCTCAAACATCATCATTTATAAATTCAGATAAAACCAGCATCTGAACGTAATTCAGTTGGCTCGGAGAGGATACAAATAGATTCACAGAAGAATCAATAGATTCTTCACTGAATGAAGATCAAGGTGCTAACGCACTTTCAGAGGGGAAAAACCACACCTCAATTCAGAATGTAAGGAAGACAAGTTGTTTTGAACTTTATTACCATGTTTGGTTTTGAGATTCTGTGTTGTTGCCTCTTGAAATAGCCTCCTGCTTCCTAGCTGATAAACAAAATCCTCAATTATGCTACGCACAAGAGTACTTTTTAACATCAATATTCCCCAAATTCTCTTGAGTTTCATGACAGGACATGGCTCAATTGTCTCTATGCATAGTAAAAACCCAATATTCCTTCTAACAGCATTTTATAGGACTGAGCTCTTCTCTCATACTTTGCAAACCTAACATTTTTAGCATGGAGCACTAAATATATAACTTTTAGTAATGACTAAAATAAACCAGTACTGTAATTTCAGTAAATGCTTATTTTTTATACTTGCCAAATATACAGGACAGGTAATGGGGTATTTACTGATTTTTGCACAATTGATGTAATTTACCCATGGATTTATGAGGTATACATGCAATTGCCTATTTTGTTCAGTTCTGCGTATTTCACCAAAAAAGATCTTGTCTTTTTCTTATTCTCTTTTTTTTCTCTATTGTGCAAATTTTTGTAAGAAATAATACATAAGGAAAAAATGGATTTGGGGAGAAATATTAAATTGAAAGCTCATGCTTTCATGTTTTATACCTAAGTTGACCTGTATTCATTCAGAAGGTTAATTAACCCCTAAATGAAACACGCTTTTACTGTGTATCAAATAGCATTTTTGTTTGACCATAAATTACTTTTATTTTTCATATTTTTTCTGAGAAATGCAAGCATTCTACTGGCTGTTTTTTCTAATTTTTCAATTTCACACCCTCCCCCCCAAATCATAATTTACACAGCTTTATTCACCACCATTAGCTATAATTGATCTGGTCTTTATAGAGTTTGGGTAGTTAAAATCTAAGGATGCAGCTACCCTCCAAATAAAGTTAATTTAAAAGTGTGCTGGACCATGTACACTAGATAATAAGCAATACTTACATATGTATATAATAATGTGTGTGTATAATAGTAGTCAAAATAAAGTAACCTGTGCAATGAGTTTCTATTGGAAAATCTCTAACCTGAGTTTTGCTGAAAATGTGTGGGCTCACTGAATTTAACCTCTAAGAAATATTGGAGATTTGTATAATAAGTGATTCACTGTTCATTATGAATAGAAGTGAGGATATATAGCATATCCTGAATACTAGAAAAAGAGAAAAAAATCAAACACCTTTCAGGATTGTTGGAAGGATACCAATACAAATGCTAAATACCAAGCTGAGGACACAGAACAGCCCCATGATGATTTCTAATAGAGTTACGCTTGATACTTGAAATTTTGATGTAGCCAACTTTTCATTTTAAGACAATACAGGGGTTTCTTATCTGCTTTTATTTATTTTGGCATCTATTTAGTTTTAACACCTTTTTACATATCAGTGTGTGCTTTAAGTACTGTAGTTCTCATTAGCACAGATTTTGCACTGTTAATGTTTTCATCCAGTTTATTTCTCCTTGCTGGCAAGCATTTTGTGTCTCAAGACATATTATAATTCATAAACTGAATAGCTTCCTTTTGCTCTGGGATTCGAGAGACCAGCATGGAAGTATCCTATTCCTAGAGCAAAAGCTCAGATGAATAATGTAGTATGATTAGAGTGTATCACTCAGTGATGGAGATACTCTGTGTAGATAGCTTAAAACCGCTGGTCAGGAAAAGGTAGATTAAGGCAGATAATGGTTTTCTGAGTCAGATTTTCTCTGGCATAAGAAATACATACTGATAAAACAGTGTTAGAATCATTTTACAATACTGTAATTGGATGCAAACTTCATTTGAGATTTTAGCTTTCAACTTCTTTGCCAAATTTACATAACACATGCTAATTAGTGAAGAAAATTATACAGTAAACTCTCATGCACAGTACGCTTAGACAAGGTCAAAATCCCACTTTTATCAAAAGGTGAAAGTAGCTTCTTTATTTTAAAGCAGTCTATTGACACCATTGATTTGGAAAGATGTGAGATTTTCAGTAATTATACATCATGATACAGCATATTTGCATGTGTGTTTCGTTCTGTATCTATTCATTAAAAAAGAATTTTCCACAGTTTTCCCATACATATATTAAGAGCCCAATTTCCTTGCAACTCAGAGTTGAGTTGCTTAATTTCTTTTGACTCTTTCTTGTTTTATACTTTGTCTACTTTACATTAAATACTTGAAGTTTAGCATCTGATCTTTTCTTGTGGCTTTTTTATACCTGAGTATCTCTATTGATTTCAACAGAATTATCCATAGTGGTATAGAAGCTAGTTCGGTAATGGTCATATCCAAAACCAGGAATTCACTGTGGAACAGTTGTGACATACTGTATTTAAATTCAGAAAATGTAAATAATAGTTCCCTAGTGAGTCCTGGTGATAAGGTCCAGGTGGCTACCAGACCAGACAGATATCTTGCACTTCAGTTGTTGCATAATTAAGTACTTGAATTTTATATATCCTTTGAATTTTAGTATTTCAAGGTGTTTTTACAAGCATATAAGGTAGTTAATTAAAAAGAAAAATGTTAAATATGTTCATCCTGGATAACTACGTTGAATTGCCTGTAACTACCAACAAAATCTTGAAGTGTGTTATCTCAAAGTCACTGGCAGTCATGGCTGAAACTCTAAAAAATGTCTTCTAAGAACACAGTCAATGATCAAATTTGTCATCTAAAACATCTGTTTGGTCCTGCAAGTTTTAAGATAACAGAAGACAACACCTCCTCAAAATGAAGAGATTCAAAGGAAGCTGGGATGTCATAAACATAGAATAGCTTGAGGCTATCCAAGGTTCTCTGAGTCATATTTCCCTAATGATCATTTTAAGGTCACTGCTGAATACAGTCAGTTTATTTTGAGAGGCAAGAAACAATACATGGCAAGAAGAAACAGAGATCAATTGCCACCACACATAACTCTAGTTCAGTTAATCAAAGTGCCTTTGAAATACTTTTGATTTGTAGGTTTGGTATTCTGTTGTTCTAGAAATCTGTTCTAGTTTTCTGTCCAGTACTCTGTGAAGGAGTCTATGAATTCCATAATGTCTGGATAGAAAACGATTTAGTTTTAATAATTTGATCAGTGTTTGTTGACAAAGTTTCATCAACCATTACTGAGATGATTTTTTTCTACATACTGTCATCAGTGTGGCTTCTCTGAAACTTCTTTTGAGCACCAGTATCCAAGTGATTAGTTTGCATCCACAGAGGAAAAAAAGCAAAACAAAAAGCTCAAAACACACTGGAAGAAAACCTCCCATCTACATTTTAAAAGAGAACATGTCTGTCACCTATGCTGAAAACACTTCACGGTATGTTTTAATTAATATAAAGAAACCTATAAAAGTAGGTGCTTTCCAAAGTGTTATTTCTGGTCCTGAGAAAAGAACTCATTTATCCAACTTAAGAAAAGAAGAAATAAATAGGATTAACTTGCAGAATGCAGGCTACAGAATTTCATTAGATAATTCTCAGGTCAAGCCTAGTAACACTTCACTAAAATCATGTATTGCTAATAAGTACATCAGTTTTTATTTCAAAGATTTTATGCAAGTAAAAGACCTTTCACTTATGTTAATACCTTGGAGTTACAGCCTAACTCAAAGCCTAGAACAGTGCGGGGAAATTTTCTGTTGGTATGGTATCTTTGTCAGAACAGCTGCATAGAAAGTGAGGGAAAATAAATCTTTGTCTATAGAATTAACTTCCATAGATGTCTCTGAGAAAGCAGAAAGCCTAAAGAAAACGTAAAGCTAATGACAAGACTTTTTCACTGGGTGTGCTATACACGTACACACGTGCAGAAAAAGAACATTTGCAGGCAGCAAAGGCAAACCATTGATATAGGAGGAAGTTCAATTTCAAGAGAAATTTGAACTGGTGCCAGAATGAATGCTGTAGTGCTTTTTAATATGCTTTAAATAAAGGTTTGCTCACAGTGTTTTAAGAAATATGTATGTATCCATCTGCAAAAAGCCAGCTCTCTAGGGAGCAGTTTTATTGTAAAGAATCTACTCCTGCCTTTAGTGGAAATATGTAAGTTCTCACCTTCTGATGTGGAACAGAAGGATCCACACCCTCTGAATACTTCCAACTGCTAGTTTTCTAGATGTGGTCCTGTCTAAACTCACTGTATGGCATCCATAGCTTCTACCCTTGCGAGCTCAGAACTGCCTTCCTCCAGTCCAAGGAAGGACTGTTAACACTGAGCCCTGAAGTTAACAGGCAACTGTGCTTTTACTCCATCAGCACTGCCTGCTTCAGGTAAATTGACTTTCAAAATGTCTGATGTGAAAGCTCATTCTAGACAAACTCTGAGTAATCATCCAAGATATGATGAAGATAAGTAATTCTGAAGACTTGTTTTCATTAGCGAATCCCAGCTATTAGCAGCATGATCTTTTTTCCAGTGAAGGGAAAGCATTCCCTTGTACTTGCCAACTGTTTATCTCAGTTAATATTACCTTTCACTTGCTTCTAGTTCCTTGGCTACTCATGTGCAGAGGTGGATAGGTCTTATCTCATAACCGTGTGCAGCTTGTCTCAAATGCTTTTACCTGAGCTTGGGAATTTGTCTCCTTTCTACCTAAATGAACAATATCACAAGAGGAACTTAAAAGACTACTAGTTCACAAGAGTTCCTCATCAGTAGCAAGTATATTTACTTACGAAAGTGTGACTGGTGACATTGTGTTTCTGTTGGCTTATTTGAAAAGATGTCTATCAATATTTTTCTTTGAAATAAACAGAAAAGAGTTTTACATTCAGTTAGCCTCTTTACCAGAGTATTTCAGTTATTCAGTGGTCAATATTACATGTTCTTCTCTCTGTGTGCTGAATAATAGAGTACGGATATGCAACAGGACTTTCAGAAACAATGTAGTATATAAAACCCGCACAAAAAGAGTGGAGGTTTGTGCAAATACATTTGTACAGATAAGGGAGGCTGAAGAGGGCTTGACCCCAGGACTTCAAAGTGTAGAACTACCAGAATGGTTCCTAGGAGCAGTTAGGGACAATGCTGAAAGAGAAATATCTGTGCTCCTGATAATACAACATTTTAGTTCATAGCAAAGTTGCAGTTATATAGTATGGCATGCTGGTTAATAAAGCCATAATTAGCTCTTTTTAGACCCAGGCAACCTTAGAACTGTAGGGTCTGTATGCTATTGCTGACCATTGTGTCTTACCTGAAAGAAAGCATATTAAGAATGATGTTAGTGCTAGCCATGAATACAAAGCTTAAGTTGAGCAGCAATAATGGCTGAAAACCTGCAGCATTTGAAGCTTTTCCAATTCATATGCTACAAGGAGTCTTTCATGCAAGTAATAAATTGGATTGCACTTGGATGAGAAGTACAAGTTGCAAGAGAGAAGAGCGTAGATGAGGCAGCACAAATCTGTATGCACGACTCAGACATTTGCCACAGTTCTAGGATTTCTGTAAGTACTAGAGAAAGAACAGTTTGATTGTAAAGCTTGAGCTGTTACTATTCAGCACTCTGTAGATGAAATTTGATGTCATTGAGCAGATTCACAACACCCACAACATGGCAAGAAATGCAGTTAACAACACAAAAGTGCAACACCTACAGACAGGCCGTCTAGTCACCGGAAAGAACTTGCATGGTATCAGAACATCATCCAGACCAAAAAGAACTTGAATTAAATCTTACCATAAACTGACCTGACCATGAAAATGATGATGAAAAAATGAAAATAAAATTGAGGTTTTCTTTGGTTTTTTCTCTGTTCTTTTTTTCTTTTTTCTTTTTTCTTTTTTTCTTTCTGTACTTTCCCATTGGGAAGCAAGGACATAAAATGATTGACACTGTTACTAGGAATAACTCCTGAAATACTGCAATGGGCAGTAAGTGTCTGGTGAGAACTGTGACCTGAGACAGAAGGAAGCTGTAGAGTGAAAAGGATCAAAAGATTAATAGCCATCAGTGCCGAACAAATACAAAGCTTCAAGGTAAAGGAACTGGGAAGCAGAATAAGCAGACACTATCTGGGAAAGCAGATATTGTGGTTCAATGTAGAGAAAACAGACAAAAGGCAGGAAGTAAAATGCTTAGCCTAAAATATTACTGAGAGTTGTGTGGGCAAAGAAAGTATCACAGTGTTTGTTCCCTAAAGGAAATGAAAGTTGAAGCATGTGCGAGCACACATAGAGAATACCAAGAAAGAACACAAGTAGTGTGACAAGATTGTCTCCAAGGTTCTCCATATGCACACTTATTATCCAGAAAAAGCTGACTGCTATTTTTGCCACTTTGCTGTAAGACCAGTAACAGCTTGGGTTCTGGCTGATCGGCAGAGCTCTAATCTTGTTCCAGCAACACTGATAAGCAACTGATTTGTGACCATGAGAAGAGAGCTTCAGCATTGTGAGACTGGTGGACCGGCTGTCAGAAAAATTCCTCACAAGATGATATATTGTTGCTTGAATTTTTTAACACCTGGCACAGAAAACGGCCTCCCAAAACAGCTGAATAACTCTCAGATGAGCCATCAGCTTGACCTACCATAGAAATGTTTCACTTTTTTCTAAAATCAAGTTACACGATTTCATCTTTTTCTTCTATTTTTTCTTTTATTTTAAAGTGACTTCCGAAATGTTTTCGTAATGAAAAAACAAAACTAAACAATTGTATAACAGAGACACGGAATGTTTCTAGTATTCCAAAATGTGTTGATTTCTCTCATTACCTGTCATTTTTTTAGACATACCCGGACAAAATTTGACTTGAAATCACAAATAACTTTGGTTCTGTTCTGAACCAAGTAAATAAGTATTTGGCCAAGGGAATCAAGGAACATGTGCCACAATAATGAAAAATGTGCCTTGATAGTGAGTAGCAGGCAGAATTCACTGCTCTGGAATAAAGAACTGGTTCCACTTTCCGCATGAGAGAGAGAACAAAGCCTGAGTTTGCAGAGCTGTCTAGGAGAACCAGAGAGTTTGCCAGTCCTCTGTTTTTGAATGTTCGTGAAAACAAAACTCTCTCTGAATTACTGTGTTTCTTTCACACCTCACATTTTTACGAATCCCAGTCTCTGCTCTAACAAAATCTCACAAGTGACACAACTATAAAAGTAGGCTAACAAACATTAAAATTGACAGGATATAAAATGTTCTCAGTTCAGTAGCTACAATATAAACTAAAAGCTAAGACAGCACATGTTTCTGCACTTGAAAAACTTCCCCCAGACTCTTCTTTCAGGGACAGCTTGAAAAGAAAAATTATACTGGAGTTTTTCAATCTGTCACAGTAGAGAACAGCTTCTGAGCTGTAGAGAGATGCCTTCAAATGAATCATATATCATTTTACCTAAGAATTTATAAACCTTTCTAGTTCAGTTGTTTTTTTTCTCTCTTTTTGAATATCAGAAATATACCATCCAACTCTAATCAAAGTACATACTACCAAAACATCTATATTAATCCAAACCAAGTGTTGGAGTACCTCATTAGTTGAATTTTGTGTATTCTTTCATACTAGTTCTCTCTTCAAAATTAAAATGTCGATGTAAAGCAAAGTGAGGAAGCATCCATGCTTTAATGGGAACTCCAGGCTGAAGATGATAACCCATTCTGTATGAAGCTGGAATCCAGGCTCTGTGGATCTCATTAGTAAAAAAATACAGTACAGGTGAGAGGTTATTGTTGCTCTTGTGAGAGGAGAGAATATGTATAAGACCCTACACAACAAGTTATTTTTAAGGTTAATGAAAAACTTTACCAACTCTGACTTAAAATATGTGGATTTAACCTGGGAGTTTTTCCTGTTTGTGAGAAATCTGCATCAGTCCACGAGAACTGATAGAATATCATCATGCTCTGACATGATGCGCATAAAATGGAAGAACAACACAATGTTTTCTGATCAAATGATTCAGTATAAACATAACTTCTTTGGTGGCTGCCTGTTCAGTACTCATCTATGATCATCTGTAGGGTTGTATTTTCATATGAACTGTGTTCTAGCACACTGTCATGGGTGATAGCCTTTACCATTTGGTAAAGCTCTTAAAAATGACTATTTTACAACTCATTTTCTTCTTCTTGTGATTATATGGAACTATGCTAACTGCAGGTTTTATTTTCTTTTCCTTGAGGAAGGCTTATAGATATTATTTCTCTGTTAAGCATTTTGATTACCTGAATCACTGAGACTTTCTGTGAAGTAACTGAATAATGATATTCATGTTTTATGAATGGGGAAGCTGAAGAACAGAGGAGGAAAGTGACTTTCATGGTGAGCGGTACTGTCAGTGGCAAGGCTGGAAATAGAAACCAGAGACCTTTACTGCCAGTTCCACTCTCCATCTCTTCACGATGGAGACCACTGTTCCACAGGTGACATCCCCACATCCCCACACAGAGCTACACAAAAACAACTTCAGCAGAGCAAAATCAAGCATTCACAAGATATGAAATGACAAACCAAGGATGCTTATGTAACTTCCCGTTCCAGTCTATAGGTGCCTGTTCTATTCTATATCTTTCCTACCACCCTGTTTTTCCCTCTTGTCCTGGTTTTGGCTGGGATAGAGTTAATTGTCTTCCTAGCACCTGGTACAGCGCTGTGTTTTGGGTTTAGTATGAGAAGAATGTTGATAATACCCTGATGTGTTCAGTTGTTGCCAAGTCGTGTTTAGACTAAGTCAAGAACTTTTCAGCTTCTTCTGCCCAGCCAGCAAGAAGGCTGGAGGGGCACCAGAATGTTGGGAGGGGACACAGACAGGACAGCTGACCCAAACTGGCCACAGGGGTATTCCATACTGTGGGACGTCATGCCTGGTATATAAACTGGGGGGAGTTGGCTGGGGGGGAGGGA
>JAVKLA010000001.1:47366248-47398348 GCA_034782735.1 Sagittarius serpentarius | reverse complement strand
AAACATCAGGGTGTTATCAACATTCTTCTCATACTAAACCCAAACCACAGCGCTGTACCAGCTGCTAGGAAGACAATTAACTCTGTCCCAGACGAAACCAGGACAACACCTAAGACCTTGAGAAAAAACCTATCTACAAATAAGTCATCATATGAGTTTTGCTAACTTTAATGGAGTTGCATTTGCACAATTACAATGAAATTCTACCTCTGATGGGTCCAGAAATCATCAGGCTACCACTGAGCAAGCTGGTGCAGTGATAGGGCAGAGTGCTGTATCGTGAAGACGTACTAACTTCCGTCTTTAAAGCAATGTAACACTGCTAGCATGGCACTGTGCTTAGGCTAATGAGCTCTGTCCTGCAGAGCTGCCTCATTCAGTAGTAGCTCAGGTATCTCTGCGTCCTGTAGTATTGTACAGTGCAGACATGCCCTAAGAAACTAATCAATGATGAGTAGAAAAGAAGAATAAATTTTGCTATTGCTATTTTTACTATCAAATATTTCCCAGACTCCCTTTGGTAGACCCGTTGTCAGTCACCTCGTAACTTGCATGTGTCACAGTAGATGTGGATTTTTAAAAAAGTTTGCAAAAAAATAGCTATATGTTTCAGCTCAGAGCTGGCATCCCCTGGAGGAGCTTGGAATGTGGGACGCAGCAAGTGCAGGTGAAGGTCAGAAGCACTGGAGAGAAGTTGGATGATGTGATAATAGACAGGAGCAGATAACAGTAGAAGTTTCATTGCAAAGGGAACAAGCATGCTAGATTAGGAGGAAGATAAATAGGCCTTTGAAACTTCAAATCTTCTCCTTTCCAATTTAACATATGAAAGTGAATTATATCTGAATGCTTATGGGGATCTAAAACTGAAAAATAGCCAAGGTTCTTCTCTGCCTTTTTTTCAATGTTCCAGTAGCTCAGTTTTCACTTTGAAACACAAGTGGCAAGGAAAATTCTCATTATGTGATCTGTACATTTTAGAAAGGCATGTCCTCCAGAGGTGATTATTAGAACAGCAAGTATTCCTTTCTTGTATCATCACTGCAGTGATCAGGACTCTTGTACGGACTCAGAATGTTGTATCGCTGCTCCTATGTGATTTTAATTATTCGGAATTGCAAATAAGTTGTAGTTTAGCTGTACTAAGTCAAATGTAATACTGAAACTGTGTCCTTGAGTATTTCTGTACTACTTGTAAGTAGACTAAACTATTTGATTTTTACCTGGTGTTCTGTCTGTAGTCTGCATTAAATTGTGATTGTGGTTAAAAATCTGAGAGACCTGAGATCTTCATGGTCTTTTTCATACAGGCCTGATTCTGATTAAGAATTGTAACATCTGAAGACTTAGTGTAAATTTATTATAATGTTATGATACTGTAATTCTTTTTAATCTGTTTTGACTGAGTGTGATATGGAGTATAGACCAAGTAGGTTAGACGTTTCAAACAAAAACAGAAATTGGAGGAGTTGCACGTCTTTTCTAGATCCAAGAGTTCTCGTCAATTCAGGTAATAAATTCGTGAAAGAATGAAGGATATCCATTTTATCTGAACAAAACTTGGACCTTCAGAAACCAGGAATCCTGCCCTTCAGTTATCTGTAATTGCTGTAATTCAATGCAAATATTAAACTAATCACTTTAGTACAGTGGGAAGATCACTGTTCAAAAGGTGGTTCATCCCCTCACTTTTAGGTTCAGTTTCCAGCTCCATCTTTTTCTAGCTGTCACTTCTGTTTAGACTACATCAGGCTAAGTGAAACTAATCATAGGCATGCAATGTGCCAAATCTGCTTGACCAGAAATTCACTTCCTCTTCTCACAGGACTAGGTCCTAATACTGTGCTTATTCAGCCAGACCTTTCATCTCGTCAACAGGGTGACTAATGGTCCAGACCTCAGTGTTTTTCTCTGTCTCAAGGGCAAAACATAACATGGCAGCCCGATGAGTCAAATATGGCTGTACCAGAAACTGGAACGGTCATGTTAAGACAATCAGCAGTATTTGTATTGCTATAAAACTCAAGGAAACTGTGGCCATGCAGAGATCCTCCTGGCAGGAAGCATTTTCAGAGGACCTGTGGTTTGCTCAGACTCATGGAAAGGGGCTGGCTTCTTCAAGCTCCAGGTGAGCAACCCTTGGACATGGAGAAAGCTTATTTAGATTGTGGATGGACCTCCAGAGAAAGGTTATGACCTCTGTGAAGGCCGTATCTCTACGAGCAAGAATGGTAGCAAGCTGCCTGACCAACAGTAGTAGTTATCAAGAGAATAAATTCCCTGCCTTCTCCAGGAGGACCCATGCGTACTTCTGAGGGGTAGTTTGCCAGTGAGTTGGAAGCTATGGTATTGGTGTCTTAGAGCCCTTATGCTTTGCTGAATCTTTAACATGCATTTTTCCTCCTCCTCTTATTTCTGTTGTCTTCGGCTTCTTGTTCCCCTTACTCCCTTAACCCCAGATTTGTGAAGACACGGTGACAATATGCAGCTAACGGTTCTCTGTCAAGTCCTTGAAAACAATGCGTACATATCTTCTCTTTACAAGATGTTTCATTTTAGTTTGGTACAGTATGGAAAACAGTGGGTGATGTACAGAACCCGTATTGACTGACATAAATTTCTTAAAGGAAAATCTGATATGGATTTAATGCACATGTTGATAGAAAACAGCATTTCATTTTCTCAGATTTGCAGCTAATGGCATGGAACTCTCAAGGACTTTCAAAACAATGAGATAGTTTTGTAAAAGAAATTGCATGAGTTAAATCACCAAATACCTTTAAAGACGGTAAGTGTTCATTATTGCTCCTCCTCTGAACATGTGAATAACATTTGTACTTCATTTTTAAATGCCCTTACTGCAAGATTATTTCAGCAGCTTTATGTTCAGTTTTTTATCTAGCAGCAAGAGGGATAATTTGCCCACACAAGCTTTGCAGTTTCATGGTGAGTAAGAATAGTAGTAAGATAGTAGTTTTGCTACTGCAATTAAAGGTGAAAATGGTTTCTTTTAAATTTGCAAATATTTTCAGTAGATACTGGACATAAATTTACAGACAGCTATATAATCACATCAAGAATCTACACTAATTTTCAAAGGTCAAAGTAGTAGCATGAAGAAGGAAAATGAGATGTAATGTACTTAGTTTCTGTAATACGTACTTCCATAAGACTGCTATCAACAGCTCTGGTATTGTAATGAGGAGAATTGTCAAAATAGGCAAAAAGATTCTGTACCTTTTATTATAATCTGAAATTTATCTTCATAAATATTTTTACATGCACATTTGTTAAATGCAATAGTCACTGAAATTATTTTCTGCTTTACCTTTTCCATATGTCAGCACCTAAGGAAAAAAGTGTTTTCATTTGTTTCTGTCTTAGCACAATAGTTACACAATATTTTTCATGCCAGAAACTCACAAAGCTTTTAGTAACTTATTAAATAAGACCCCAAATAAAACAGGAACACAGTACAAAGGAGAGGAAAATTTAACAAAAACCATGGGCTAAAAAACTGTTAATAATGTTTCTGCTATGAAGTGATGCCTTCTGTGCCTTTAGACTTGCAATATTTCCCTTGCTAAATGTCTGCTCTGTTTGCATGTGCTGGCTTTTGTCTCTTCAGATAGAAAATACTGCTGTGGTAATATTAATAGTGCAGCCAAATGGTTTAATTGCAGGAAGGGACAAGAAGTTTTCTTGTAACTGGATAAGAGTATCTTCCCCTGGCTGAAAGTTTAGCTTGTGGCCATTTATAACATTTCTATTTTCAGCTGAAACCTGAATCCTTGTTCTTTACATGGAGAATGCTGCTTTCTGTTAATATTCCCCTGTAATTGAGAGGAGGGGTTGATTGTTGAGTATGTAATTATGGATCAAAATTAGGCCTCTAAATTTCTCAGGGATACATTTGCTTCTATCAGATTCTTTACGGATTATGTTCAGTAGCTCTACAGAACCCCTGACAAGACTTAGCTGACTAACAGTGATCCATAAACCACACTTTGTGAACCACCACCCAAAACCATAAAGCTACATGAAATGCAAAACATCAGTAGGAATTTCTATTACAGCAGTATTATGTTGTTCAGTACTGTAGTATCATGCTGTTTGTCGATCCCAGTTCAAGAGAATTTTCTTATCTATAAAATAGTAGTTGCAATGGTAAGTACAACCACTGTACTTGGAAAAAGTCTTTTACTCCACACCACGACTGTTACACTGAGAAAAAAAGTAAAGAGCTATTTCATATTTTTCTGGGCACCAGTGGATGTTTGTTTCCACACTTTTCACTGCAGGGAAACGGTTCTTTCCTACTATAGATGAGCTTGTATCTGATTATAACAAAATACTTTTGAATTTATTTTCCTAGTGTGCTTAATTATTATATAACCAAGGTTCAGTATATGTCATGAAATCACAACCTTTTTCTTCTCATTTTAGTGCAGCTAAGAAGGGGCAATTAAGCTGAGGAAATAAATGTGTATTTCACAAGAAACTGCAGCAGCCTGAAAAGCCCTCTGTTCACAATCTCATAGCTGAAATACATTTTTATTCGGTGAGGTTGCATTAGGTGCCCAGCATGAGTCTACATCATGCTGAAGACTCCTTGTTGTTGGAGATAGCTGTTGTGGAAATATTCTTCAGTTTTAAGACAAGGAGAAAAGTATAAACCCTGTTAAATGGCTTCATGTTGTTATTTAAGGCATGAGGACTCTAGCTAGTTACAGATTTTGATGGATGCAGTGCATAATTTATATTTTGCCTACAGCATGGCATGAAATAAGAGAGCTTATTGCAGACCTAAGGACTGTACACACAAAACTGGCTGGTCCTTTATTTTAGTAGCAATTCTGTCATTACTTTTCCTATGCAAAATTGTACAGTTTCCCCCAAATGAGTTTTAGCTTGAATTGAAACAGCTTCCTAGGTACAGCTTTGCTTCATCCATCACTTTCATTCTCTTCTTGTGTATGTGGTGGGCTGCAGGTTTTTTCAATGACACTTGGCTAGCTCTGTCACTAGACTTTTAACCTTTTTTTTGAAAACAGATGTGGGAGAAGGCCTTTTGTGAGCTAGCAGAGCTTGCTTTCAAAACCCAGTGAGTTCCCAGTCGTACAAGCCCTCTGCAAGATTAATTCAAGTCAATAGAGGATTTAGAAGTGAAAGGGGAGAAAAATCAGGTCAGCAAGAAATATGAATAGAATGATTAAATCAGTGGGAAATGCTGTGGTAAAAGACAGAGGATTCCAATTTCTGTTATTATAGAGTGGGAGGCTGAGATGCTTAATAGCAAGGAGGGGGAGTATTGCTTAAGAATTGGATTGAATTGGCAGAGCACATCCAATCAGTCTCCTTCTAACAGAATGGTTGAATATGTAATATAACATGATAAAAATGTTTGGTCTCTCTGCTTTTTAATAGGCCTACTGTGAACGTAGCTCCAGAGGAAAAGATCATTTGTGTTTCCTCACACATGACCTAGTTCATCATGTCTCATTCAGGAAGGTCAAGATTAAGTTCTCATGCGATGGTCAGTGCCAGAGTCCATATTACCAGTTATACATTGGTATCAATATCTTCCAGATGATGGTTTACTGTCTTCTAAGTCCTACATTTTACAATAGTAAAAACATTCCCAGCTGCACTGAAAATGGATACAGACAGGAAGGAGTGTGATTTAGGTATTCTAGGAAGAGTTAAAGTTGAAATGAAAATCCTATCTTCTCTTAAAACCTATTTATAGAGAAGTATCGAGTCTTGCTAAAGTGTGATGTTATGTGGGTTTTAGATCATGTGAGGTAGATATTCCCTGCGGTTTTGTCATCTACAGATGAGATAAATATTCTAGGCCTGTGATTGACTTGTTCCAGACACACACAAAATTACAAACACAGGGGAACCCCAAACTTCATTGGGGAATCTGGTCACTACTTCATTATAAATATTCAACAGTAGAAGATGAGACAGACTTTCTCACTATGGCATTATATATGCATGCAGCATGATGGCATTTTAATTCTGTTCTTAGATGGTACAGTACTGTCACCCCAGAGAAACTAGAGATTAAAAAGTCTGTGCCAGCCTGTACATTCCCCACACTACATGGAGGAAAAGCTATCTGAAGTAACTGAGGGCGCAGAAGCAACAGAGAATGCCTGGATTAAAGTTTGATGACAAAGGTACACATGCCCTGAAGATCTGACTTCTATCACTGTCATCTGACACTTCAGAGTGCTGTTCAGCAGAGTGTGAGTCGATGATACGCTGTTTAGTCCTCCTCATGTTAACTGCCTGTGTGGGCATGATTTGTGTATGTTTATACAAATGGACTCAGCTATCATCACTGCGTGAAGAGTGAGTGTAGAGCAGCCAGAGATCCAGAAATTCGTAGCCCAGCTTAATGTATGCCGACTTCCTTATATAGAGAGACCCTACCCTAACCAAATTAAACCCACTAATTTTAAGTGTCCATGGAGAGGTTTCATGCAGTTAAATAAACTGGAGTAAAGCATGTTAATGTTCCCATTTGTGCCTCTGTAGTTGAGCCCTAAATATCTTTACCATTTTTTCTAATAGCCTTCACAAATCCTTCATGAGTCCAGTTTCCTGATGTCAGAACAGGACTGGGATCTGCAACCCACATCAAAGTTAACTTGTGGGATTTTTCTTTGCTTTGCTTTTCCTAGTTACGGATGCTAAGCTTCAATAATATGCTTAGTGCTGTAAGAGGCAGCAAAAATGACACTTCCTGGCCCAAGGAGTGTGCAATCTAACAATAGACAGACCGTGCAAACTGTGCTGGGAGACCTGGGGAAGGTACTTAGAGAAATGTTTCTTTTTTTAAATAATGGTTGGGTACCTGACAACATTTGCATTAACATTGGTTAGTATTCCTGGCTTCAAGAAAGATGACAGTTTAGGGAAGGGATTTGGCTTCTGCAGATTTTATTCTACCACATGCGGAGGGATCAGATCATTCGGCCATTGATGCTATAGTCATATAGGTTCCTTCCTTACTTTTTTTTTTCACGTGGTATTTGAGCTTGCTTGTTGATCTGTGCTCCTTACATTTTGCAGACTGACTAACTGGCTACTCAGAAATGCAGAGGAGTTTACATCCTGCCAAATGTGTAATTAGTGCAGTACTCTAGGTCCTTCATCGCATACTAAGGAAGTTTCGCTGGCCTTATGTTGATGTCAGATATTGCTGTACCAAAAATCATCTCCAAGAAAATAAGCTTCTTTAGTCTATGGTTTTTCGTAAGTCCTTCAAAGTAGAATTGATATATTTGGGCTCTTACTTCCTCTTTCTTAGTTATGTGGATATGTGTAGGATTAGAACTTCTTTCTCTATTAGTGATCTTCTCTCCTAGTTAAATAAGTATCTTTATTCTTTGAAGGGACAATTCTATTAGTAGCAAAAGATGTCTGAAGTCAAAAGTGAAAAACTTCTGAGCGCAGTAACAGTGCAAATTGATAAGCTGTTTTGGGGGTGATTTGAGGACAGAATATACATTAGGAAATAATTTGTCATGAGCTTAACTTTTATATGGAAGAGATTTAAAAGCATCGTATCTCAAATCCGGGTCATGCAGTAAAAGTGAAAAAAATTGACAGACAACCCAAGTGAAGTCAATGAATTTCCCACATTAGGAACTGGAATAAGCCTAAAGAGAAAAGAAGACCGTCTTTGGGGTAAAGCTGATGATTATGACATACTTCCCTTTGCTCTAATTCTTTTGCCCTGTTTGAGCTTTTGTTTCAGGTACAGATTTTGTGATTGACTGTATTTAAGCCTTGATTCTAGAACCAGCTGAAAGCTCATCGTTTCCCGTTGCATACATGTGAGAAATCAGTTCTCAGCACGCAGTAATTGTTTTTCTTATTTTGATTACTCTAAAGAAAATGGATCTCCCATTTAGAGCAGTGATGCAGTCTTTTACTAAGCCTGATGGGACACATCTAGTCCAGGCTCTAACAAAGGAATGTATTGTTGTTTAAGCAGCAGATTAGTAGATATATAGCTTTACTCAGATGGCAGCGATTACTGTAGTCATGATTTGTCATAATTAGTTTTAGAATATTAATTATCAATTTCTTCTCAGTCTATTTACTCTGAAATTAGCGCTAACCACTGATAATGACCAATTTCTCATGGACTGGTTTGTATTATCATTCTTTCCTATGCTACTGCCATCACCTGAGGCCTCACATGCACTGGGTGGCTTCAACCAGTAACACTCCCGCTCTTTTGCAAGAGCTTCTGTAACTCATCTGCTCTGGGTTCAGAGAGTCCTCACAGAGACTGGTTTTACCTGCAGATGTTACGCAGTGTTGTGAATGAGTGCTTTGTTGTCTCCTCTGCAATGGTTGAGTGGGAGTTCATTTGCAGTACAGTCTGGGATTCCTCTCTGGGGTTGTGAAATCCTTAGCATCAATTCAGTTGGTGCTCTGCACCCCATCAAACTTTGTTTCACAAACTTGGCGTTTGTTTTAAACTTGAGTATTGGCTTCTCTTTAAGATAAGAAAGTGGTGCCTGTACAGTTACCTTTTTTCCTAGTACTCCAAACTACACTTTCTTGTGATTTCTGACTTGTTTTTCAGCAGAAATGGCAATTCCTGGGAGGCTATGTTTCTAGCTACTTAGCTCTAGAAGCAGACAAATGAATTTAATTAAAGATGAGTGTGTTCTGATGATGTGACGTGCAGGCTTTGCCCAGCACCGCTGACAGCACACACGTTGCCACAGCTCTGCGCCTGCCTGATCTGAAAGAGGGTGGACTGCAGGTCAGGGCACCCTTTTTGACCAGATCGTGGCTCCGACGACAACAAGTCTCAGCTTGATGAGTTTCATCTCAGTGTGCCTGTGAGTATGTCAGCAGAGGTTTGCAGGCTTTGACTTGTCAATTGCTAAAGCTATGCCTCCGTTGTCAGGCAGCACACACTACTCGGCAGATCTGAGCTGGCTGCATTTGTTCCATGGGTTGCACACTGCTGTACACATTTGAGCCAGACATTAGCAGCCCATTCTCATGAGTGGGTGGCAAAGCTTTGTCAACACAGGCCAAAGAGAAAATACTAATATAATGTGGGAACAGAGCTGGTGGCTCAGCTGTACTAAAATGAATCACCAATTCAACTTCAGTCCTTCATTTTCAAGCTGGCAGGGGCTATGAGTGCTGATAAGGCAACAGGTGCTGGTGCAAACGTGTCTCATTTCAGTGTATATCAGCTGCTGTCCATTGTGAGGTACATCCAACTTCCCGTGACTGGATTGATGATTCAGTACGAGAGTTTTGTGGGTTATGATGAAAGGGGAAGTCCAAGGCTGTGAGAAAAAGAGAAGGACTCTTCATTTTTGGAGAGGGGCCTGGAGGACAGATTTTGAGATGTGGTAATAGAAAACAGAAGGAAAAAACATACTTTGCTGTGACAAAATGTTGCTCTTCACTGCTCTTCAGTTGTGAGCTTTCATTTGAGAAGAAATTTAGAGATGGGGTTTGCAAAGGAGCTTACATATAGATGGTGTTTTTACGAAACATATGCTGTTGTTGACAAGCTTTTTATTTCGTCTGATAAAATAAAACAAATTTCAGGCTGTAATAAGCCGAATCCAGCATAAGAACAGGTCACTGCAGCTGCTAAAATTTGGCCATGTATATCCACAGAGTCAAGAGCTGGTGTTTTAAAAAATGCATATTATGTGGTTTTCTTTTATCTTGAAAATTGACAGGATAATAAAGATATCAAGCATTTTTCTAAAGTAATTGTTCAAGTTTAAGTCTCACAGTGGCAGTTAGGTATTCCATACTTACCTAGAGAAACATATATGTCTTTTTGTATTGAGTCTTTAAAGTGGTTTTTACAGTTTGACAATGGTTTTGGATACTGGGAAGCGAGGTTTACACTTCAGCCTTCATGGTCACACCGAAGCAGAAACCAGCAGGAGGTTAGAGAGCTTACAGTGTTCCAAGTGCAGGCAGATACTTTACAGCTGAGAGTTGTTTCTTACAGTGAACATTTTATTTTCCTTAATTCAGAGATCATAAAATGGCATAGCAGAGAAAACATTTGATATGTATAAATGATTAAGTTAGAGGCTGCGGTGTGGGTCAGTCTGAAACATATGTGCATGAAAGGTGTGGCGTGGTTGGTGGTAGCAGTAATCAGTATTTCCTCTCTGATTCTGGTGATCCTTACAAGCTTGCCTGGACATTCTGTGGGAGAGAAAAGAGCTCTGTTGATGTGGAACTGCTATAAGCGTGTCTCAGAGCTTTCCAGATCACCTAGAGCTGTCATTGCTAACGGGTTATTATCGTCTCCTCTATGTTGTCTTCCATTTGCATTCTCTGCTTGTCCCTGCCAAAAATATCAACCTCACAGTCTCAGTTTGCTTGCAAAGCTACTAAGGTTTTGCTTGTTACTCCACCCCAGAATGGTTGCAGTGAAGCAAAGTGGTCAGTCCAAGTTGTTATCTGGGTGTGCTTTGTTTTAACCTGTTGGTGTCAGAGAAGATTCAAATAATCCAGTAAAGCTTCCAGCAGACCACCACTCATAGTTTAAGAAATCACATTTAAATGATTCATAAGCTATTGCCATGTTGTATGGTTTTCAGCAACAAGTAGGTAGAACCGTTAGCATGGCTGCATATTCTATTGGGCAGCTGGTCTCTGAAATTTTTGGAGGCCGACTGTGCAGATGGACCCAGAGAAGATGGAACAGCTTCTGTGCCTGGAGGAGCAGCCAAACTTTTGATGTCCGAAACCTCTCCGTCCCCACCATTAAATTTCTATAGTTATTTCCAGAATCCAAAATTGAACACTCAGACTCTCCACTGCATAACTGCCTCCACTGAAAATCTGGTGAATACTGCAAAGTGTGTGTGTGTATGCACGGGCACGTGTGCTGTGCACCTGAAAGACACATGACTATAAGAGAGTTACAAGATTTGCCTTTTTAAAAGCAGTTGCCATTATCAGGAGAAATGAAGGGTGCTGATTTTACAGCATTACGCTCTCCTGCTCTATGGAGGGAAAGAAACATGGCATGAATCTGTGAAAAGCTGGGAAGTTTACAAAGGAATGATCCCACAGCTTCTAGCAACAGCAGCTGTGATGTGACATACAGACTGATGTACCAGTTGTCTGATCAATAGGTTTTACTTCTAGGACTACTATTTCTTGGCAGCCAACCTAATGTAATTACGTATGTTTTCCTGCAACAAGCAAACACTTTATGTGGTTGAGGAAACAGCTGCAGTACACTGAAGGGCTCATTTGCATAAATATGAAAGTATAGTCACAGAATTACAAAACTACATATTGTGTAGCATTACATGTTAATGGCAAGGATTATAAATACCTATAGGGATCATAAATACCTATAATGCCCTTTTATTTAAAATGAATTAATATTTAGCCATTTTGAACACTGAAAGACAGTTTGTCAACTGATTATTTAAAAGTGTGACTGTTTAGTCTAAAAATAACTTTGAATATGACTCTGAACTGGTGATCTTTGCATCTTTCCTTATTTTCTATTTTAAGCCACTCTTCAGATCTGGAGAGGCATGGGGAAACCTTCAGAAAGGATTGCCAAGCCAGATAAAATTTGCCTCATTTCTTTCAAACTTAAACTAGGCTCCTTGTTTTTAAATACATAGATAAGTTTCTGAAGCAACCTAGTAAAACTTCTCATGTATGAACTGCATAACACAGAAACTAAATCCCAGGTTGCAAGTAATCTGCAGGCTGTTAATACATGACTAGGGATATTTACTGAGTAGTTATCTGAACTGCTTCCAGAAAAGACCTAGTGACAGCACAGGTGTTTGTGCAGATGTGTGTCAAAAAGAACAGATTTGGTAGAGCAAAACTTAAAAGGTTTGTTTCAGTCCCTCATCTGCTTCCCTTTGTGACCATACAAGTGCTTGTGCCATACAAGAGAGGTGGTAATGCAAACCAGAAAAAGAAGGCTAAAAATGTGGAGGATATGGAGACAGCATCAGCCTATACTGCCCTAAATTATATGTGGAATTACAGCATCACACCGGGGTGGTTGAGTTCCTGCCCCAGGCAGGGGCAGCTTGGCAGGGACACCTCATGAAGAGGTTGCAGCTTAAGTGGTCTTTAGCCCGATGTTTTAAGAGAAACTTGGCACCAGTTCTGGGTTACCGCTAAGACAAGGAGGCTGTAAACTGCACACACTTCTGCAGTGGGGACAGAAACCTTACAGAACAGAGCACTTGTAGACTGCTGGGGCTGACAATCATGAGATCAGCCCTCTCTGCTTGTACATCCAGAGCCCTGTGTGTTCACAGTGCAGTCAGCATAGTACAATGCTGACGTAATGAAATGGGTCCAACTGAAGCTTTTGGTGCTGTCTCTATAGAAATGTGTTGGTTTGATTTCTTGTGTGGTTTTATGCAGATTTGATTGATGTTGTTTGTTTCAGCTGACAGATTCAGTTGTGCAATTTGTTCAGCTCTTCATGAAGAACAAAAGAATGCTCCAAGTGTCATGACAGCATGATAAGATGAGCTCTAACTCATCTACTCATATTTCAAAATATGTTGCCACATTTTCCTCCAGTTGTTCTTTCTGCCCATCTACTGGATGCTACATTTCTTGCTGGCAGCAGAAAAATCAGCCTCAGTGCCCAGAGGGTGAGGGGGGTTTTTTTGAGTTGTTTCTTGCTGACAGTTTTAACTTGTGTCTAGACTTGGCACTGAAGCAGCTCAGGAGCGTGAACATGATCTGTTGAATGATACCGCAGTTCTGAGAGCTTGCTGATCTCAAAGAGGAAGCCCTACTTCTGCCCCTGGTTTCATCCTTTTCCTTCCACCAGCCTTTGGGAACAGATCTAACATTAACCAGAAAGAAAATTACCAGTGTTTTTGCCAAAGCAGCGTGGGTTCAGTGGCTGGAGAGCAGAGTGAGAAGCAGGGGAAGAAGGAGGGAGGGTACTAGCCCTCCTGCGGGTGAGCTGTCAAGCTAGCCCATTCAGATTACTGTTTCTGCAACATGACCGCACTGTCACCTCCAGCAATAAGATGGCAACCCAAATCTGGAGGGAAGAATTGTCTAAAGCTCTCAGAGCCATCTTTAGCTTTTCTGACAGCAGATTTTTGTAGCTATTGGATGGTTTGTTTGCATTGGCACTTTGGGCCTTGAAGAGATAAAGTCTTACCAGGCAGCTAATACATTCTTGTTACCTTGGGAAGAAGGCATTGGACCTCACAGGAGCACACACTCCGTTTTCGGCAGGGCAAAACGGATGACAGGAATGCTACTTCCGCGGGAAGAAAACAGTAGAGAGAAAATGGCATGCTTTGGGGGCTGAGGCTGTTAATCTGTTTCCACACTAGCTAGCACACTGGATGCGTGCCTGAGGATGCTGTGGTCAAGAGCCAGCAGACGCAGATGAGTCCTGCCTGCCGTCTGAAGTGCTGGGATGCAAGCTGCTTTGATTTGGAAGGTGTCTAGATGTGTTAGGGTGGACATGCAAGACTCAGAGAAAACTGAGTCTAACTTCTTCGTGTGGCGGCCTGTGAAGTGGCTGATGAGCCCATTCCATGCGGCATGTTTGAGAAGCTTGCCAGTAATCTCCGTAAAGTGTTATACATAGTCACCATAAAAGGCAATGTGAAAATGTGGTGATGAGACCCGACTGAAAGGAGAGACTGGAAGGAGCTCGGATCATACTCCATGTGAGATGTGAGCTGCCAATTGCCCTGAAAGGGCAGGGTACATGAGTACAGGTTTGGTGCTAAAGCACTCTTGTAATGACAGCTCCCACTTTCTGTTCCAGAACAGCTGAAGAGACTCTTCTGGCTTTGTGTCTGGACCTGAACAAATGATGGTGATAGGCTGACAAAAAAATGAATACTTTCTTGGGTCTGTTTGTTTTCATTTGAAAATTGTAAATGTTTGATGACACAACCTGCTTTTCTTATGACACTGCAAATATAATGGGATTACAGTTGTGCTTAATATCACTGAAGTAAATGAGTTTTTAATACTGAGATTTAATGGGAGTAGGGTCAGGCTTCTAGAGAAATCCAAAGTGAAACTAAAATACTGGCAGTGGTGGAAAAGATAGTTGGATGAGGCCAGTCTTTCTGCTGAGGGAGAATGTGAGAGGCTGAACGGTGTAGGAAGTGCTGATAGGAAGGCTAGTCGTCAGGGCAATAGAGAAAATATTTGAGCACAACTCTTACGGACCATGAATCTTGAGCAGTGAAAGTATTTCTCAGTCATGCTACTTTTTCCAGGTTTAGATTGGAAGTTAGAATTAGAGGTGAGCTGTGTAGTTATCAAAGTCTTGTATTTATTAACAAAATGATTTATTTGTATTTTAAAAGCCTTTTAAGCACGTGCTTAGGGAAAATGCTTTCTTTGGAGGCAAAACTGACTTAGGATATCCGTAGAATGCCTGTCTTGTCTAATTTCCTTCCCTGAGCACAGGAACTGCACAGTTGCAACAACGTAATGAAAGGTGATGGAATGCATGGGGTAGGGGGGATTAGGAACTTTTTAAACTGGCTTTGTGACTAAGAAAGGGTAAGGGGGCAGATCCACATCAGCTTAAGTTCATCAGTTCTGGGGCATGCCATACCCATATTTTCCTTACCTCTTTCTTTTGTGCCAGCAAGTGGTGCACAGGAAGCTGATTCATCTAAAATGTCCTGTGGCAAAAAAAAAAAAAAGAGCTTAAGGTGTGATGGAGATGCTCCCTTATTAGCATGCAAGTATGTGATGAGCAAACTTGTTTCCTCAAAACACTGTTGATAGCTCTGAAACTGCAGTCTGATGAGACCATCAATGGAGCTTCTGACTATTTCCTTGGATCCAAGTGGACTCTTTCTTATCATGTAAATTACTGATCCGGTGTGAACTTTTTCTGCGGGTACAAATTTCTTAAAGAAAATACTGCCCAGTCAGCTCTCCACTGGCAGACTTCAGGCTAGATCAGATGTCACCTCTCTTTCCCCCCACTACATGAAGCTGCTCCAAAAGCTTAAAACTTACAAACTCCGTCGTGTATCAGTTTGGCAAATGTAGACCCATGCGCCAGCATGCAATCCAGGGCAGACTCGTCCTGGTGGCAATGAGGGAGGGCACAGAGCTGGTGCCAGTTTATGGCGGAAGAAAGGCACGGACTGCTGTTTGCGTGGCAGGAAGCCTCTTCCCCGACTTGCTGGGTCCAGAGAGCCTTCTGGCAGAGATGCAGCACAGACCGGCAGCAGGAGTTTCTCCCCTGGCCCTGCTGACACAGGCGCTGCTGCTTGCGTTGCACAGGGGCTTTTCCTGGCAGGCCACAAGTGCCGGGGGCCTGGCTCGGCTGTAGCCAGGGGCAAGTGCAGCATGAGGCCATGGCTAGGCAGCCACTGCAAAACCAGAGGTTGCAAGCGAGCGTTACAGCCTCTCTGTTTTAAAAGTGCTGTCTGCATGGCTCAAACTCATTAAAGATGCCTGCTCTCAACTTACCTGCATTCACACTGCCCACAGAGCCATCTCGGGGAGCGGAGAGTGTGTTGGAGGGTTTATATTTGTGCCTTTAATATTAGCAGGAAGCATGTACAAAGCTTCCTGATCCTTATATGCTTGCCTTGATGCTTAGGTGTCTTTGGGACTTGATATAATTTTTGGAGTAAAAAGGTTTCCTTGAACTTTGCTGTCTTTTTCTTGGATGTTGGACCGGGAGCAGTGCTTCTGTGCATGATCTGCTTGCATCTCTCAGTGTGATTTTCAGGGTTGAGAAGGGTTAGTAGATATTGAAAATGCTTGGTTTAGAATGGCAAGTTACTGGAATGAGTTGGAAACCTGCAGAAGTGTCCAGGTTTGGTTTTGGGCTGAACCAGATAGACTGGAACCGGTAGGTATTTATAATAAGCTAAAAAGAACTATTCTTGTAGAATAAGAGACCAATAAAAAGATGTGGAATTAAAGAAAAGAGAACAAGTGGTAAATATGAGAAATGTGATTTAAAATTGTATGTATGGAAGGTATATGAAATAGTGTTATTAACATAATGCCAATAAGTTAGTGTAGACAAATCAAATGTACATATAATGAGGAAAGATGAGTGAAGTAGTAGCAATTCTCTTGTTGCTCAAAAAGGGGAGCAGAAATCTGTATATGTATTCAAAGAGCATTAATCTATTCAGTATGCCTCCTGGGTACTCTTACAGCTCTTACAAGCTGCAGAAAAGTGTATCTGGCTTCAGAAGAGGATGCTTGTGCTTTTCAGATGATCTTCCTGAGACAAACAAACAGGGCCATGAGTATGGAAATGATAGGTTGGTAGGGTCTTTTTGGAATTTAAACAAGTGTATTACTCGGTATGGAAAGATTGTCTGAGAATTGATGGAACCCTACGGACTTACTATAAAGAATCGATGGTGAAGGAATGATAACATAGGTGAGAACTGAAGCTGAAAAGGCACGCCAGTTAAAAGTGAGGCTGGAAATGCAACAGGATTGTGTCTTGTTCTCCAAGTTGTTTGAAATTCTCAGGCATAAGCTTCTTAATGCTTGCTGGAAGAAGACATGCTAAAGATTACCAGCCTGAAGGTATTAGAGTATGCAAGGCATTAGGAATGGTAATTACCATGACCTCATACATAAATAATCATTTAACAACACAGCTGATTTCTGGAGCCTTAACAGTGTGCTGTCAGCGTAGAAAATACAAGAAGAATATTTCTTGAAGTAGGAAATGCCTTCAGTCTAAGAACCTATAAAGGAAGGAAGCTCTGAAAAATGAAAAAGCAAACATTATCATGTTCCATGAAAAGGCAGTGAAGGTGAGCAAGAGGTGCTGAGTAAGAACCTGTAGGCAGGTTTTCTGATTTTGCCAATATGAAATGCTAATTGTAAGCTCCTAAAAAGAACAGGCCAGGGTTTTGATGATACTGGAAAATATCAGCTCCCACTAGATCAGTACATTTTTAGTACCTTTTCAGGTCAGGTGATTTCTAGTTAGGTTCCTAAAGAGGAACATAAACCACTGATTTTAGACATATTTGTGTTTGAAAAGTGGGACTTTATCCATACAATTACTTAAAATGTCTGTTTTGTTATTGTGTTTATTACTCTGTTGTCAACCTCATCAATTGAAACCACATCAATTTTCCGGTTAGCATCAATTCTGGCAGTGTTTCCAGAGCCAAATATAAACTGCACAACATCTCTGTGGTGTAAGATGTGTAATAACTGGTAATTCACTGTGCAGTTTGACAATAATTATTCATAGCTTTAGCATTTGCAACTTGATAGCCTATTATAACAATATTGTTAAAAAGGTTCTCAAATAAACAATTCTGTAACTAAGCAATCATAATGAATTTACATCATGTGTGATAAGTACATTTAATTTTTAATTTAAATGTAACTCCACTTGGAGTACCTCTGAAATCATTAATGGAAAGACAATGAAAAGTCATGAATGCTATTAATTATGAGTAGGAGACTATTTTTAGTCTGTTCCCCACCATCACAGAAGACTTTCACTTAAAAAACCCCTGTTTTTGAGAATGGGTCCTAGATCCTTGGTGCAGATTTCTACAGGCAGAGATATTTTTAAAGGGGCAGTGCATATCCAGTTAGGACAAAAATTTCATGGAAAACTTTAACACTTGATTAAAATACGTAATTTTGATTTTGAATATATACATTTTCTCAATTACATAGGATGCCTTTGACGAAAGAGTTAAACAAAGGAGTATTGAGTATAACAAAAGTTTACATGCCTGCACTAAAATTTTTCATCTTTTCTCACCCAACATTTAAGAAGTGTCTTTTCTGAGGGCAGTACTAAGCTAGAAATGAATTATCTGAAGGTGTGGGTTTGTTTGTGGGGAGGGTTGCTTTTGTTTTTTAAACATAAATACATTCTTTCACTACCCTGTGAGCAGTTGCAAGTAAATGAATTAAGTTAGTTAGATATATAATTATGTAATTTGGGCCAAATCTAGTAACAATAATTTCAGAATTTGTTTCCATAACCTTGTGCTGTCTTTTGACACTTACTTGTTACTAGGAGGCCACCAGGAAGATTGGTGACTATTCTGGTCAATTAATTTTGTTTCAGAGCTCAAACCATTAATGTCTACTTAACTTTGTACATGAATTCCCCTCAGTTTCCTTGTGGGATAGTAAGCTTTTTGAAGAGCTTACATCGTACTGTTGTTCTTTAGGAGTCTTTTTTTTCTGAGGACACTATTTTGTATGTTGAACTGTAACTTCTTTATAGTTTCCATTGTTCACTGAATTTTCCAATTAGTGTCCACATCAGCTGAAGCCTGTGAGAATTCTCTGTGAATTACAATGTCATGTTGAACCGCAGCAGTTATGAAGGTGCTGTGTCAGAAGATACGAAGCACTTTTCCCAAGTATACATCTGCAGTTGCATTTATTTTAAAACTTGAAATAAAACTTGAAATTGAGGTTTTCTTAGAGCTTTTTTCTAATCTGTGTTTTTTAATCTCCTCTCTTTTTATTTGAGGATCAATAATATATATTGTGCCCAGAAGGTACATTTGTTTGTGTTACAGAACGTCTCATGAGCCGTCATTTCCAAGTTGCTGGACTGCAAAGCCAAGCTGAGTAGATTCTCTAGTTTTCTTTTTAAATGTCACTGACTTCATTTCAGTTGTTTTTTTTTTTTTTATCTAGTATCTTGACAGCTAGCTTTCTCTTTGTAACTGTCTCTTCATTCATTTAGTATTTCAGTATAACATAATTTTCCACATAACAATTGAAGGGCTGTACTCCTCTCACTCCTTCTAGACAGAGAAATCCTGTAATATGATTTGGGATATTAGAAGGTAGGCTGTTGAAATAAATGACTGAAGGGGCTGGATGGCTTTGCATGTGATCAGTGGCTTATGAGTGACTCCAAAAATGATTACATCTGATCACTGCTTAACTCCCACTGGCTTTATGTACACTGGGTCAGAGTCTGCATAAAGGAGCAGAATGAAGTCTCTGCACTCCTTCAGGACATGACAGGGCCACCACTGTAATCGTCCGGTAGAAAGTGGACATTTGGGTAGTCCTCATAGTCCTCAGTACCAAAGTGACAGCTGGAAGAGGCCTTGAGGTGAGGAAGACAACCTTGATTGCATGTGAGCCTTCCACTCCAGGATAACTGACACACCTAAAAGGAGGACAGAAGGGTCCCTAGAGGGGGCCATCAGCACTAAGTCTCTGTTATTTCTGCAGTCCAGTTTAGATGAGTCATGCCAAATAGTTCCCAAAGCAGATTCTGCATTCAGATGTCTCACTTTTCTCTTCAGATGCATATCATGGTCATGCAAGTGGTCTTTGTCCTCTATGGTCTTCTCGGGTTGAGGTTTCCATTTGATTTCCAGAGGCTGTTCCTCTGGGCTGGACATGACATTTGTGAACCCATTAGCTTATTCTACCCTGCTTCAGGGATTGCGTACTTCTTTTTATTCCATTATGTTCGCAGTTACACCAAAATCTTCATGCTGTGCTTCACTGGGGCAGCAACAGATCAGAGGCAACCTACAAGTAGCTGACAGCAGCAGAGGGAGTTCCAGCTCCCTTTAGAAAAGCACAGAAGGCTGCCTCCTTCTTCTTCAGTAGTGCTTCACCTGCACTGGGTGTCAGAACTCTTTAAATGGTGTTTGAGGATGGTTACTACTAAATCAGTCACTGCTATTACTTAATCAGTTTCTAAAGTCATGAATGAGACTACTGATGTCAATAATGGATCATTCATTCATTTCAGAAGTACTAAATCAATTTTGTTGGTATTTAGCTTGCAGAGGTGAAAAAGCTAAATCAGTCTTCAAAGACATAACTACTGTGTGTTAACTAGGATCCTTCATTTTATCTTGTATTAGTAATTGATTACAGGGGGGAAATTAATAGCATTCTTGACTCCAATCCAAATTCTTCTCAATTAGAGATGGCCATATGATTTGACACAACTGGGAGAGGAAGGGAAGAGGGGTAAGTGATAAAGGTGGAAAACTCCAACAGCTGATCTTGTTCTGCCAGGTTTCTGTTCTTTCAGATCCGTTTTAGAAGGTTTTGTCCGCTGCTGTTTGCATGGGCCTATGCTAACGATGGAGGGCAGAAACCTTCAACACTGAGTGAATTGGGAATGAAAGGCTTGTGGCAGTGAGAAGTTCTTGCAATACTAATAAAAAGCTAAACTGATTCTTGTACTGAAAATAGTAAGAGTTAATACACTAACCCTGACTTTTATCCTTTCCATCCTGGATAACGGATCCTTTTTGAGAAATAGCTTAACCTTGAATCATGCTTAATTTAAACTGTGAGCTGTATTCAACCTTGCTAAAATACCACTTAAGACAGCTGGATTTTGTTGCGGGGTGGGGGAAGAGAGAGTTGCCTCATCTGAAGACATGGGCTTAGTACAAACTGCTGTTTGAATGAAGCCAGTGGAGCTGAATAGATCCCACTTTAAAGCTGTCTTGTTATCAGTTTCCTGTAGACTACTTCCTTAGCCTGAGAGTACTCTTGTATTCCTACACCCTGAAATCATAATAACAGTTCGACACCTGGTATAGAACTCAGTTGTTAATTACCAAAGGCTGGAAAATCCCTTCTCTTTATAAACAGAGTGACTGCTGAAATAGTTGATATACTCTTTTTCCTCTAGCATCTGAACTTGAATGTGCATGGTATTCAATGACAGGAGACTTTGACTATGGAGTTCACTCTGGTGTTTGATTCAGTCAGGTCTTGGACTAAAGTGTAAACAAAGTTTAATCGTTAATTTTTAAACTCAGTTTGTGTTTAAAAGGCTGAAAATCGCCATTAAATTATTGCATTCAGGCTTCTCCAGTAAAGTGCTTTATAATATCTAAACATCGTATTTACAGTATTTGTAATATTTATCTATTTCTGAACTTGAAAGCCCAAATAGTTCTATTCCTTGTAAGTTCAGAAATTATTTGCGATACCATAGTGGCATTTGGCCTTTTTCTTAGCTTTAAATAGCAGCAATTGATGAGAAAACATCAAAAATCAGAAGAGCAAAAATGTTTTTGTCACTTATCAGCAACATTTTAATTTAAGGTGGTGTTTGTGGCTTATAATGTACCTTCGCTATGACTTGTGATTGATGCAGGCTGTTTTAATAGAAATAAGAAGAGAAACTAAGAGATACGGTAATTTTACCCAGTGATATTTTTTAAAGAATATTTGGAAAAATATTTTGAAGCAAACAGGATTAACTCTGTCCTCAAATAATTTCTGTGGAAATGAGGTAAAACTACTTTAGAATATTTAGCATCTAAAAGAATTTTTAGTCTTGTAGCAATGCTAAAAATACAGCCAGTTTCATGTTCCTGTTTGGCAAGTTTTTGACCTCAGTGTTTTAATCAGATGCAAAAACTTTTCTGTAACCTTGCATCTGAAACAGTTTTCTTTTAAATGTGTGTTGCAGTGTAACAACCCAAGAGTATGTGAGGAGGGAGCAAGGTAAGCAAGAAATTTCCTTCATGGAATGGTCATAGAATAACCTGCATAATTAGCTAGATAGAAAATTTACTATTGATTTGAGCAGGTCTGGCTTTGGACGTACGTAAAGTAGGCAGCTGCCTGGGGCAGAAAAATCACAGCTTTAAGCTGGGGAAATGGATTTTGCTGTAGGCCTGATTTGGATTGGCTCAACAGTGGTAGAAGGATAGGTCCTCTGGGCACACTCCTCCCTGCTAGCTCTGGATACGAAAAATGAATGACCTTTTTGGTCCCAAAGTCAGGCAGTCCATGTGCTACCATGACTAAGATGTGCACCCCTCTGCAGTAGTCTCCTCTCCTGGAGGGAGGCTGGGGAGGGAAGAGCCCTGGAGCAGGAATATTCACTTATTTCCTTCTGCTCTTCTAAGAATCCCAGAGGAAAAAGTGCTTCACAAAGACTAGCTTGTTGATTGATTTTGAACCTACCCACAGCACACTGACTTAGAGAAGTTACGAACTGGAAAACAACCTTTTTCCAAAACAAACTGCTTATGATACCTCTTGTCTTGTCTCTCTCTTTTCATTGTCAGATCATGAGTTCTAGTAAGGACTTGAAAGCAATGCCCATTCTTTACAATTGTTTAGTCTTAAGGAAACCCTTCCTTGACACTATACAGAAAACTTACCAAAGATAAGTAACATAAGATTTGAGAAGACAAAAATCTTGGTCTCTATGAATGAGAAGCCTATCTGCCATGACTTAGGATAGGGATTCGAAGCCTGGATCTGTTTTGTTGCAGATCTCACTTTTTATAGCTAAGCTTGCACAGAGAACTTGTTTCAATAGATCATTCTCTCTGTTAACGTCTCTAGTCTTGTTCTGTGGTACAAGTCTTCGCAATTCAAAATTGATTTTTTTTTTTTTGGTAGGTGAGGAATGAAATAAGCTCACATCAAAGCTGTTCTTTCATCTGTCTGTTTTGACTCTCAAAGATGAGTCAGAGGACACCGACACATATACTTAAATCAGATCCACTGTTGTGAATGCATTTGGACCATCCATTAGAGAGAAAGACTCCATAAAGGAGGCTGACAAACTAGCCAGGCATCTGATTAGGCACAGAATAATTTCAATGGCTAATCAAACGAATGAATCCTTACTTGATTACATTTCAGTTTTGTATCAGCTAATCATGAAACCAGAAAATACACTAATGGATGCTGGTTTCTTACAGCACCTGTTCACAGGTACAATTGCTGTAATTTGGGAAGAAGAAAGGAGGGGGCAGCACTAATTTCCTAATCAAGAGCTGAGACAAGTAGCAAGCTCTAATATTCTTAATGCAATAGGTCGTTTTTCTCTAGAAGAAAATGAACTTTTCCAGGACTTGGAGATAAGTCAGCAGTGGGATGCTGGGATCACTCCCCCACATCTCACAGCACAAATTTTTTTACACATACATGTTCTTCCACAGGAAACCTTCTGTATCACATGGTGAAAAGGGAACTTCCTGGGACATTCTTAAGAGAATGAGACAGCATGACCTTTCTCCTACCCCTCTTCCCATACTCACAGCTCAGCAGATACTAGCAGGGGCAAGAAATGTCCCTGCAGAAAAACAGAAAAAGTTTGTAGTGTGTGTGTTTGCACATGTCCACATTCTTTTGGTACTTCTGGTGTCTCAGGAGCTTTGGTCTCAGGTATAAGGATCGCAAGTTATCATATGGGGGAGATACTTCTGAATGCTCTCCACCAAGTTCTCTGACTTAAGGTATAATAAAAACCCTTAGGAACCACTGCAGTGCTTGGAGGGAATCCCAGCGTGCTATGTGATATTACAGAAAGCAGCAGTCCCTGCCCCAGAGAGCCTACTGTGTAAAACTGCACATTTTCTTTTCATATAGAAAGGTAACAAAGGGGAAATATTGGAGGAAGAAAGGGAGATGAAGAACACTGGGTTCTGCTTTTAATATAGCCTGGAACTGACAGTTCTTTGTTGTATGGAGATAGGAGTTTTAGTACTAAATTATGAACAAGATCTGTCATCCACTTTCACAATGAATCCCACAAAGAAAAACAATTCTTGAAGGTTTGATTTGCTACACTGTCTCTCATAAAGCATCTCATGAGAAACAGACTGAAATAAAAGCTGGGCCGTGATTTCTGAAAAGTAGGTCCTACCCTGACAGGAAGCTAGCTTTCTGCTGCTGTATGGCCTCACAATTTCACTAGCGTCAGGAGAGCTACACTGAGTTTGGGCTAGTATGCATTAGGCTGAAACTACTGCTAACAGAGCACAGTACGTACAGGAACAGCTTTAAAACATCTGCCCATCAATACTGTCCAGTTCTTTGAAAAACTCTTTAGTTTACTGCTGCTTACCTACAGAGCAAGTATCTCCGAAGCCTAAGCAGAGAAAATAGAGAGACCAAGGGAAAGCTGGATTAGCAGTATTAAGCCACGATCAATCTACTGCATGCATTTTAATAGCTTTTGCAAAAGTGGAGCACTAGATTCTCTGCTGTGTAAATCAGTATAGATCGTTTGATATTGCCAGAATGGTGGTGATTTATACAGGCTGAGGAATATCCCCAAGACTTCCAGCAACAGCTGTTTTAAATGGTTTGGTTTGATCTGTCTTTTGAAATCCTAAACCACCAGATAGATTGCATTTAAATTATCAGTGCTGATCAATATATGAGATACATCATAAATCTTTCCTAAACACCACTCAGCTGAATTTCTCTTACTGACTTAAAATACATTCATCCTGAATCTTCTTTAACTTTTCGTACAAGCTCCTAAGTTGTAGGAAAATAAAGTCTTTGAAAGGGCAAACACAGATAAACACTTCATTAAAAAGGTATGGTGTTACCATTTGTCATTTCATTGCTCATATAAAATCTGTGTCTAAAAATAATAAAAAAAACCAAACCAAAACCACACCATCTGAAGTGCCTAAAGTTATTTGAGGGTAAAAAGAGAGTTGCTGGGAGCACATCTGGTGTTGTGTTTAGGATTTTTTCCTACCTCTGGGCTTAAAAGAAGGGAACAAAGGGCCCTTCCTGCAGAGAACTGAACACTTTTTCAGAGGTGCTAAGTAAACCTCTGAGCCCTCTCAGAGGCATTAAAGATTTCCTGGAACCTCAGAGCAGATGCGTGGTGTTTCTCAGGATCTCTACATTGTATGAGCAGAACAATAGTTGTGTTCACATCATAAGCAGTTTTTTTATTTGTGACATGAGTTAGAGGTTAAGAAAATATGGTAGGTTTTTGCTATAAAAACAATAATGATATACTGGAGGAATTTCAGAGGTCTAGGAACGAAAATGTTTCTTTCCATGCTGTCATAGCTCATAGTCTTTCCTTCATATTCCTGCCCTACTTATACCTTTCCTGTGGTCTTTTGCCTCTTTCCTTGCCTGTGTACCTCAGGGCACTATCTTCCATGCTGTGCAGATCACTGCTTCTCACAGTCATGCAGCCTGAATGCCATACTTCTTCACTGCTCTTCTCCCTGTCCTTTTATCTCTGGACGTCTCTTGTCATGATGCTCTGACCATTGTGCTAGCACTAATCATTTAATTTCTTCCAGAACTCCCTCATCCTTCATCATATACCAGGAATATTTTCCCAGGTGTGATTTTTGAGGTCATAGCTGTCATTCTATTTCAATTCATACCCTCCATTTCTTTCCTGAGAAACTGAAGAAATAATTTCTGAGCTTACGTTCCTAGAGATTCTTGAAAAAGCAGAGGAAGAAAAGGAGTAAGGCAACTAATAAATATTAGCTGACTTTTTGTTTACCTTCTGTCCCCTTCATCTTCTTGTACATTAACAGAGAAACAGGAAGCAACAGGAGAAGGGAATGATTGCTAGTTAAAGATTCAAAAGGATATGATGTCCATGAGCACCCTCAGTTGCATACTTACTCCACGCAGAGAAAATAGTCCACTGGCATGCTGACTGAATAATTTGTTTTACACAGTATCAGCAAATGGCGGTCATGGACTAGAAGCCCTGTGCTAGCTGCTCTGTTAACAACAACAACAACAACAAAATTATAAGACTGTCACCACTATCAGAGCTTACACCCAAAGTATAAGACAGGAGACAACAGATGGAGATGGACAGATGGTGAAGTGCAAAGAAACTACTAAACAGTTGATAAGCATGAAGGCAAACAGTATCAGCATACCAGCTGCCTAACATTTGTCCATTAGAGATATCAAGCCAAGGAATGGTATAAGAATGGTTTTGAAGGATAATGGGATAGCTCTGTGGATTGGTTGGGGAAAAACCATCCCAAGTGGGGATGGCAGCAGGGAGTAGTTTACCTAGAAATGCTGCTAACAGGCAGTGGAGGCAGGAGGTGTCATTTCCAGTGAGAGGTAGGCTATGAAGGGCATGAAAATGAGGACAAGTAACTTACATTTAATGTGACCAAGAAGTGGGACCTGTGACGGGATGAAAAAGAGAGGGGTAGCAGGGTCACAGCAAGAAACATGAAGACATTGTTTAGATACAAATGAGGTAATACTTACATTTGCAAGACAAAAAAAAAAATTGCTGAAAGCTGTAAATCTGCATGATTTTCAGCATGTTATTAGAAAGAAAAGGCAGTTTCACAATTCTTGTATAGAAAGAATCAACAAGGCTTTAACACGCCTTAGGATCCCCTTTACAATGTTTGAGTGGCAGGCAAAAAACATCACAAAGGTCAAGAAAAGGAGTAGCAGGGTCACAGCTAGGGGAGTAAGGAGGCTAACAGCAACATTTTAGTCATCCTTATTGTAATATAACAGCTAAACATTTGTAAGTAGATGTTGGGGAGAAAGGCCAAGATACTGTTATGGGCTGGTAGAGACAAGTACAAACTGGAGAGGTGGATATCTGTGCTATGTGGATGGCAGTCCATATAAAGAGATCATCTGAATTTGGTCACAGATAGAATTACCGAGAGAGAAGGAAAAAGGGACCAAGGCTGGGTGTTAGGGAAACCCTCTGAAGAATCTGGAGTCCCAAGAAGAACGACCCGTTAAAGGACACACTGAGTGAACAGAAGGCAGTCATGGATGTTGGTGGAGGGCAAGATTTCATGAAATGTAGTAACTTACATTGTAGCTGGCTAAGAAGTCAGGAAGCTCCCTTGATGGTTAAATGACTCCATTGGGAGAACTTGGCCTTACACAGATGATGTGGGTTGGTTTTTGTTCTTTTTTAATTCTCCGTGCTATTTTTCTTTTTTTATGAGAGACTGCATAGCGGTTAGTCCATTTAACTGCAGCTGCTCACCCTTCTCAGAGGTGTTTTGAGAGTGGAATAAATTAAGGATTTAAACACAGGTGATAGCAGCATTGCTTGGAATGAGCAGAAATGTAATATTTATAACACAAGCATATTGGCCTTTGGGTGTATAAGTGGTTCATAAAATTCAGTGCAGCATAATGTGAAGTAATGTAGCCAATTACTAAAAGAATAAGCATGAAGATTGCAGTCTAAATAGGAACACAACATGGAATTCATATTAAGAAAAGAACTTAGAAGGGACTGCAGATAGTGAGCCATTAGCACTATTTCCTGGTAACAATAACAAAAATGAAAAAGAGCAAACAAATTTCTGAAATATAGCTCTGGCAGTGTGGTGTATAAAGCTGCAGAAATTATTCTGGCATGCTACTAGTCTCATTAGAAAACAGTGCTTAGTTTTAGCCACTTCATTACAGGAAGACATTGAAAAGGTGCGGCAGGGGCAATCCAAGATGATTTAGTAACCAAGACATGATTTATGAAGAAAGTTTGAACATATTTCTCCTCTGTAGCTGAGGAAAGGGAGATTAAAGGAAGATTCTTAGGCAAGTATGCAAGATCCTGAACAAATGGGAATGGATCTATGCTAAAATACAGTTGTTATGGTCATATGCAAATTTAAAACAAGAGATCTTGTATTAATGTTAGGTAAGAAAATACAAGTAGATTTTCAAAGAGGAGAAGACAGAGCTTTATGCAAGTGATGGAAATGGAAATAACTTTATATCAGCTCACCTGAGAAATACTTGAGGAACTGAATATAACTCTGTAAAAGGGATTATTAAAATTCTTCATCTTTTTTTTTAAAGGAATAAATCATGAACCAGGTATTAGTTCTTAAATTTGCTACACACTGATGAAGAAACCCCCATACAATAGACAGATACAAACAGATACAAACAGATCTGTCAGCTGAGCACTTAAAATTACAATTTCCTGGAGGCAGAGTTCTGCTCTCAGCCACCTAAAAAAAAAAAGTTGGCCTGTCTCTCAAAGGAGACAATAACATATAAAATCTACAACAAAATACGGGGTTCTAGATTCATTACAGCTCTTAAGTGTTCCCAGTATAAGCACCTGGATTTCCTTGTATGGATTGCTCTTTTAAAAATTAATCAGGTTGGAGCTTTTCTTTTGAGGTCTAATAGGGAAAATTGTCCAGAATACAGAACCTGAAGACCAGAATAAATTTAAAAATACATGGCACTTCTGGTCATCTAGATGTCATTTCTTCAGTTTAGTCCCTCAGATAATACTGCACTGGTAGGCTTGTACAAATATGTTCAGCTGACTAGAGGTATTAGATTTTGTTTGTTCCCAGACCTGCACTTTGCTCAGATTACCTTCTATATTGATTTACAGTGAGCCTGAGCATCCTCCTGCAACAAGAAGGGGAGGGAGTCTTTATGTATGGAGACCTTTTCCATAGAGAAGAATGATGCAGCTCTACCCATACCACTGCTCTGCCTCTGCCCGTGGTCCAGCTCTGAGCTTTTTTTTCTAATTAAATGAATTTGGTAGTGAACAGAGGAAGGTGGTCTGAAAAAGTGTAGGAGAGTGGTAGAGGCAGTGATGTGTACCACCTCAGAGTTTCTGATAGTGCCAGACTTTATTCCTTCAGCAAGTGGGATGGTTGGCTCTTTTTCCTTCTGGCCAAAGGTACTGCTAGATAAATACATCAACATACTAGGGACATACAGATCCTACCATGAGTGATGACAGAAAAGCCAACAGTGTGAATAAATGTTAGGAGAAATGATAGAAGAACATTTGGAGTAAAATGTGTAACAGAGATTGAGTATTTTTTAAAGGATAGATTTTGGCAGAAGAATGTTAAGGTGTTCTAGATCTTAATTTAATGAGCTGGTATCAAAGGTTTACGCACTGATGGTTTGCATCCATTAAAGTAAATTTAGGGTGAATGTAAGAAAAACAATAGTATTACTCCATAGTGAATTCATGTGAGAGGAGCCCACACTAATTCTGTTAACTCTTGCTGATGTGATATATCCCATTCACTTCAATGGGACAGATAAGCCTCATGAATAAAGGTCTGCAGGAATTATCCCAACAGACTTCCTTAAATGCTTTCAAACTTTTCCTCTCAAGTTGGTGAAAATTTTGTTTGAATTATTGGTTGCATTATTTAGTCTGTGGGGTTAGATGCAGCTAAAGAAACAGATTTTAGCACTTTTAGAATTATGGTGAAATATGCAGTTACTATCCAGCCCCTGGACATTAAAGCATTGAACTGTGCTGTACGCACTCAGCATTTTGCACCGGTAGTTGTGGTGAGAGTGAATTTGCATGGGAATGCTTGGAATGCTTGCATGTAAGTCGTCACAGCAGTCTCATAGGCTTGGAACCTGTTGCCATTTATTTTATTGGTAATGGGGCAGACAATTTTATCTGCAAGTAAGGGCAGGTTGTTAAAGATTAAAAGTGATATTAAGATGCACTATTAAAACAAGCAAAGTGGTAATCTCTATTTATGGAAGAAAAATGCTGGGTAGGTGTTTGCAGCTTTATGTCTGGGGTTTTTTTGTCTGGTTGTCTGGGTTCTGACAGACCAACTGGAACAGATCAACTACCAGGATGGAGTTCTCCAATCACATCCACAAAGGTGTGACTTTAAATGAAACTACAGGTGTCTAAATATTTTTGTAGCATATATTTTAGTACATGGAAACACCACCACAAATGTTTAATTTTTTAAAAACCATAAGCCTCCCTTACTACTGTTGGTAGCTGTGGAGACTAAAGTCTTTTACAGATGCCTACTTGCAAGTGAAATACAGTATTTCAGCATTTGGCCTTACTATCTTCTCTTCTTTGTTGGCACTGCCAAGAATTGGACCATTTACACTGATGCTTTTGTTTACTTGAAGTGGTGGTATTTCTCAGCCAAGTGATGTCAACAAGCAGACAAGTTCGGCTCCTGCTATTTAGTGAAGCTCCCTTACCTCCTTGGCAGGCATTTTGTCTGGAGGTAGCACCAAGGAGCAAGTCACACATCCTCTGTGTGTGTGATCCCAAAGACCTACCCGTGAATCAGGTGCTGCCTGTTGTGCCCGAGGCTTAGGCAGATTAGGCTGCTGCCGTTTGCTTTCCCCTTGGGATGGGCATCTTGACATCGACTTTCAGTTCTCAGCACTGATACAACGTCTTCGTGACACTGGGCAAGTTGAGTGAACTTTTTGATGTGATTATCTATCAAATGCATTTAATGGCAGCTACTTACATCACATGCTTTTTCTTAAGTACATTTTTTGTTCACAGATTTATAAAAAAAATCTTTGAAGTTTTGGCGGAGTTTGTTACAAAATAACTGTGATACGCTGTGTACTCTTAACATTATGACATTTTTATATTCTCCATGTCGTTTAGCAGCTTCATGCAGGATATGGACTGCTTAACAAAATGTGAAATATACACTAAAACTATTTTTTCCCGTGCAGTAAGATAATAAGATATTACATTACTCACAGGTCCAATTTTAAATTTAAATATAAGTTCATTTAATTTTACTTTGCAATCAGGTAAATTAATGAGAGAGAATCAAAACAATATGCTGTAATTACATTTGGAAATTATTCCTTCTGTCCTTCAAGAGTGTTCTTTCTGTTTAAGATATTGAAATTTGGTGTCTAAATATAAAATGCAGTAACATCTGGTACTAATTGCTGGTTTAAATAATATAGACAAATCTTCAGGCATTTCATGCTTTTGAAAGGAGGCTTTTAGTAGGATGTTCAGAGTCAAAGGTTATAAAAAATTTCGTGCCACTAAAAATAGCTAATATTCCACTTGTGTTCTAGATCTAAATGATCTTTTTTACATAAAAGATTTTTGCTTACTAAAGTATAGTTCTTTTAACTTACTTTATTTGGAAAGAAGAACCTGTTTGTATGCCTTTTACATCTGCTGTTCATTGGTACACATGAACATAGTGCAGGAGAATGTTAAAACAGTTTATTCCTAGACTCAGAAGTTGTTACTTCGTCCTCAAGATCTCTGATTTCAGCACAAACCTTTGTGCTTCCAAAATCATGTAACTGAAGTCTCCTATTTGCTTGCACTTTGTCGATTACAAAAGAAGTAAGTTAGATAAATAAATCGACACCAATGCCGAAGTGACTTTGGTGAGTAGAAAATGAGCCAGGGTCCAAAAATTATTCCTGTAACCTCTTTGATGTGTTCATAAAAACAACAAATATACTTGAGGAAAATAATCAGTGGTCCTATTGCTTCTCAGTTGTGTGTCTTTCCTTACAGAAATGCCTTCATATGTTTTGTAATAAACTGGGTGAGAGTGAATCACCCCTTCTGTGGATGGCTGTCTATGTGGGAAAGCACATGTGAAGTGTGACTGGGTCACAACAGTGTTATATGTCTAGGGCAGCGACTGGCACAGTCTTGCCATTCTGAGTTGGCGGGACTTCTCAAACATCATAAACAAGCTGAAAGGAAACTTTGACTGACACCCATTTTGTGTGGATGCTTGTCAGGGCACTGAGGGCATTCATAGGCCTTAATGGCCTGTCTCTCCTGGGATCTCACCCCTGGCCCTGCCCCAGGACCCAGCAGCTTCATTTAAGCTCAGTCCTTGCCTGAGCTACAGTTCAAGTGTGTCTGTTTCCAGTCCCGCTTTCTGGATAGACCTTGGACCCACACTGTAGGCAGCTTGTCTCATGTTTGGATGCCTCAGATGTATAGTATAGCTTGTCTACAGCCTTGTCTTTGGCCCTTTGGACTTTGAAATCGTTGTAGCCTTGTCTCCAGTTCTGTCTCTGGCCCTGTCTCCTTTCATGCCTGACTGGGCTCCCTGGATGGACCCTGGGCCTGGTTTTTCACTTGCCTTGTCTGGGGTTGTTGATGGACCCTTGCGGTGGGTTGACACTGGCTGGACGTCAGGTGCCCACCAAAGCTGCTCTATCACTCCCACTCCTTGACTGGACAGAAGGGAGAGAATATAACGAAAGGCTTGTGGGTCAAGATAAGGACAGGGAGAGATCACTTAACCAATTACTGTCACGGGCAAAACTGACTTGATTTGGTGAAAATGAACTTAATTTATTGCCAATCAAACCAGAGGAGGGTAATGAGAAATAGAAAACAAATCTTAAAACACCTTCGCCCCACACCCCTTCTTCCCAGGCTCAGCTTCACTCCCGAATTCTTTACCAACTCCCCCAGAGTGGCACAGGGGGACGGGGAATGGGGATTACGGTCAGTTCATCATGCGTTGTCTCTGGCGCTCCTTCCTCTTCAGGGGCAGGACTCCTCACACTCTTCCCCAGCTCCAGCGTGGGGTTCCTCCC
>JAVKLA010000001.1:47352412-47366148 GCA_034782735.1 Sagittarius serpentarius | reverse complement strand
GCAGGGGCACAGCCTGCCTCACCAGGGTCTTCCCCACGGGCTGCAGGGGAATCTCTGCTCCGGCGCCTGGAGCACCTTCTGCCCCTCCTGCTTCACTGACCTTGATGTCTCCAGAGATGTTTCTCTTACATCTTCTCACTCTTCTCTGGCTGCAGCTTCTGAGCCCCGGCACTTTTTTTCCTTCTCAAATCTGGTATCCCAGAGGCACTACCACCGTCGCTGATTGGCTCGGCCTTGGCCAGCGGCGGGTCCATCTTAAAACCAGCTGGCATTGGCTGTATCGGACACAGGGGAAGCTTCTAGCAACTTTTAAAGAAGCTGCCCATGTAGCCCCCCCGCCGCTACCAAAACCTTGCCACATAAACCCAATACAACCCTATAACCAGCTCCTGGCTCTGACCCCATGGTCAGATCCTGTGTCCCTGTAGGACAGTTGTAGCAAGAAGCATGTCACTGATAACTGAACCACTTACGACTGTGAGAACAGCCATCTTCAACAGCAGGAAGGGTTCAGCCAACTCTGTGTCTTGTTAACTATCACTGATAGTTGATGCTAATGAAAGAACGTAGCAGCTAGGTGACAGTAAGGTGACACTACATTCTGCAGGTTTGTGATCAGTGATATCTTCCTCTGTCAGCAGACACTAATTTTGTCCATCTATCCTCTCCCACTCTGGGAATCTATCTAATCAGTTTTTTAATATGGAAGTCCACAGCTTTATTTAATTGTGGGAGGGAGCATCTTTGGTTCTCTCAGTCTGACACCTCCTGCTTTCATCTGATGTTCCCTAGGTCTTGCACTGGAGGACACACGCAACAACCGTTCCCTTCTTGGCTCGAACTGCTCCATTTGTTTCCTCACTCTTCTGGAGCAGAACCTAGTGGGTCTGACTCTTTTCTTTCATACTGGATTTATGCTACATAATCATACTGATTGCAAAGCTGCTCCAAATTTGGGTTTTAATCCAGAAAAGAACTTAAGCATATGCGAGACTCTAAAAATGTTAGGAACTCCCCCAAATTTGAGAACTCTCAAAATCAAATTAATCCCATCTATATAACTATTTTCCCTCTTTTTAGCATGGGAAGCCTTGGCTGAAAAAGTGGGGTTATGTTTTGCTGTAAGGGGATTGAGTTTCATGATCATTCTGACCTTTCCAAGGCATCAGTTCGCTTGCTTCTAATCTGTTCAGCCACCTGTATAAAAGAGCTACGAATTCAACCTCACAGAGCCCACACGACCTACAAATGATTCATTGTCCCAGTCAGTAACGTTTATTAGTATTCTTGAAAGAATCTCCTCCCTCCCCATCCCACTGACCCCAGGCAACCTTCATGGAAGCCTGCACTTCATTTGTTGTCAGAAATTCTGAGAAACAAATCTAAGCAGAACAAGTTATGACCTGATCTCTTGCTGGTCTGTTCCTTACTTTTTCCACTTAGGCACAGGGATGAATTTGAAAATGAGAGGGAATTATGAGATGCAGTAGTAGTGCCTCATGCACCAAAAAGTCATAAACTGATCAAAGGCAGAAAATACTTCAGCTGTCGTAAGGAAGTAAATGCACTGATCCAGATGCTACATGCACTTTGGCTCATTGGCCTTAGACATTGTGAGGTTTTCCACTCTCTATTATGGGAAACTCTTCCAAGCCTGTCTGGCAGTAGCTCAGATCAAGTATAATTTTTCTTTTCATAGCCAAAATGTACCATCTGACATCTACACATTGGACATTCAAGAGAGAAGCTTGTACTATCCAGCATGAAAATACTGACATGAGGTATCAGTTGTGATAAAAAATAATAGCTCAGCATCCCACATAGTGGAGGGGAATACCTTCAGCTTTCCAACAGCAAATCGCTCTCTTAGAAACTAGTCAACCATCACTAATTAGTTCCTGTGCCGAACTGATAGCTACATGATCACTCTGAATCATGCAAGAGCAGCAGACATTAGATCATCTATACCTACAGTCAAACATCTGCAGTCAAATAAACTAGGCCTGCTATCAGAGCTTTTAGAGGAGCCTTGCATTGGTGAGGAACACTCCGATCAATTACAGTGGACCCTCTTTCATGCTTTGTCTTTTAGTTTAGAAGTAGAGACAAGTCTTAGCTACTCATGGGATCTTTTTCTGTGTTTTACCACAGTTAAGCAAGGACAGAGTAAGGGAGGACATACATTTGAGATGAAAACTTAAGCTCTGAACTCAGGGGGAACTTAAGAGATCAAAAACTTTTTTAGCCTTGGCCTCAGAGCACTGGAACACCAAGGGCACCAACATTTTGGAGGTTGGAGTTTTTAAAGAGATCTACCTGTGGCCAATACAAGAAAAATCTGACCAATTTACCCAAATCTTGGATGATTAGATCTAAGGCAGGGTTGTCCTTTTGTTTTGTTAGGTTTGATGAAACTTTCCTGAGACAGTTTCTCATGAGTGGGCTTGTAGTTTTTAAATGGCACAGCAAGGTTTTTCCCTTACAAAGTCTAAGCATATGTGACAGTTCTTGTTAGACAACTGCAGGTGTGTTGAATTTGAAATATATAAATATATAAATGCATAAATATATAAATATGTAAGTATATAAATAAATATATAAGTATAGATGTTCTTAAATAAATCCTCTGTGTAGGGTTTGCCTGGAATGCCATTCAGGAAACATCTCATCTTTTCCTGTTGTCTGGAAGAGGGGCTTGCAGATGGTTATGGATTTGTAATTACATCTGCAGATCCACCAGTTGTAGTGGCATTGGTGCTGATTATTAAGAAATCTGTGTCAGAATCTGTAATTGTGCTGAACTTTAATACAGCAGCAGATAAACTACAGATACACAAGGAAAGACCTTGTGAGGGAATGAGAAGAATTTGCATGCCTTATGTAGCCACTGTTACCACCAGCTGGTTTCTATCAAAAATTTCCAAAGGTTGTTACTGACCAGGCTAAGCACCTTAGGAGGACTGCAATTCTAGTGAGGATCCTTTTCATCTTCAGGCTTCAGAGTAAAACCTGGATCATCAGAGGAGTTAGAAAAAAAACCCCACCCTTTTGCTTCCACTCATCGTATAATAAGACACATAAGGTGTATGATAGTTTTACGTCTCCCTTTAAAACGTAGAAGAGCTCTAGTCAGAAGCAGGACTGAGAGATACAAGGATAAATACTCTGCTCCGGGAGTGTGGGCTATTTCTCTGCTGTGGTCATCAAAATTCAGAGAGATATGATGGTTCCTTTTCAGGAGATATGAAATCATTATGCTTTCTACCTTGCTAAATTTCATGGGGAAGTGGGTAAATTATATATTTACCTTCTCCTGTTATTTCTAGTAAGATAAAAAGTTATTTTGAAAAAAAGAAGAAAAAAATAAATTACAGGTAGCAATTAATAACTAAAAGAGATTCACATAATTTCAGTTTTTAACTGCTCAGCCACCTGTTCCTACGTTTGTTTTTAATACATTTGAGTTTGAAACCTAATTGTTTAGACAGTAGTACACCTGTGATTATTATTAGTTATCTAACAATCATTCACATCCTCTTTTATTTTTAATGCTTGTTGTGTTATGCTCTGCTGATACTATATTGTTTCAAATGTGTTTTTTTCTAATTCTGCACAGGGAATATAGATTATTGTATTGCTTCATTGGATCCTAGAAAGGTCTTTTACAATTGCTGAAAATTGGTATACAGAGTAGAAAATGGCACTGCATATTTCAAAACAGTAATTTCAGTCACTGAGGCTATGGTAATGAATGTTGGTGGTTTGAATGCTCTGATAAAGATAACATCACTGCTGCAGGGCACACAAATCATCAGGTATTCCCATGTAGTGGCAGGAAGCAAGCAGCCACTGTTTTTCTCTTTTTTTCCTTTTTTGTTTGTTTGAGAAAAGTAAGGAGAATCTGATCTTAAGGGCCATATTGGTTTAGATCACTAAAACCTAGACACGAGCAAAATTAAGTGCTTAAACCCCATTAAAGCCACTGAAATCTAAGCTCATGCATAACTTGAGTGCGTAAATGTTTTCTTGGGTTGGTGACTTTGTGAATAAATTTTTTTAGAAGACAATTGGGGATGCTTAATTTTACACTCAATTGTCCATTTTCTTCTTGCTGCCTTGTGCTTTCTGTACTATTATTTTAGTTCTTCGTATGACCCACTCTAATTTTCTTTATATCCAAGCCTCTGTGAAGACCTACACATCATTCAGGGAGGTATTTCAGCACATTTTGAAATTTATTCTTTCAACAGTCATTTAAGCCCCAGCATAATTTTTAGCAAACGTTTCCATCTCCTTGAACTCAGTGCAATTTAAGCACACAGTTAAGTTAAGCAGTATTGGTTAATGTTTTCTTGAGCTGGGGATTTAGGTTGTGGGTACATGTCTTCTGGGAGTAACTTTTGTTGTTTACCATTTCTGGTGCCTGGTGGCACACCACTTCCTCTGCTCTATTTACCACCATCCATCAGGCAAGTGTTTGTGCGCATTTCTTTATGTAGTTTAAGTCCAAGGCACCTGACTTTGTTAAGCAGTTTAAATGCTGGCTAATTCACTTGCTTTGATGGAAATGAAGGCAGTAAAACTTTTTAAAGAAGTGTTTAATTGTACCTATTTGTAATGAGAAATTGGCTTATGTTGCCCAAATTAGAAGCTGATGAGTAGTTTTCTTCCATTTTGTTAAACCATATTTCAACAACAGAAAGAATGCTCATTGCTGGGACATCTCATGCATGTTCAAGCAAGAAGGTCAGAAGGTGACTACCTCGGACAGGAAGGTGACAGTGAGCAATGTTGGTGCAGGCTGGGATCGGTAGAGCCTGCACAGCTGCATAACTTCAGAGTGTTCTGCCTTGCAAAGAGTAATAAAATGCTTTAATATTGACCAATCAAGACAGCTGGTGTTTTTGGAGCTGAAAGTGGATCCGTATTTTGTATTTCCAAGAGACCAAGGGACTGCTGGATGCCAGATTTCTGTCTGGTTGATTTCTGGAGGGCTGTGCTAGGTGCAGGCCCAGGATGTGGCCTTCACAAGCTTCCCTACAAACTGAAGATATGTTTGGAACTAAGGATTTCAGTATAATTAAGATTTGAGCACCATGTGAGTTTTTTGCCGTGAGGAGGTTATTCAGCTCCTTTGAATAGGTCAAGATTTAAATACCGCTTTTCATGTTACTTCATATATTTGACCTTCCACAAGTCGTGTTCCAAAGAAATGTCTTTCAAAACACATCTTTCAAGTGCAGTAGCGTTTGTATTAAATTCATCTGAAGCTTCTGTTGCCCTGAAGGCTGACTGAAATGTGGGTCAAGTCTGACATCAAGTGGTCAGACGCACTCCATTCCCAATGGGAGTATTAACAGTGCTGCTCCTGGTGTCTTGTAAGAAGAACCTCCCTCTCCACTTCTTCTCTCCATGTTTTTTCTTCTGTTAACATGATTTCTCAGTGCTCTTCCTGCTTCGGTTTCCACCAAGGTCATGGAGCATCATTGCTGACAGATACAAGAAGAATCATATCAGGCTTGCATTCGATATTGCAGCTGCTGAATCTGTCAGCAGAATGATGGGATCGTGTAAACAAAGTCTTCTTGACGTGGCAGTGCACGTAAGACCTTTACTGACTCTGCTTTGTTTCCCCAATATATTCTAACAAGATCTATGTCTTTTTAAAAACACTCTTAGCTCTTGAGACACCAAGTCCTCCATCTGTGCAGATTTTGAGGCTTATCAATAACTGCAAGAGCACTTGGCACTCAGCACTCACATATTGCTTACTGTTGTTAAAACACATTGCAAACACTAATTCCATTCTTATCGTTCCACTCTGAAGAAACTTAATAAAATTTTTCTGTCCATGATATAGGAGAGGAAGTGGGGAGAGAGACCAGAGAGCATTTAAATCTTTGACCTGAGACCTTAAGTTTTCCTAGGTGCCTGTCTCAGGTTCAGTCCTCTGGCATACTGAGATGCTACCCTCATGTTTTAATGGTATTTGTACCCATATTGACTCAGGAGCAGCTCAGGAATACATGGTTCGTGTTCAGTTCCTAGTGCTCCCTTTCTCCAGGGTGAGGAGTTATCCTTCAGCAACCAGAGGGACATTTTCACCTCTCTTCTCGGTGATCAGCAGACTTAGATTGGTCTGTTCAAACAACAACAAATGACAGGTCATAAGTTGTACAATATAAACTTTTTATCTGCACAATTGATTCATTTTTCACTGGAACATTAGTGTGTTTCTATACCCTCTGCATAAAACAAACAGTACAAAGATCAGCATTTCTGCATACCTTATAACTGAGTCAGCAATGCAAATACAAACTTCAATTTCTCCTGTAAATGCCACAGCTTGATAGGATAAGCCATTGTGGTTTTGCCTCTCAACTGCCTGTTTGCAGGTGGGCACCATTGTTTAAATTCATCTCAGAGGTGAAGTTAGTCACTTCAGCGTCTTTCCTTCTGGTGCAAATTTGGCTTTTTAGTCTGGAGCAGTAGTTTCACAGGGACCTTAAGATGGCATAAACCAGCACTGCTGCCAAAAATTACAGTCTTTCCCCTGGTTCAGTATGACTGTTTTTGCAGCTCCACAGTGAAATGGATTGGGGAATTGTTACAGGAAAAAAAAACAACTCAAAAAATACAAACAAAAAAACCCCACCAAGATTTCTGCACATCTGATTCAGAGATCCACTGTAATTTAATTCAGTGCTTCATGGTGTTTTTTTCATGGTGCTCTGTGAGCAGAGCTCCCTGCTTGAACTGTGTTTCTTATGATAAAAAATAGTTTTTGTGTGAGGTAAAAGATCACTGTTCATGTTCCCAGTATGTTATCTGTCTGGTCAGCTGAGATCACTGAGGAGCAAGGGTATGTGGTATCTTTGGTTTAAAAGTCTTATAGCCTCCTTACCGGGGAATAGTTCAGAAATAAAGTGAGCTACATGACTGAGCTCTGCATGTATGAAACAGTGCTGTAACTTTTTTTTTTAGTAGGCTTTATTTTGATGTATTTGGATATGTTTCAGTTGCCGTCAATCTAATTTTGAGTTCATTATCTTTAGTCTTCTATAATTTTACTGGCTAGATAAAATTGTGGTGAATCCACTAAATGTTAAATGCATGCTTGTACATATATTTTCATGAATGGCTCCTACTGAAAACTAATTACTACAATATTTATTATAATTTAGAATTGTTTCTGTTTACATAGTGTGTGATTTGTACTAAATCATGCTGTCACTGAAGTCCCAAATCATGCTATGACTAGTCTCAACACTTGGGGATCCATACAACACTAAGAAGATGACAGCCTTTGCCTCAAGGAGCTCGTATTTTAAAAGGAATGGGGAGGATACAGGATTCAAGCAAATGCCCACAGAGGACAGACTTCAAAATATCTCTTCAAACATATTTTCAGATCACTTTCCAAGTCATAAGCCATAGGGGGCATGAAATGTCATAGCTGCAAATTCAGTTCTGGGTAAAAATAAGTTCAGAGTAACCCCCCCTTTCTTTTACATCTGTATTGTAGCCATCTATTTCTAATAAAATATTTCTACTGAGTCATGCAGTAGGCATTTTAACCAGATACAGAATTTTTCTATTGAGTAAAGCTTAGCCACTGCAGAAAATGTACTGAATGGTATTGTGGAGCATTTTAAAAGGACATTTTTGCAAGGCATCTATTGATGCTATACTGATGGGTGCACTGAGGTTCACCATAGAAAATAAACTGTTGCCAAATGGCAGAGCTATGGCAAGCTACATCTTACGAGTTTTGAAAGGAATTTTGGCCAGAGTCCACAATTGAAGAGTTTATTGCAGCCCATACAAAATGTACAGCAATTTTAGACAAATCTGGGCATTTTTGTACTGAACAGACTATTCAGCATAAGTGTGTGCATTTTTAGCAAAATAAATCATTCTCTTGTTTAAAAACAAACCCAAAACACTACATATGTTGCAGAACTACACTTGCCATTCTTTATTTTAAAGTCATACACAAATGGTTTGTTCTGCTCTGATTAGCTTATTAGTTAATGTTGGATCTGAAAGGCAGTTTTGGGGCATTGTCTGTCAACTTACTGGAAATTAGGACAGTGAGTGCCTTCGATAGTCTTTGTTCATTAAACCATATCTCTGCAGATGTTCAGTGTTTTAATATTTCTTTAGCTGTTCTGAAGCATTCTCATTTTTTCAACTAATCAGAAATGTCTGACTTTGTATACTGTTCACAGAGTCATTTGTTAAAGATGCAAAAGAGGTAGGCTTGTTACTCAAAGACTGACACCTTTCTTCTGAATATATTATACCCATAAGCGCTCATACACACTTACAAGCCCTCTAAGAGTAAGATGAGTGAGTTTAAATGATCTATAGAAATTTTTGCTCTCAGGAGAGCCCTGTGAGCATCTTCCTGCAAACCAAGAAATCATTAGTCCCATGGGGAATTCAGCTGTAGCTGGCTGTGCTTTTTGTATGAAGGGCTCATACGTGGGTTCCCACTGCCAGCTTTTAGCTAAATTACTATAAGTGTTTACCAAAGTTAGTATACCTTGTATCTGCAGACAGCTAGTGAAAGGGCATGTCGTGTTTCTTGGTTTAAACCTCTGAGATCTTTGAGTCAGAACTCCTAACTGAATGGCAAACCGGATGCTGTTGTAAATGAAAAGCTTTCCCTTAGTGGGGAAGTCAACAGAGAGCTCTGACTGACACTGTACTTTCATCGCTAGCAGAAATGCTGTATTTATTTAGAAATTAAAGCAAAGGCAGTTGTACATACTTGAAATGCAGTTTGGAATAATGGGCCTGGCTGGGTATGACAAATGAGGGCTCTAATTGATTAGCTAGGGAAATGTACTTTATCTGCTTCTCTTTCGTGAGCTTTCTGTTGAATTGATCAACAAGGTGCTAGTGCTACTCCTTAAAACCAATTTCTTCTTCAAATCGTGCACACCATTAGTCAACAGGATGGATGGAAAGGTGGTGAGGTAGTTGTTTGTGCTTCTGAACAGATAATCATTATGCATGTAACTGTATTTTGTTAGGATTCTTGATCTCCTTCTAACTCCAGTTTGTGTTTTTTACTTTAGCAACTTCCAGTTTGGTTAGAAATTTGCATATGCGTTGGTACTGCTGTTCTTTCTGGAAAATCTAATGTGCAAATATGTATGAAATTCAGAAGCCCATTTTCATCAGCCTTACCCATTTTGACCCAGTCTTATCTTGAAAGTACAGATAATAACGAACAAGAAAGAGAAAAAAAACACAATACCTTTGAAATATGTAGAATTAGCTGTTTCTGAAAGGAAAGGTCATGTTTTATCTTGCTACATACTATCGTGTATTGTCTGTACTTACACATAAAGTATTGCAGTGAAAATTAAGATAAAACTACAATGTATAAAAATATTGGTTGGTAGTAATATAACTGGCTACTTCTACAATATGCTCTTTATGGAAACATAAAAAAGACATAGGTTGATAGTACAAAGAAAGGGGCAGTTGCAGTAGTTCAGTATATTAAAAATGATAGCATATCAGATATGGCAATTACACTAGCCATCAATCTTCAATAGTTTGTGAAGAATACCGCTAAAATGCAGTGAAGCTTTATAAGATTTGTGATCACAGAGTGTAAAATATAACAGATGCTACAATATTTAGATGCCTGCTGGCATTTACTTTTACCCTACACAGCTCATTTCAGTTATATGAAAATTTTATGTACTCTCTAACCTCACTGAGATAGAAACATATTTATAAAGAAACCATAATGGAACAGGGCATTTTCAATATACACACTACTTGATCTGTTTAATAAGATAAAAAAAAGAGAAAATGGCCAGGTAGATTAAATTACTATTAGTTTATTATTAAATTGCTATTAATACAGAAGCTTTGACACATGTGATACCTTCTAATCTGGACTGTCTGCCAGACATGTATCACTCAGAACTGGTTGGAGAGTCCATGCAGCCCTTGTTCAGCGCATGTTGAAGTCTTACGGGGGTGATCACTGGAAGTCAAAACTAATGAAATGAGACAGGAAAAGAAAGTTCCTGTAGTTTGCCGTTCCTTTCAGCTGGGAAGCACGACGGACAGCTTTCTTTGTGAAATGTGAATCTTACATAATAGCTGCCAAGGTTGCTGCAATCTCTTGCGAGTCTGAAGATTACTGGAGGACTGTGAAATCAGGGCCTAGTTATACTTGCTAATTAATACTGTCTTTTGGAAGGATGCCCAGAAGCACCTCTTGGTATCAAGCTGTGTAAGTCACCATCCTTCTGCTCTTGTAGATGACTGTGTTTCGTTTCATCACATCTCTATGTTATTTACCTTTTCCTAGCTTCCCCTGAGGCTATTGTATTAGAAATATTTAATAGCTGAGTATGTCTGATGTAATTCTGGTAATCACTGATCTTGTTGTACTAAAAAACAAATGAATTAAGGTCAAAGACATCCTCTCTAACTTGAGAAGTGCTCCCAAGCTTTGACCTTGTAGATGCCCGACACAGTATTTGATCAGGAGGAAGAATTCACTCAACCCAGACTTCCAAAGGGACACCAAGACTTGTAAAAGCATTTGAACTGGCAGTTTGTCCATATGGCATTTGGCTTGGTTCCTTTTCAGTTTTAGGTTTCATGAACTGGTTTCCCATGTGGTAACCTGGCAAGTCCACAAGTGTTGGGCCTGTAGGAAACCAAAAGGCTCTGGCTGTTTGTCAGGGAGAGATTATAACACAGCCCTGTTCAAAAAGCTGCAGTAACTCTTGTGTAGCTGTAAGTTACTCCTTTTTATCAATAATATTTTGATATTGTCAAGAGGAGTCTGGCTCTTACTGAGGTTAGTGTCCGAAATTTTTCTTAATCCTAAAATTTGACCTTTCACCAGCACCAATTACAACATTTAGACCATTTGTATTTTATCTTTTGCAGCAGCTTACAGTTTATGGTTCCTGTTTACGAATCAGGTCCCCTGACACACGTGGAACCAAAATATTTTTTCTTCCTCTACTAGCTCATAAATTGTAATACAGCAGAAAGCATGTCACTTTGAGTGAGTTGCCTGGAAACAAGATATACTTGGGCCTTGGAGGATATTTCTCCTGTGAGCTCGAGTTCCTTGAGCTTTAAAGAGCCACATCAGAGACTCTTCCCTCCTGTACAAGTTTAAGGTACTTCACTGCAACTTGACAATACACATGGTAACCAGGCTACACTATTGCTATTCATCCAAGCTGCATGTTCTGTAAATCAAAGCACTATCTTGAAGTGATGTTGCAGAGGTGGTTAAAAGCAATTTTGTGGTCAAACTTGCTACCTATCGCACCTGCTCTATACATACAAACAGCACAAGCATTTAGCCACAGCTAAATCTGCTAAATCTAAGGTGTGGATTTTCTGCTGCAAAGCAAACAGCTGTTTTCTAGCCTCAAAAACCACGTTAGGAAGTTAGCAAGCAGTATAATTCCATTTTGCACTTCTGCAAAATCAAACAAATTGTGTCCAGATCAAGATCATAAGGCACATCAATTTTCCTTTGAGATGGCTGAAGTTGGTTCTATACATGTCAGACAATATTGGACAGTGTATTCATGATAGTAATTTTGAAATGTAATCTAAGCTTATTTGAAAATACAGGTATTTAACAGCTGTTTGTAGTGAAAATACATTTTTATCATAGAGTTAGCACTGAAATTGTTGACGTCTTTGATGTAAGTGAACAAGGAGTGTAGATAAGCAAACCGCTTCAAAGAACTTTCATCTGTAGTATTTCTTGTTGAATTACAAGTATTCTCAAAATGCGGACAGTTACATGAAATACATGAAAATGTATTTTTTTTTAATAGCCAGAGAATCAAAGTCAATATCTGAACTCATGCCATCTCACCTGGCATATGAAAAATACAATTATGCACAGAGATATATGTCAGGGCTGTCAAATGTCAATCACTCATCTCTGGTGACTGCAGTGTGTTTGATGGCTGCAGTACACCTGGTCAGAGGGGGAAGAGCTCTGCCTGCGGTTTCTAGAGGCCACTGTGGCTTCAGGCTGATGGGATGTCATCTCTGCCCTTCCTGTGGTTGCTGTCCCTGGTGCTCCATCCAAGCGGTGATTTGCCCAGGTGGCACTGGCAGCAGCAGCAGATGGCGTGGCAGGTGGTGGTCACAGAAGCTGGAGAAGCATTTTGATAGTCTTCCCAGGTTCCTCAGGTCCTTCACCAGAGCCTTGTCCTGTAAGGGTGAAGGAGAGCTTGATCCTTGCCCTCCAAACGATCCCAGCTCCAGGGGGATTCTCCCTCCCAGGAAGCAAGTGATGTCCCTGTCATCTTGACTCACCTATCTCCTACCTGCTCAAACTACAACCACATGCAACTCACTCAGCCCATCAGCTTCCTTACTACAACTAGCTATGACTAGTTGTATGTACTAGTAGCTACTAGTAGTTGTATAGATAACTGGCTATGACTTACCAGCCTCACTGCTACCTGTTTTTAGGATCCCTCAGGCTGATGAGTGAGGTATCTGTCTCTCTAGTCCGTGGGCTTCTTCCATTTCCCCAGTCCAGCCGCAAAGCCTCAGGATCTCTCTCGACTTAGCCATTTGCCTCACCGCTGCAAACCTATTGCTTGGTAGCTGTGCTCCAGGAAAGGTACAGCTGTAGGGGAGTTAATGCAGTCTGTAGCGCTCTAATTCTGGATCTGCCAGTCTGGTCCCCTGAGCATCTTTCCATTGACTTCAGTGGGTTTCATATGAGTTCTTTATTCAGATAATATGCTGGAGTAAATCTGTTACTCAGAGATCACATCCCAAGAGGCACAGTTTGCCCTGCTTCACATTCCATGACAAATCCATTCTGAATCCTTTTATTATTAATAATAGACAGCAAATTCTGATCTCAGGGTTCCTGAGGTAGTCGGTGATATCTGTGTAATTTAAATCAAACCTGTCTAAGTGAGTTCTAAAGATTTTATCAGTGCAATTTCCCTGTGCAGCTGGGCAAGCTAGCGTATAATTAGAGATAAGAGCCAAGAACCTTAGAAGTGGGAGAGGTGTAACTGACCTTTGCTAATGAAGGATATCATGCAAATAGCATTTGATAGTTGTGTGTATCTGATGCTACAACTGAACAAGGTATAGTTGCTCAGTGCTTAATGATGACTTCTGTGATGGCATAGGCCTTTCTTATTGAAAACATGACAAGTATTGCACAGATTCAAGGGAAAAAAGCTTCTGCTTGTTGAATAACAACAAACCTGCCCTCTCTTTAAATTAGCTCAACCTTTCCCACTAAGAAAAGTACTAAAATGATAACAAGTTCCTCTGCAAACAGAGTAGCAGCACAGAGATTGTTGCTCTTTCTCTGGTCTATGTAAGTTTCCTAGGAGGCTGTGTATGCCCCAGAAATGCAAGTCAGTGGAACTAGTTGATGAAAATTAGCAATTGTTTCCTAAAGTCAATTTTATCCCAAAGTCCCTGAGAATCAGTATGACCCCCTGTGTATGCCATTGCTCAAAACCAGCTCTCTGCTGCTGTGATTCCAGTAATTTGAAAACTTCAAAATCTGCACAATTTGCTTGTAGTTCTTTTGGAAGATTTTCAAAGAAGGCACAAGGACTAATGCAAGTCTGCCTTAGGAGGTGTCCTGGTTTCGGCTGGGACAGAGTTAATTGTCTTCCTAGTAGCTGGTACAGGGCTGTGTTTTCAGTTCAGTATGAGAAGAATGTTGATAACACCCT
>JAVKLA010000001.1:47330806-47347987 GCA_034782735.1 Sagittarius serpentarius | reverse complement strand
CAATCCCCCCATCCCCCAGCCTGTATTGATGCCGGGGGTTGCCCCGGCCCAGGTGCAGGACCTTGCACTTGGCCTTGTTGAACCTTGTTAAAAGCATCTACCTAATTTCTTCCTGTGGCACCCTGGGAGTCACTATATGCATTTCAGAATCGCTTGCTTCGTGGGAATAAGCTGTCAAAGAGGGGCACGACATGTGAGACCAGACGGACTGAATCCCCTTCACATGGATGTTACTCAATGAGTCCATGCACTGCTGGGCCTGTACTGAGGACCCTTTTTCATTAGAAGGACTTGATTGGAAAGAGCAGAAGCAGAGTTAGGTCCTGCCTTTTAGGTACTCCATACATTGAAACCATGTGAGATCTCAGCTTCATTAGGGCATGGAGTATGAGAGCTGGCCTGGAATGGGAGAGGCTCGCTGGGAGTGCACCAGCCCCTGCGCTGGGAGTCAGCAGATGAGGGAGGAGGAGAAAGGGATGCTCGCATATTGGATATTGTCACTTCTAGAGGTTGTTATTGGGTTAACATGCTCCTTACAGTGCTGTTTTTTGTCCATATAGAGGTAGTCTTACTGTGTGTGCCAGAGCTGAATTTTCCTCATCTTCTAAATATTATTTCCCCTGTTGCATATAAGGCCTTGGAGTTTGTGTGGGGTTACACCACCTTTGGAGGACGCCAAGGATAGGTAGTCAGTGATACTACTGTTCGGAGGGGGTTTGAACCTGTTCCATTTGTTAGCTTTAAGACCTGATATGTTTGTGCTGTCTCTTGTTGCTGTAACACATCTGTTAAAGAAGTCCTAAAACAATGAAGAAGGTGGAAGGTGAGCGCGCTCTGCTGCCTGGCACAAGGCTGCTGAAAGGGCTCAGTTGCTGCTGCTGAAACCAGGGAGACAGGCTGGGGGGAAAAGGCAGGGTTTGCACCAGCAAGTTTAAAAGGCTTTTTGGACTTAAGGCTACAAAGCTATGGAAGCAAAACTGGATTTTGCCTTCCTGAGAATAAGGCCAATGTCGTGGCATCGGCTCTTTAGAGTCGTTATTGCCTCCCCAGGACAAAGTGATGCAAAGGGCGGGGATTTCCTACCCTCCAGATGATGAGTTCAACAGGAACCCTGCTCATTACTGCAGATAACAAGCAGGCACGGGAAAAGCCATCACCCCCCCCTGCCTCCAGCTCCCAAGGCAGCAAGTTCAGCCAACTTGCCGGTTCCTCCTCCTCGCAGCAGACTGTAGCTGCCGCTGTGTGCCTTTCCCTCAGTGCCAGGGACCTGTTGTTGGGGGTGGTGGCTGGGGGAATGCAGAGCGCAGCCTCCAGCCCTGGGCATGACTAAGACTCAGGGATCATCCTTCAGGAGAACTGAGGAGGGGTGAAGGTACTCTGAAGCTTGCAGAGCTACAGTGCTGGTGCTTCATCTGATTTTGGGACTCAGGGTAACACGTGGCTCTTGCAGCTGCCTGACCACATTTTCCTTGCTCTTGTTCCCACAATAACTTCAGCAGAGGTCAGCAGAGAATTTGATATCTGATATGAACATGGCTGTTTACTGAATTCTAATTCAAAAGTGTTAGGGTTTTTATTTCTATTTGGTTTTCTTTTCATCAACTCATCTGTCTGGGATCTCTGTTTCTGGAAAGAGGCAGAGTGAAGAATTTAGTCTAATACACCATTTAAATTCCATAAACAAGACAGAAATCTAGTAGCAGGGAGAGAATATATATTGCAGCAATAAAACTTCTCTGAAAGAATTGCAGCAGCAGCTAGGGAATGCTAATAAGGGTTTCTTTGCCTGTGAAGTAACGTTTACAGGCCTAGGTTGGCTTGATTTTAATTTAATAACAACACTACATTAATATAATTGTGATTATATTGTGAAGAGGAAACACTTTGGAAACTTCTTGATTCTCCTTATTAATTACTTCTCTCTCTAGCAGTGCACTACGACTGCACTGAAGAGATAAAAGAGAGAGAGTGACTGATACTGACTTTCATTTTTAAAGGACAATGTGCATTTTTAATTGGGTTTAATAGGTAAGCTTTCAGGTAAAACATGGGCTAAAAATATTTCTGAATAGAAAAAATTAATCACAAACCACTGTATTCCAATCAGGCCTATCCCAAACCATACACAGACCACCTACATGGTGCTGATTAACTGACTTGCTAATTGTACAGGGCGGTCTGAGATGCTGAGAGAAGTGACTTGAGATGGACAGTGCTATCTAGTCTTTGTATCTTGGCCTTGTTTTCAGCTGGTGTTTAGTTTTCAGAGCTGGGATCTAAAAATTACATTCAAGAACAGGATTTTTAATCTCTGTGAATTCAGAATCTATAGGTTTCTTCTGAGCAGTATCAGTTCCTGCCTGGAGCTCCAGAGACTCACAAAGGCTAGGACCTAGAGCCAAATCCAGCTGCAAATGTAGGGATAGCCAGAATTCTAGTCTTGCTTTTCAGCTACACGGTGAATCAAGTCATAGCAAAGATCAAGTAGAAGCTGGAGAGCTAGCTCTGAAAGCAAAACATGCAGAAAAAATGGAAGGAAAAAAGAAAGTGCTTCTGTATGTGAGAAATGCTTTTCCATATACTCAGAGCATTTTGTTGCTGAGGAGTTGTGGTGTACAGCATGGGAAATCCTCAGTGATACAGCTAAGGTGATCAGTCTAGATGCACAAGGTTCACTGAGTTGGTTGGTGGAAGAGGGCTGTACGGACAGACATATCATTTGCTTTTACCATTTTAAACCACTTCTGGAATTGTCCTGTCAGACTCAAGAGACTGCACACTGGAAGTGGAAATCGCAGCCCTGCATGGGCAAGGAGGGCAAAGGCTGGCCCAGATGCTCTGCTGCCACCTCGCACGCCTCCCTGTCTGTACCAGGCTGCAGCTTCACGTTGGCGTGAGTCTAAGCTATGCTCTGGGTCACAGCAACATCATCTGCCTTCAGCCATAGGTATCTACCGGAATTTCTAAGTTGTTGGTGTCTTGAAAATGAGAAAACACAAACAAGTTCCTCAGGAAACAGAACTAAGCATAAGCTGGGAATTCACAGTGATAATGTAAAATAACTGAGTGTTGCGTTCTAATGCTCCAAGCTTATTTAGAAACAGAAGTTATGGGAAACAAAAGCAGTAAAAGCATAATGAATATGAAGAACTTAACATTTACTTGAATGAGAGTGTCTGATCCTGATATTGATACTACATGCCTTGCTCCAATTAAAGTCAATAGCAATAACTTACCAAAACAATTTCCCTTCTCTTTATTTTATATTTCAAGTTGTTGATGTATATAGTATTAATTGTGGTAAATTACCTAATCCATGTGAAAAGACTGCTTCCCTTTGGTTTCCTATCTGCCTGCCCACTGGCAGTTTCATGCTTAATCCACTGCTTTATTTTTTACTTCTCTCTTGCCAGCAATTATATTTCATTGGTGACTGTTGTAGTATAGAGTTGGAGGCAAGGGCTGCTGCTTTACCCAGGAAGCAATAGTTCATACTGTATATCACTTCTCAACGTATAGAATCTGGAAAATTAGTAATTTCTCATTTCATTTCCAGCGTAATTTACTATGCTGAAGGAACAGTGCTGTCAACTTCTGTTGAGAGTGGTATGTGTTATGTTTTGTATCCAAAGGCTTGCCTTGCTTCTGTGTCCTCTCCCAGGTAAGGCAAATACACATTACATTTTCAAAGCGACTATATAGTTCTTGGTCACCTCATTTTGTAGCTTTGCCAAAGGAGCAATGACTTACTGTTTTCCAGAAAAAAATGTAAGCACAGAGTGGCATAACTAGTATCTGTGCAAATCCACAGTTATATTTTTTTTTAAGTCACTGAAATGTAACAGCTAAAATGAATGTCTGCACAAAATTTTCTCACTTTGTCCCTTTGGCAGCAAACTTAAAACTACAGATTGCCATAGATAATTGATATGTGGTATTGACACCATGTAATACATGTCTATGTCAAAGTAAGCTAAAGTGGTGGTGTTCAAGATATGGACTGTGTTAATGGAATGCTTCATAGTTGATGGGAAGAACTTTACAATTAAGGAGTAAAACTTTCAGTTAAACTTGTGAAATAAAGGGATAAAAAGATTGACTGAGTTCCAAGATTGCTCTGGGTTTGTTATAACAGCTGATAGATGCAATGATGCTGAAATCTTGCAAAACTACCACTTGCTGACCTGAAGATCTGCTGAACAGAAGTCCTTTGTGAATCAGTAATGACATTCTGCAAAACTTTTCTAACTAAATAATATATGGAAAAGTGTTTGTATGTACCGTGTTTATGATGTATTGATCAGTACCTCTGTTTAGCTCCTCTTACCCACTGTTTAGAGACAAGGAATGTCCATTGGCACTAGAAGTCCTTTTTAACGAGAACAGGTTTTCGTCACCCTTCTCTTCTTCCCCTCCAGCAACTGGAACCTTACTTGGAAATCTGTAATTGTTCTGGCCTAAGCCAGGTTTTGTGTAATTTGCCAGGCTTAGGACCCTGGTCAAAACCAAGTAAACTGCTGAATTATGTGTGTGTTTGTGATAATAAGATACTCACCCACAAGCTCCCTTGCTGCAAAATGAATCTGGTCAGCAGTTCCGCAAGGTGCGATGTTATGTGAAGCCTTGTGCACACAATACATGAGGCAGCAGGCGGTGGCTGTTAAACACTGTTCACATCTTTGAAACCTGGTTTAGTAGCTACACTGTCACCCCACACACTTCTAAAGGGGAAGGTGTCTGTGTTTCTTTGGTGCCTGGTAGCTGACATATTTCAGTGTATTTTGTGATATTTTCCAGTCCATGGAAGACTATCCCTTGCTACAGAATGTGTCCTTATCAGCCTGAGTGATCCAAGCCTCCAGGATTTTTCTCACTGTCCATCCTGTTCAAGGAAGCATTTCAGATAAGAGCAGGACTGAGGTCTGGGAACTTGCCATCACACTCATTTTCCAGGAGAAAACTCACTTGCCATAAAATTAAAACATGCCAGCTGAAAATGTAACAGAGATTGCTCCCAATCCATTCTCCCTGTTGGGCTGGCAGCAAACACAGCCTTCCTGGCTTCTTGGCATCATTGGAGTCTGTCAGACAAATTTCTCTTACTGGGTCACTGGGGACTGACCCAGGGCTAACGTGTTCCCTGACCCTGGAGTATTTTGGGAAGCCTCACATTTCTGGTTCATTGCTGGGGTTTCAGAAAATTTGAAGGCTCTTGAAAACATCTGGAAACACCGAAACAAAGTGAAGTTTTGATGGCTGCAAACTGAAATTTTAGAATTTTCTTTTCTTCTATATTTTTTTTTCAAAATTTATTTAGGAAGAAGTACTCAATATTTCCATTCTCTAGCTATCTTTAGTCTATACCATAATTGTTCTTCTATATGTTTTTTATAGACCAGGTAACCTTCTATCATTAGACCTTTAACACCAAGAAGCAGTTGTTCAAGCCCAGATAGGAGAAGTTGTACATATAAAAAACCAGTGTCTTTCTGTGCCCTGGCCACTTCTGAAACAGGACATAGCCAGTCAGTGCATTAAGGCTCCCAAAACTGAGAGAGAGTATCTTAAAAAAAAAAGTGTCTTAAACTTCACCTTCATCAATTTGTCTCTTAATGCAACCTGTCTTCTGGGACAGTTATTGTCATCATTGCAGATGAGTATGAACCTAATCTTCAGAATTTTTCATGAAAAGAACAAATCTTTAAAGTCACCTCTTGCCTAGTGATCTCAGTTTCAGGAATACCATGGATCTCACTACAGAAATTGCCTGATGAACTGTTATTGACTGTAAAATGTCTGTGGCAGGGTGGCTAATCTTTAGCTACCTGGAAATCACTTGACTTAGTCTCCTGGGACTTTGGTAGCTCTTATGGTGTCCTTTGGTGGTATTTGTGTGCCAGGATATAGGGGACACCCACTAAGGCTTCCTCATAGCCTTGTATTACCCTTTTTGCAGTGAGAGTGAGCCAGATATCTGTGTGGAGGAAGATGCATGGTGCCTCTCACTCCTCTTCTTCATGCAAAGTGAGTTGCTGCTTCTTCTTCCTGAAGCCAGGAAGTCTCTGGAGGCAGTGTCATGGCAGAGACATTTCTCAGGCTTTGCCAAAGTTGTAGTACTGTTTCCTCCAGATCACTTAGACGCTAATTAACATATTGCCTTTTTGCTACTGCTGCCATTATTTGTATAGAGAATGAATGTTGTATTCAAGCATCCATAGTACCCATATGCCCACTCTAGACTCTCGCAGAGTGAGGACTCTCCCAGATCTGATATATAAAAAGCAATAAATAAGAACGACCGCAAGAAGCACTGAAAATAGTGCTCAGCTTTCTTCTCCCAGCTGTGTATCAGTAACCACTACTGTGAGCAAGGCACATGACTCTGGCCTGATTTGCTCTCAAAACATTGAGACGCACAACAGCAAAAGTCATACCAGGCAGCCAGATTCTTACAGACATCCTGATGTGCATGTCTGCCCAGTGACAGATACAGAAACATGATAAGGCAATTTCAAGTAGATTTTCTTACAGGGATGAACTAAGTTTGTATTAAGCACAGCTTTGCTCTGTTTGGTGTGTCAGCAGTTTGTTGTGGTGATTACAATATTGTCCCCTTCACTTCCCTATTAAGCTGGTGTAACATAGCCTTGATTATTGCAAGAAATGTCCTTTCGCTTGATGGTGCAATTAAGACCAAGATTCATTGTTGGGTAGATCTGGCCTTTTCTGTCAGTGGCTGTGATTTGTACTAGTCAAGCTTTCTGCTCTTTGTGATGTCCTGGTCACATGAAAAGATATAGCCTGTAGCATTTAGAGAACCAAATTGGAACCTCTGTTTCTTGTATGCGAAAACCAAAATAACCCAGCTATTGCTTTTCCTTTGCAGGAGATAGGGGAATGGCCATATAAACCGCCAGAAATCTCCTTTTTGCATGTGTGCATTATGGAGGCACAGAGCCTAGTTGGGGGTGAAGGGGCATTCCCTGCCTTGTTTTGCACTTCCAGATGTGTTTCTGCTGTGGTCGGTGTGGTTTAAGTGAATCCCAAAATGAGATCTCAACTCGGTCCCTGACCACTCAACACCACCCTGTTCCCCAGCTCTTGTCCTGTGAATATTCAGATGCTGTGGCAGTAAACAGATTGTGAGTAATTCAGTAGATGGATGGTAAGGCAGTAACCAAATTGCTGCAGTAATATGTATACTATTTTCAAAGCATTCTGAATGGTCTATTAGATGTAAGATTAGATTAGAGAGCGCAATTAAAATGGTAAACCTGTAGGAGTTATACATTGTTGCTTTAAAACTAGAATTGACCACTGGAACAGTATGTATCAGCCACATCTCTTGCCTTTTATGGAGCCTAGAGGAATTAAAAAAATATTCATTAGCATTAAACCTGATAGACTCTTTCCATTAAACAAAGTGAAGCAAGTATAGTGCAACACAGCTAGTAGCATTGTAGTGGTGTGAATGCTAAAATATATAAGGTACTTCAGCTGGGGTCCCGTTGTGCCCAGTATTCATATTTTGAAAAGGTTTGGAAGCTTCTCGTTAAAGATAATGAGAGTTGCCAGGTGTCCAGCAGCTCATGAAAGGAAGGACTGAGTCCAAATTATTGCTGCTGTGTCTTGTAAATGGATTTCTGTTGTCTTTTACACAGACTTCCAGTAAATAAACTAATACATGTTAAGCAGACCTCTGATACTATGAGCCATTTGGCTGAATAAACTCAAAGATATTTTGAATAATGCATTAAATATGACCATATTTACTATGAATATGCTATAATTTATATAGGGTAGAGTTAAGATCTTTTTAAGTTTACTGGATGAGAATGGCTTTTATCTCAGTATTAATGGCTCTTAAATATAATTTCATCTGAATGTTTAATCTAAATTAGCTGTCTTCCGAGGTGATTACATTGCTTAATTTTTTTTTTTCTTTCAACTGGACTATGCATTTCCCAGCAGCTTAGTTTGCTGATATTTGATTTGTGGTGATACAGATCATATACAAGCTGGCTTGTTGTTTTTAATGAACTGGATGTGTTGTATAATAGAATTGCTAGGTTTGTGTTAAATTACAGCTTTGGGACTCATTATCGTGAGATGTTATCTACTTTAAACTGGCTTATTTTATCACAAAGAAAGAAATTGAATTTGCTTAAGATGGCAAATGCCGCAATGGATGGGTTGGTTGGTGAGTGTTTTGGGGCACCCTGTTGAGCTGATAAATATTTTATCTGATCTAATTCACATTCTGCCCGGAAGATGCATACACCCACACGTATGTCAGAGTCCATATAAAAAAGCCTAAAGCAAACAACAAGCACAATATAGTGTTGAATGGTTAAATGGTGCTCTTTAGCCATTGGTCTTTGACCATTTCAACCATAAGTTCATGAAAACCTTTCCTTAGGGCATTTTGTTCCAATTTTCAGTGATGTGCATACGGAATGTATGATGCATTTCTTCCTGCACATATTTAGCTTCTGCATGCAAATATTTAAGCACATACATAGAAGCCATTATCAGGCATTGAAGTGTGTGCACCCGGATAAATTGTGTAAAAGCCAAAAAATTATGTTTCCTTTGACAAATGCAGGTTTGGAAGATGAAGCATTTGTGTGTCATTCTTGGCATTTCTTTTGCTTTGAAAAACATGTTGAGCTAGTGTAATGATGATATATGGGAAAATTAAATAATTTTGTTTACTGAAATAATTTTAGCTGCTCTGTGCAACAATGTATAAAACCACTACTGTGCATTGACAGAAACTGTAGACACATTTCTAACACTTCTGTTCGAACAGTTTAAATCAATGAAAAAGGGGTTCAATTCGCAGGTGATTTTAAGAAAATGCTGAAGGAATGTAAATTGGTTATAAACTGTTGTGGCATATGCTTTTATTTGGCTTTTACTTAGCTAGCTGTTACAACAGTGCCAGCTTCTAAAATTATGTTGGGCATATGATATGTTAACATATAATAAATATGTCAAATACGAACAAATTCTGCAGTGATCTAAGTTAGTAGGAGAGTTGCTGAGATGAGACTCTAACAGAGTCTAAAGCAGTGTAAGGAGTGGTACCCGGAAGGGTAGGAAAGAGTTCAGCAAAGCAGGGGAAAGCAGGCTTTCTCCGCGGATACAGCGTCCCGCCTCCGGTTTACACCAGCTTACAGGAAGAGCGGTTCAGGAGCGGAGCGTCTTGCTCCAACGCCTCCTCCAGGCAATAAATTCACACTGTTACGGGCAGGAACTTGGGGTCCTCTAGGAAGCCAGAGGAAAGGGAACCTGCACAAAGTGCCAGGAGCTGAGAAGCCCGGAGCCAGCAGCAGCCATGAGCCAGGAGCAGAGTCCGTCTGCTTCTCACCCTGGCTTTGGCCTCTGAGTCACAAGGCAGAAAAATGCCCCCAGGAAAGTCTTGGGGGCTTCTGCTATGCTGCGGAGGCAGCTGTCCCCAGAGCTGGCGTGGGGGTATCCATCCGGCTGAGTGACCTCAGCCCTCCCAGTGCAGGGGGGTCACTGTGCCACCTCCACATTCATTCCTGGCCATCAGAGCCGGTGCATCCCCCTGGTCCTTCGGCACGCCGTGTAGGACACCAGCATTTTGCCGTGATGCCCGTACTGTGTAGGAGCTGATGGTATTCCCTTGGCCCACCCAGTGCTGTGCATACACATCCATCCAGAGCACATGCCCTGGCTTCTGGGAGCACTGCCGTGGCAATTTCAGTTTTTGTGTAGTGGTGTTTGAATCACTGCAGTTAAAGTCAGAGTTTTATGATAAATGAAGGTTTTTTGATAGCTGTGGGGACTCAGATGTAAAATATCACATTAAAGGTTGTTCTTTGCAATGCAGCGGAACTACCCTCCCTCCAAAAGGAAGCCAATAAGCAACAATAAATATTTTTCCTTCAGAGTGGGCTTCGTAACTCTTTTTAAATAATTCTTCTAAACTCTCTGTGATCCAGCATCACATGCCATAGAGGGGGAAGAAATACTAGCTATTTGCCCTCTGCATTAATATTTAGGGTGGACTGTAATGCTGAAGCTGATATTGAACTCTGTGCAGTTAATTTGCTTTTGTTGAAATAACCTTTAAATTATCCTTCCCTTAAACAGGCTTTTTTTTTTTTTTTTGCATAGCGATGAGCGCTCTGTCCCATTCATATCCAGTGTGCTGTTCTCACTTCATCTTGGCCACCTTTATTTAACAGATAGGATAGTATATACCATATAACATGAATTTTTTCCTCACTTTCCTTCCCTGGCTTAAGAAAGTTCCATTTTTTTGCATGACCTTGGTTCTGTAGGCCTTGATTTACATTATGTTAACAGTTTTATGGAGTCACTTTATAGTTTGCTTTATTGCAGAAAAACAGAACAGTTTTACTGATAGAATTTACTGTTCATTTTTTCCCAATTGTTTTTGGCATATGTTCATGTTTTGGCTTTTACATCAGTGTTACTAGTAATTACCTTGCTTCCATTATTTTTCTTTAATAGAGGATAAATGAGCATGTGGTATTTTTCTTTAGTGGAGCCTATTTGAGATATCTCTTATGATGGGGAGAATACTGTAGGCATGATTAATAGCATCATCATTGTAACATAATTTAGTTAGAAGGACTTATACAACTGATAAAGTGTCATGCACTTCTACTAAACTGCAGTCTAAGTGAACTGTATTTCAGGTTTTTATATCCTCATTTCTGTCTTCTGTAAAGATATTACTGTAAGATTCATACAAGCGTCTTTATAGTCTCACACTATAAGCAGTGAAAGTTAAATCAGTTCTTGCATGAAACATAGTTTCTATAAAAAATTAGTAATTATAATTCTGAAAAAGGAATAAATTAGTTTGCTAAATACATTCATTGCAGACTGAAGTTGTGACTAGATGAGATCTTTTCTGGATTGAAAAGAAATTTAGTTTAAAATGAAGAAATCTGTCCTTGAAATATGAGAGAGAAATTAAGTATTTACAGCAGATGTCTACAAAAACTTGCATTATATGTAGTCCATGGACCTCACATATATAAATTAACCAGAGAAAATCAACATATAAGTCAGAGACTAATAAAGGACCTTTTATTGCTAATTAAAAATGTCTGTCTTCGTCTACTTGATCCAGCTCCTTGGGCCAATTGAAATACTGCGTTTCAGTTTCACTTGTGTGTGTTTTTACATGAAATTATCAGTTTTGATGAAATCTTTTCAAAACTTACTCACATAAAAAGAAGATATGTGTCGGTTTTCACTGATTGTTATTTTTTCTGGTGGAGCTTTTTTTTATCTAAACTTTCCATTTGAGCCTAGCACTTTGCAGGGATTTTCTATACTTAATTTCATCTTTCTTTATGGTTAAACCTACATAGCTGTTGAGCTTAGGCTGTCAGTCTCTCCTAAGCAGCTTGAGTATCCTCTAGCAATTGCTCTGCTGACCATACCCCAGCAGGTGAGCATGCCAGCACGGGGCCCTGCCTTGTACAGTGACATTGTCTCTTCCACCAGTAAAGGGAAGCAAGCTTCACACTTGAGTCCCTTTCCAACTCCCACCTTCAGGAAGTCAAGATGAGGCCAGCACTACTTTTCCCTATCTCCATCAGCTGGCAATTCTTATTGTCTTATCACCCCATGCTCTGTTACCAGTTTTGTCTAACTTATACCCTTTCCTCTTTTATATTATCAGACTGCTGCTTTGCCCTGCCTGGTATAGAGTCTGCTTGTTAAACATAAAATCGTACATCTTTTCAGATAACTCTAATCCTAAAATTGCAGAGCCCATGTCCCAGTCAGAGCAGTGGATCACCTTTTAGGAGTCAGGAGTATAATTTCCAGTTCTTCACTGAGTTGGTCATCTGCATTATTTTCCCTTTCCTTTTCTGTTCATGGTCTGCTGTATTTGCAGGCATTAAATATTTCAGATGGAGTTGCTTTGCCCAGCATGTAGCATGGTGGAGCCTCAGTCTTTGTGACAGCCTTTATGGGCAACAAAAATAGAACAGTAAATAGCGTCTCCACAAAATTATTGACTCTCATTACAGATTCTCATCTTGGCACTCCAAGCAGGGTACTTGTCCATAATTATTTATTGTGCATATTAATTAGGGAAGGATGAACAAAAATGAAAACTAAAAGATCCATCACTTCAGTACTTCTTTTTATCTTACCTTTTATCTGGTTTGGTTCAGCTGGATAAACTGACAGCTCCCTCGTTTTTGTATTCTGACCTCTAAACAGGGGTACGCATATCTGGCTCCGCACTTCAGCTGGCAGAGCCGCAGAGGGAGAAATAGTGATACTTCATCTGTTCTTGCTGCTGCTTGTACACCTTCAGCAGTTTCCTTGGCTTTATGCCGAGACCTTGTACTCTTTTATTTCTTGTATTGCTAAGGTGGAGAACAGAGTAAGTAGCTAGTTGGCAAGTACCTAGTTTTGACTTAACACACTGATTCACAGAAACAACACTGTAGACCCAAATACTCATGTAGGATATTATTGAATCATTTTGGTACAGAAGAAGCTCTGTAAAAGTTGTGGTTCATACTATTTCATCAGCCTTCTACTGAAAAATGGAATGGGCTTAAAATTAAGATTCCCTTACCTAATGGAAGTCATAATGAAGGGTATGGTTCATAAATTCCAGTTGTTAAATTGTCTCAGTGGGAAAGGTGACTTGACATTCCCATATTTTAAGAATTTAAAGTCCACATTCAACAATAATGGTAAAGAGTTTCATTATCAGCTTATATTAAGACTTGAATATGAGGGACATTTCAACTCTTCTGTATGTGAGCCACAAGCCTTTGACTGAAGGTTTCTCTTACCTCTCAAGGCCCAGATTCTAGAATTATTTCTATTGAGTTCCTGTTTGTAAAAATTAAACCTTATGGATGCACTTAGCCTAAAAAATCAGAACCAAGCCATGTAAAAAAGAAGATGAGAAACCCAATTTAATAATTTTTTTAATGTTCACATTTACACAAAATATTTTCCAGGAGCACATTGCATGTAAGGCCGTTTGAGAGTATTTAAGGAGGTCACTTAATGGCCATTAGGCAAAGTACCCAGTAGTGCTCCCACCAGAGCGTGGGAACCTGTGCCTTTCCACTCCAACATACAGCAACTCTTTGTGGTGCCTCAGAGCTCAGTGTATTAAAGATGGAAACATCCATAATGGAGCAAATGTTGCAGTTGCCTGTTATTCAACACAAAACTGTTGAAGTTTATATTTATCTGTGCTGTCTAAGATTGAAAGTCCTACTATGGTAAAACATCCCTGTATGGCTCTTCCACTTTGGGGAATGGAGTCTGTGGTTTTCTCTAGGTTTGAAAAGCACTGATCATATCGTGGGTGCTATTGTAATATAAATAAATAGTAATGACAATAAAATAATGTAACGTTGCAGGAAGTGGTATTGTGTTTGTAACCACTGCTGAAACAGAGGTAGTGAATGATGATCATGTTTAGCCAGACTGCTGATGCAGGAATACAGAAACTGGAAAGATATCAACCAGCCTGATTTAAGACTTGGAGAGAGCACAGAGCTGCGAGATTGATAGCACAGAAAGGAATCTTTTGGTTGAGGTCCATGGCCTGCATCAGAGCTTTTGGAATTGATAGCACGCAGCACTATCAATCTCACAGCAGCAAATGGGACGACTATTCTCCATGAAGAATGGGCCATATTAAATACCCTGACATCCACTAGATTGAGAACTGCAAAATGAGTAAGGAAGAGTACATGTTTGTAGAGATAATACAGTGCTGATTCTTCATGTAGTTTGTTTTGCAGCAAAAAAGCCTCAGTGGCTATTCCAAGCTCAGCTCCTGGAAGCTGCAAGTCAGGATGGAAATAATAATAACTACCATAAAAATGCACAGAAAGTAGGGAATATGTAAAGGACAGTGACTACTTAAAAAAAAAGTGCCAAAAATAAGCAACACAGCTTATTGTGATCTGTTTACTATTTTCCATTTGTGTTTGATTAGATATTTTGTATATTACATCCTGGCCATTTTCATGATGCATCTTCCGTTCAGAAACTGGTGGCAAAAACTCTTCTTTGTTGTGTCTTGTGCTTTGATTCTCCTTGAGTTATGAAGCTTGTAAAACTGAAAGCTAAGTCTGATTTAGGTAGACCTGCCTTGCTTCAGGGCTATGGAATTACCTGCATGAGTTGGCTTGCATTTATTATTTAATATTTTTATTTAATACAACTATATATTCCCCTTCAAGAATCCTATGCTATATAACATTATTCCATTAGAAAAGTAAAATTTTCTCACTCTAACATTTCAAGGGATGTGGAAATCACTTTTTTTCCTGTGTGGACACAGTTGCCTTAGCAAACATTGTTGCTCACAACACTACCAGATGCATTGCTAAATAACTACCTCTTGTGTGAAATGGTTCGGATAGTAGCAATCCACAGACAAAGCCATTAGAGGACACAACCCAAGCAGTAAAAACTGTTGTTGCCTTCCAGCATTACAGAAATGCATGAATAGTAGAGGATCACCCCTGAAATTTGGAGGTTATTTGCTCCTGTAAATCCTTAATATTTACTAATGTGTTCAGATGCTTAGCATAAAATTAGGGAAGAAGTATCAAACCTTTGTCAAACAAAATGATTTTTTAAAAGGTTTGTTCAGAACTCTGTGAAAAACTGACTTTTACCTAAATTTATCTTCTCTAGAGTCTGAAGGCAAATGGAAATGTTTATAGTAAGCAAGGAGTAGCCAATTGCTCTTGCCGGAGGGAATTCCCAACTTTGAATAATGTGTTACTAGATTTTAATGTTCATGTGTGACATCATTATTTCTTTTCCCCCTTTTTATACTCTAGCTTTTTTACCTGTTTTTAGTAATTTCCTTTAAGTCTTATTTTACAAGACTACAGATTTACTTATAGATTTTCTGGGCTTGACTTTGATGGCATGACTCTTCTCTTAAACTCTTTTGGAAGGTAAGAGGGACTTAAAACATGGTGCACCTCAATCAGGGAAAGTTCTCATTTCCAGTGATTCAGGGTAGCACTAAAATAAAAGGGTGGTAAGCTATAAAGACCATATCTTTTATCTGAGAAATCAGTACTTCCAGCATGCGTCATAAGCATTCAAGATCATGCTAAATAAATTGGTTTATTTTTCAGGCTTACTGTATTATATATACTGAGTTTTGGTAGGAAAAAGTATTCTAAAAAGTATTCAATTTTCAACGTGTGTTTTTGCAGACATTTCAATGAATGTTATAGGCTTGCTTACTGTAGTGTACTGACAAAAACTAAAGAACAGTTAGATGTCATTTTAAGCATGCACGTGTCCGTGAAATATTTGTGAGTGTCTCTCTCAGGGGAAAGTACCTGGGGATGAATAACTGCTGGTCTAGCAGTTCAATAAGAAAAATAAACTGTTGCTTTCCTGGTCATTAAGGAAGACATTGAGGTAATCATATTTAGATTCTTAGAAGACTTTTCATAATAGTCCAGAAGGGATTTTGAAGTCAAAGGTGAAAACTAAAGTTAGCTGAAGTAGTTCTAGTGCTTGTGTGTCACAAACTCAGTCTTCATAACGAATGTTGGAGTGAGGTTTATGCTGAAGCACAAATGTTACATTAGCGTCAGATTGTGACAGATTGAAGTAATAGACCTGTGCAGAGGAAGGCTGCAGTTGGCATCAGCAGAATATGCCCCTTAATTATAAGCTGAATCTCCAAGTAGTAATGCTAACATCAACTGAGTGTGTAAAGAAAAAAATCCCATGCGTACAGTATAGCTTGTTTGGGAAGACATCTAGATTATGGGACCTACCAATGACAAATGAAACTCAGTCCAGGTGAAGGAATAAACAATAAAAACAAAAGCTACTCATAAACTGGAAATGTGCTGATATCTCGACAAATAAAGCAATCTGGGTATTTCTGCATTAAAATAATCCCTAAAGTATTCATCCCAATGTGTACTGGCAATGAAAAACAAATCAAGTAGTGGACTGAATTGAATTACTAGTCCTATGCAGTATAAATCAAAAGGAGATCCAAGCATTTTTATTGCTCTATATGGTAGAGTTGGCCATTACCTAGAGTACTGTTTATAGTACTTACTCACATCAAAGTAGGGAAGTTAAAATTGCTAGAGAAGGTGGACCACAAAACAACCTGGAACAAAAAAAGTGTTAATCTAATCATTAACAGAGAAAAATAGAATGACCGTTCAAGTTAACAACAGCCAAAGGGAAAATAGCAAAGAAGAACTGAATTAATTGTAGGATCTTCTGGTCACTGAAGGAAATTTGTGACTGAAAATAGAGGAAGAAAATGGAAAACCAAGAGGATGTTTTGGCAAAATTCCACATTCAAACAAAATGCACATTTAATGATACGTGTTATTCCAGTCAGTGGTAAGCTAATGAAAGTGGCATTACCTGGAGTTCTCATGCATGGCCAAACCGTACCAGAGATGGGGATACTTACTAGATGAGCCTGGGGGCCGGATGCTAGGCAGCATTGTATGAGTAAAGTGTTGACTCCAACGTGGGTGTTATTAGAGAGCTGGTACTCTTCAGATCTCAAACACCAACAGAGACACTGCAAGAGTTATGAAAATGAAATTAGGACGGGGTAATTTGGTAAATTAATGCTGATTATGTCTTTAATATAAAATTCTACTTCTGCCTCTTGGATTTCTTCATAGGATTACCCAAATTTACACCATATGTTTGCACAGTCCTAGAAATCAGAGGTGGCTGAACTTGGTTCTACCAAGAATAGTGATGGGTGATGAGCTGGATCTGCTGCCTGCTGCAGCTTTCCCTGCTTACGATTCTGGAGGTCACTGGGCTGCTAATAAAAAAGAAGGCAACTCAGTAAATAGCTGAAAAGGCTAACACAGAAAGGGTTAAGGGCAAAGTAAGTCACCCTGCTAAATATCATCAGGTAGGGACAAACCCGGGTAGCTGCTGGAGAGGATAATTGCGGCTGTCAAGCCAGTTAGAGATCTTAAGAGTGCAAACAGAAGTGTGGCTTAAACTGAACTGCTGCTCCCTCGCAAGGTCAGTGTCGTGGTTTAACCCCAGCCAGCAACACAGCACCACGCAGCCCCTCACTCGCTCCCCCCCCACCCAGTGGGATGGGGGAGAGAATCGGGAAAAAAAAGTAAAGCTCGTGGGTTGAGATAA
>JAVKLA010000001.1:47237530-47330706 GCA_034782735.1 Sagittarius serpentarius | reverse complement strand
ATACTGAACTGAAAACACAGCGCTGTACCAGCTACTAGGAAGACAATTAACTCTGTCCCAGCCGAAACCAGGACAGTCAGTCAGGCGCACAGACACCCTGCCAGTACCACCATCAAGCCTTGTTATCCCACTGCGGTCTTTGTAGAAGGGTGCTCACAGAGGTGACCTGTGAGAGCGGGTGAAGCTGAACAGGAATGAGGGTGAGGCTACAGACTGATTGAAAAGGCTTTGTGGTATGATTGTTCCGCAGCGTGCCTCGCTGAGCCTATCTCACAGGCACAGCCATCGTCTTCACGCTGGTGCCACCGGTTGCGTAGTAAACAGTGCAGAGTACTTTTAAGACCTATTCACCTTTCTACTTTTAAGCTGGCAGGTGGCCTCTTCCTTAAAAAAGTCTTCAGGCCTCCACTGTTTTGGGTTTTTCTGTTTCAGCTTTGTGTCCAAGGGAGGGCTAGCTGCTATAGTCTGCTGATTGTAACTTGCCTCAGGACTGCTGAGTTCGCCTTTTTTGAAGTTATAACCTCAGATTTAGGAACTTGTGGACTAAAATAGTTCATCAAAGTATGCAGATGGGAAAGAGATTACCCTCCCTTTCCACTACGTGGAATGAATTGAAATTTGTGGAGTCTTCAGTTGCTGAGTTTTCTTTTTTATGGAAGCATTTGGCTTATATACTTCTGTTAGAACAAGAATGAATTTTAAACATGTTTCCACTGAGCATAATTAAACATATTAGAGCCTCGATGAATTGTGTTGTCCTATGCCAAACTAAAGACTGCAAGGAATTAAAGGAATTAAAATGGATGTCAGAGTGAAACAAAGTTAACGTTGAACACCTCCATTAAGATCAATAAAAAATTTGTTGTTGTTCAGTGTATTTAACAATATTCTGGCGATGTAAAATGAAGTGTCTCGTTCGTTAAAACTAAAACATTGAAATCCTGCTAGGAGATCACAGGTAATATAGCTACCTAAGAATATATCACAATTCTAGCAGCAACCTGGTAATTAAACCTTTGTCTCAAGTGCGAAACCTCTTGCATGTAATAGGATACTGGAACTTGTGTAGGTGAAATGATAAATGGAAGCAGATATTTTAATTCCTTATTTTTAGACACTTTGGTAAAGAAACCAACATTGGAGCTCAATTCAGTGTATTACTTTTTATTCCCAAAACTAATATCTGTTGGTTTTTGCATCAATAAACACATTAATCAGAAGGAGAAAAATAGAAAACATTATTCAATGATCCAATAAAATTCTATAATATGAAACTAGTAATGAATAAAAATTGATAGATGAATGAGAACAGTGATATCAGATAAAAAACAGCCTTCCAATACACTGCTTATGGTGTTTGAATGAGTTTCAGAATTTAAGTATGAAAAATTATTCTAACTTATCCTGTTTTTAAGGGCCCTCTGAGCTCCTAGCATATAAATTTATAGCATAGTACTTAAATATTGAATGGTTCTATACTTTTTTTCTGACATGAGGGGAAACATCTAATTAAAACAACACACCACACATCTGGGAGAAGGAGGTAAATTTTTCCCCACCTTTGTTAAAGATTCTAGGGATCCTTTCGCAGCACAACATAACCCAAATTATCATGTTAAATATTACTTCTCATTGTAAAGGTGCTACCATTCTCTTCTACTTCTTCTCACGTACCTTGCTCACTTGATTTTGATGCCTATTCTTCTTATGTATTTTCATTCCACATAAACTCAAAAGGTATTAACAGGAGTTTTTTATTTTGGGGGGGTGGTTTGCCAAACTTTTTTGTTTGCCTAAACTGTTTCAAGTTTTAATGAAAATGGAATTACAACAAGAAACCAGAATGATCCTGATTTAAAACAATTAAAACTAGTACCTGATTTGCATTTCCTTTTCAGAAAAACATTGACGCTAACTGCACGTTGTCAAGCTGTGCAACAGACTTGGATGTTACTGTGCTAAAGTGTGTGTTTCCTTCGACTTATATCTAGGTGTTTTTCCATGTGTCCACCATTCTGTTATTAGACAATAATATTTTAGTCTAATCCTCTGGAAAAAAAAGGCTGATGCAGTCATACTGTTTCAGTGCACACCTGCTAACAATTTTTTAATATCTTTTCCGACCAAAGCTGACAAAGAAATCAGTGATTACTCCTAGATATTTTGTGAAAATAGATGGCTAAGTGAAGAAGAGAGACCCAGTCATTCTGAAAAGCCATTTGTCTATACAACATTGAAATGCTTGCACTGGATCATGTAACTGTCCCAGTTACAAGAAGACTTTCTGAGTAAATCCAAAATAAAAATCCACACATGGCCAGGCTTTCTTAGTTCTCATGACAATGATGCATTTTGTGTACTTAGAGTATTATATTGGATTTTTATTTGCATTTACCTCTATGCACATCTAACAACATGCAGTCTTTATATTCAAACAAACAAAAAAGACATCATGATGCGCTAGGCAGGATAAAGTCTGTCCTGTAAGACAGAGTCATAAACTAAAATTTATTATCCATGTTCTGAGTTAAAATAACAACAAAACCCTCTTTAAACCAAATCATCTCACTTTGCTTTAAGTTAAAGATACTGATCCAGTTCCTCTAGCTTCTGTAAAATCTAACACCCCCTCCCCTTTAAACAGATTATTTTAAATTATGACAAGTATTTGATAAAGATGAAGTTTTAGACTACTGGAGCGTAAGATGTTCTGGTGGATTTTATCACCAACACATGTTCTCGTAAAACTTTACTAATCCTGAAAAGCTGATGCAATGAATTTACGCTTCCTAGAAAAAGCAAATGGAAGGTTTCTGTTTTCAGTGTAACTCCATTGACTTCCATGGATTTTCTGTTGATTTATCTGAGTAAGAATGAAATCAGAAAAGGCCCAGTAGAATATGTTGTAGTTTACACAAAAAGGATTTATTGCAAGGACTCATCAAAATAATTTTTCAACATAATTTATAGAACTGTTTACTGACTATAGCTGACCTTCAAAATTGCTATTAAATATTCACTCTAAGGACTGCTCTGTGTATTTAACTAAAAGCTCAGTTTAGAAAGGTTGCCAGTACATTTCTACTTAGTGTCTATGTTTTCCCCCCAGTTTCAATGGAAGACAAAAATTAATAGCTAGACAATACACATCTTTTCCACTTAGAATTTGACAAGAAGTCCAATAATTTTTAATGAATAGTCTTATTTTATGACTCTAAATGTCCACCAGAATCAATGTGCTGGATTAGGCAATATTTTATTCTTTCCTGTTTCCATGAAGTGTCCTCATAATCATCCTGTCTCTGAGAATTTGTCCTGACTACTTTTATTGAAGTATATTAGATACTGTTAGTTTGTGTACCAATTGTGTTATTGAGGTCCACACCTTCTTGTGTGTGCTACAGTAGAATACCTTCCCTGCAATTTTATTAGGGAAAAAGTTTCCTTTAACCATATTCTAGTCAGAATATGATACTGCTGTGCTTTTGTAGGGTAGAAACACCCTTTGAAAAAATGCTAGAACGTGTTAGCTAATCCTTTTCAATGATGCATTTTTACAGCCTAATCAAGATAAACCCCAGGAGGGAAAGAGAGGTTTGCGAGATGGATCTGTGCCCCGTGTGGTTTTTCAAATGGATTAAAAGTCCATTTTATTAACGGAGTGCAGTGTAGTATGAAATAAACCTGAAAGCATATGGTTTTGCCCTGCCGGCGAGCCATAGGTTGAAGTTCTGCTGTGATTTTCCCAGTCCCAGCCTCCCTCTGCCAGGAAGCTTCAACAGCATTGGGCCAACAGCTGGACCTCACTGCTCCTGTTGTTTTGAGGCTACAGTGGTGGCAGTGAGTTGGATGGAGCAGTGGTGCCAAACTGACTGAGCCAAGCTGATTATCCAAGGCTGGACAGGGAGAGGTTGGGAGTGCTTCACCGGAGGTGGCACATGGTTTTGGGTGGGCCTGAGTCTTGGCAGACTGGCAAGGGAACCTCCCCTAGGTTGTGCTGTGAGAGGGCAGGCTGCGAGGTGGTATTTATGGTCTGCGTGGCAAGAGCCCACCCCAGGCTGTGCGTGGGCATCATGCCGTGCTGCTGGAGTCACCTTGCTTCCTGGCAAGGACAATCTGATCCTGCATCTGCTGCCAAAGGGTTGGCCCAGCATGGCCTTATATGCCTGTGGGCAAAGAGAAATGATGTTCCCCCTGTGCCACTTCCACACTATGGGCAGCATATAGCTGCAGCTGAGGTGCTTGGGTTTTAGGCAGCATTTCCAGCTCGAGTGGGCGTTTCCTGTCTCTGCTGAAAAAAGACAGGATCACTTGGTTACTTGGTATTCTTCAAGTCCGCTTCTGTGATCACTGTGGATAGTACTTGAGAGGGGTGGGCCAGTTATTTTAAAATTAAATTTTATTAGGGGAAAACTTTCATGCACTTTCTTCTACATTAATAGAATAGCTTTCTCTCTTGAAGAAAAAAACAGTTTGATCCCAAGAGCTGCAAGTGGATGTGCAAGCTAAAGGTAAGTTCTGTTTGATCTACCAGGGTCCTGGGACTATTTCTGGTGCTCAGCCTTTTTCTTGAGTCTCTGCTCTTTTCCCTAGAGTTGCCAGGGCCATGAAGGATAGGTTTTGCTGTCTTTAAATTGAAGTGCTGTATCATGGCTCCCACAAAAGGCAGCTAACACCATCTTCTACCCAGACCAGGGCAATGCTGATGTGGATATCCATTCAAGCTGTTCAAAACATTTTTGCCCATGTTGCAAACTGAGCCCAAGATTTCCTCACATGCACCTCATAAAATATCCCACGTAGTTCCCTGGATTTCTGTTGTATTTCTTAATACTTCCTCCAAGAGCTTCAAAAACGTTTTAAATTAAGTCAGTTGCAGCTGCTCTGTCAGGAATTCACTAAGCACTGCAGCCACTGAAGCAATTAAAAAAATTGCACAGAAGGTAATTAAAAGCCTTACTGGTTCTTGCTATTAGACTGACATTTTAAATGCCTCTAGATGTTTTATTGTGCCAATAACCTATTTCCCTAGTCTCGAAGAGAAATACAACTGACATCAGTAATTTACTAAAGTATTCTACAGGTATCATAACGTTCCAACTAGAAATCTATATTAAATCACTGTGGTTTTCTGTTCTGCGCAGTCCTTGCCGCACAACTTAATGAAACAGTGGTTATTTGTTAATGGGTATTAGAGCTTAGTCTCTCATTCTCATTCCCTATAATGAGCTGTGTAATATTTGTATTACTTGTACACAAAGAGATGCTTTCTGGTTATCATGAGCATGTGGGCTGGAGGGAGTCAGGCAGAGATTCTCCTTCTTCTGTACAACAACAGAGCAGATGTCCTACTTTATTGTACAGGGCAACACAAGTGGCCTTTCTCTGCCACAATGAGCTTTGCTAATGAGTAGGACTGTACAGTATGTGACTGGCTGCTGTCCACAAGGTCTGCAAGGACATAGCTGGGTTTCCTAGTGCATCTCCGTCCTCAAGTCCTGTGTTTGCAGGCAGGCTAGTAGAAGGAGGTCCCTCATGAAGGCTTGCGTCAGTCCCCACAGCTAGAAAAGTTAGGCTGCCTTAATGTATCTCTTGCCAAACCTCATGTGTGTCCAGAAAGGAAAGCTGGCAGGATATTAGGCAGTTTGCTAGCTTTCTATTCAACATCCAAGCAGAGACTTTAAAAGGATGCAGGGAAAATATTTTATGATAACATTTTCCCTGATAGCCTCAAAATGTGAACGTGCTAATCCAATAACTTTTCACTTGTCAAATGAACTATTATTCATCCCTGATAGGAAGTTATAGGAAAACCGCATGACAGAGAGGAAGATAACTGGAGGATGCTTAAAGTTTTTCCCCTTGATTTATTTTGAAGATCCCACTGGAACATAAAATCAAACCAGATTTCACGCATATTACACTTAGCTGTAGAGCGTACAGAAGGAAGACTATACCAAACTGCATTATAGATGGTATAATGTCTTAAAGTTTGACAGAAAATATTCTGATGTGTAAGCACAAGGAGAAGCATTATTGCTGAGCTTTCAGGTTTTATTCTATTTTTTCTCTCCTGGGTTGCATTAATACTATGTAAACAGGGGTGTTTTGGAAGGGATTTCAGCAATAAACAAACCCAAAGATATTTCTGTGACCCATGAGAAAGCCCACACAGGCTAGCTTACATTGACCTCTGTGGTGTCTTTTGAATCATATCCTGCTGATCAACGCTACATGTCTCTACAGTTTGCATCAACAAGAATATAAAATGACAAAACTCTCTTGGCACTAATCTCTGAAGCCACGTCTAATTCTCTTTTTTAATGAGGCATTGAATTATTCCATACAGTGAGATGCCTGTCAGTTTGCAGCATGGCTCCGTGCGTGCTGTTATGCCACCAGAGATAAACAATCAGTAGGACTGATCAGGCAGGCAATCAGTTAAACAAATCTGAGTAGAAAAAAATTTGCACATGCACTGCTTAGGATGAAATAGATATTTTGATAAAGTTGCCTAATGAAAGTTTGTGATGTGTGAATACAGTGACTGGCAGTAACTAATTAATAGAGAGTTAGCTTTTGCATAAATGATTTATTTTCTAAAGTTGCAACAGGAAGAAGGTCTAGGGATCAGAACATGAAGATCCATGGTCATTTTCCCCATTTTGCCACAGATTTAGCCTTGGGTCATTTAGTTTCTCCTCTGTGTAGCAGCTCCGCTCCTCTGTTATAGAAAGAAAAATAATGGTGCAAGGTACACCCCTTAGGGCAAAGGGGGCCCTTCTTTTCAAGGGAAAAAGGCAGGGAGTAAGTTATGTACTTCTGTGAGAAACAGGGTGGGCAGCTATGGTGCTGGCCATCCCCTTCAAGGCTGGACATCTGTGAGTGCAGCCAGGAGCAGATGTAAGCAAGAGTCAGCACAGGTCATTGCGGTTGTGTGACACTCCTTAACAGGTTATGTAGCATATAAAATTTTCAGGGGAAAATGGTGTCCATGTAGTAAACAGTCTTAAAAGAAGACACACCACAAACCACAACCCAACTGTATCCTCCCCACCCCTGCCGCTAAGCCATCCTACCTATACTTGCCATCATACCCATGAGCACCACAACAAATTAGTAGATGCTTACACATACCCCTAGGAAATGCTTCAAGTGGTCCCGGTGATATCTGGACTGATGTTTAATAATCTTTGTCATGATCTCATACATTAAGCCAGTAGTGATCCAAGCACTTCGGTCACTCAAACCTGCTCTGTTGTTCATTAAGTCAGTGGGTTTCTATTGAGTTTGAAGGGCATCAAATAATCAAATCAGACATTTTGTCACCTGGTTTTGCTGCATCCTAGTTTTACTGTCACTATTTAAGCCAAGTGATGGTTATATTGATTTCTGCATTTACCTACATCCTAGCCAACACAATTTCCTCTGGATTTATTTATGCTCGAAGGAGTTCTCAGCCACTTCACAGAACCTTTTTTTTAAACCCCTCTGTCACAAAAATCTCACCAAATATCAAGATATTAAAAAATTACCCTTGTCCTCTGCTTGGGTTAGAGTGTATTGAATGTCTTTTTAAAGAGACAGGGAGGATTCCCTTCTAGCAAAACCCTGTAAAACTGGACTCCCATGCTCTGTCGTCTTTGCACATAGGAAAGATCACTCTGAGAAACAGTGATTCCTTTTGAGCTTCGTACCACGAAAGAGTAGCACATCTGAAGAAGCCACCGTCCAGCTGCTTGTAACAGCTCTTATTGCCAGAAGTTATCTCCCCTTCAGCCTGCTGGCTGAGCCACTTGTGGGATTTCTCCAAATGAATCATTTAGCATGAGCGGCTTCAGGAACAGGTTCTCATTAAGCAGGTGGGGCAGCACAGTTGGATCCAGCACACGACACATGTCCGCGGCTTAAGGGAATACAGTAGTACAGGGAGCAGAATCCAAAGCTCTTGAAACAGGCTTCTCTGTCTAATGTGAAAGTCTGATGCTCTAAAGCTTAAAAACATTTTAATTAGGAAACATATAGATGGTTAAGTTTAACTGAGTAATAGTCTAAAACTGTTTGGGTGGGAAACTTGGCTGTTTAGGTGGAACTGTAAAGTTGTGAGCTAGTTCACTCACATGCAGTGTAATTTGTGATTAAGGTTATCTGCAATATCTAACCTTTTAGTAAATGCCAGCTGCATAATGACTGTCAGTTTTCTCTCCTCAGATATTACATTGCAGAAGGTTCTATCTGACCATAAGAATCTATTTAATAAGACTCTAATGGGAAATGACCAGTATCTGAGTATTACAGATTAGAAGTGACAATGCTAATTGACTGCAGAGGTATCTACATGAAGAGGGATCAGAAAAATCATTTAAGTCTAAATGAAATTGGACTGATTTGATATTTGAAAAAGCATTACATTCCTCTTGTGTTTGGCAGTGTGAATTAATTGCTCCCTATGTCAGGCAGAACCTGTTTCTATGTAGCAATAGGCTAAGATTGGTGGGGAGTGAAGAACATTATCTTGGGGGGGGTAAAAATACATTAGTTTACTAAAATTAGAAGTGTATGGGAAGGTGTGTATTCTATGTAATTTTTATAGTGAGGAATGAAATTATATTTTCTATATGCAGAAATCAAATTCTAGAAAACATTTAATGATTTGATTGTGTGGGTTTGTTATAGCTAGTAAAACAAATCGCGTGCACAACCACGTCTGCTCTGAAGATGCAAATTTAATTACCTTTTTTCTTAGCTTTCCACAAAACATTTGCAAATAAATAGAACAGGGAAGTAGAAAATCACAGCTATATTTTATGAGGAGTAATTGGTAGGGATCATAACAATAGGAAAATGATCATACATGGCATATGCTTATCTCAAAAATGACTTTAAATCATTAGGTATCAGATAAATGCACGTGCTTCATTTCTATACAATTTGCTGTGCACAAATCCTTACTTTCAGTCAAAGAGGTTGCAGTACAAATTAACTTCTCTACATGATTTTTTACAGGTCTAAGAAAGAAATCAGACACATAGCATTGATTCCAATTAGCATGCTACATGCACAGAAAAAGCAACTTTTTCATATGTAGATGTATAAAAAGTTTTTGGAAAATAAACATTAAACAGCTTTTAAAAGTCCCAAGGTACTGAGAAAAATTCTCTTCTAGCATGGCTCTATGTGCTTCAAAATACTATGGGAAAATAGTTATAAAGATAGAGAAAAGGCTTAGGGGTTCAACACATGCTGCCACTGCCCTCCCCTGCCCCCCCCCGCCAGTCTAATCGAGTTAAATGTCTTGTGTATTACAGCAGCACATGAGCCGCCTTGCCAGATTTTATTTTAATTTATTTTATTTTATTTTATATAAAAATTAGTGTTTCAGTTCTCTGGTTGTTTTTAAAACCTACATGAATACAGGGAAAACTGCCAACGAATTCAATACAGAATTCAGTGAGTTAATACAGAAAACAGTTATGTATGTGCTTAAATTCAGTATGTGAACAATTCTGTTGAAGTTGGAGGAACATGCGGCATGGTTCAAACTAAATGAATCCATAAGTCTTTGCAAAATCATCTGCTTAGCGTCTCTGGTGGAAGATAAAGCGGGAAAGAAGCATGGTTATTTTACAGGAATATGCACTGAAATGTGCCCTGCTTTTCACTGACCCTGCTGTATCCCCAGCTCATACCTGAGAATGTATGCAATGTACCCTGTGGGACATTCTGCCAGTGCTAGGAAGGAAATACAGCTGGGAAACAAAAAAATATTCATTCTAAATTCTTTTAAATACTGTGATTTTATTATTGTAGAATTTTCAGATTAAGGTTCAGGTAATTTATTTTTAAGGTAATATTTTTTGTGTTGTGCTTATATAATGCATAGGATTAAGGCAAAATGAAGACTGTTCTTAGAGTTCAGACTACAGCTCACATTTACTTTTATATAAGAATTGATAGACCATTCATATAGGTGCTGCAATGTAAAATAATAATCCACAGTTACTTACACAGCATGGAGCTGGGAAACATATCAAAATAATCCGCATGAAAGTGAAGCATAGAATGTGTTGAACATAAATATATGGTCTAATTCTCCCTTTGTGTCAGTTTTAGGCCAATATAGCTGTTGCAATATAAATAACAACACAAAAATTATCTCACTGATTTCAGTGCAGCTGGTCCTTGGATAAGTCAAAATATTTAGACTTTCCTTCTGTGGTCTTTAGTTTGAAATAAAATGCACAGTATTTTTCCTGCCTTTGAATTTTTTATAATTAAAAATGGATCAGTACAGTGCTAAAGGAAAAAAAAAGTGTGTGAATATTTATATAAATACTGTAACTTTGGTTAAATTTGATCATAATGGCCTTTGAGGTCTTTCTGTTCCACAAACACAAAGCTTTTTGAAGCTGGTCTGCATAATTCAGTCAAATATAGATATCATATGGCTGCATATTTATATTTGTTGTTCAGCATCCATATTTGAAGTCACATCTTTGCATTCAGCTCACTAGTAACTTGTCTTACCACTCTTGTGGCTTAAATATCAAACCCCAGTGTTGGTCTTTTCATAAGTAATCTATAAACTGCCACTTGCTCATTCTTGATATTAGGAGGAATATTTCTGAAACCTGGCGAGATTAACAAGTAATTGGATTGATTCACATGTGTTCTGCAAAGGTCAAAATTGACCATGTTTTATGACAGAGTAACGTACCGATTGACTAGTGGCTGACTTGGTGAATAAAGTCATTTGGTTTTCTCTCTACGAGTACTCTGTGGCTATCATACAGCTATTTACCCTGTCCTTTATTCCTGCCTTGCCTAGGGATTAAACTGTAAATTGTGTTTCTTAAGACATGTTATGGTGAGCAGTAGTACGCAGGGGTTCTGCAGAAAAACATTTGAGACTCTCATCTATATGGTCTGGTTTATCAGGCCAACTTTAGGACCCTAACACCAGTTTATATCAAAACAAGCAATTCCCCTGCTGTACAAGCTCACCTGCTCTTTGGTGGGCTAGGTGCTGTGCTTCTTGCACGTCTGGACATTAGCTGGGAAAGTCTGCGCCCCTCTGTGCAAATTATACCTAGATAATCCCGTAGCTGAATACTGGAGATGATACCTCTTTCTCTTTCTCAGTTTAAAGCAGAGGTAAGAGGTTGTTTCATGTCTTTTTATGCTTTTATGTTAGCACAAGATATAATTGTAGACAGAAACAAGAATACATTAGCACGAGGGAGATCCACAGGAAAGTGCAAGACATGGTTCCTCGAAATGATGTTTATTAAGCATTGTAGAGATTTAAAAAAATATGACAGTAAAAATCTTCAAATATTTTACTTTCAAGAGTTTTAGTCAGTTTTAAAAGTAATCTCTCAAACTAAATGTGAATCAGAGATGATATTTTTTATTTGTCCCTCATAATGTAGTGAAGGGGCAAGGACAGGATGAATACAAAGGTAAGAAAGGCTACTTCTTCTGAAGATCACCACTATGGAGAGGAATGTGTGTCTGCACAGATTTGCACGAATAGCTCCAGCAGACAGTGTACAGATAAATCATTTTTAATGCCGCAAGACACAACAAAAAATAGTTCTGGTATTTTTTTTCCTGCTTTATCTTCCTCAGTTTATATAGGAAAAATGCACATATCCCTAAAAAATATGGTTTACTTTTTATTTTTTTAAACATCAATATTGTGCCAGAATAATTTTTAACTTAAACTGTAGAATCCATCACTGTCAATAGATATAAGAATGGCTTCAATTTTTTTTTCTTTCCAACAACTCACCATTTTGACATGTAAAGAAGAGTCATTTTGTAAAATTCTAAACTTTTACAAAGGTAAGAAATGGCAAAATAATAACAACATTTGTCTTCTGTCAAGAAATATTGACATGGTATTACTACAGCAAAATTGGTTTGTGTTGTGAAGTGTGTCTCATAGATAAATCAGATTTGAGACTTTTTTAAGCTAACTAAATTGTACTTTAGTACTGATATATATAAGAATATCAAGTATCAAGACACATGATACTGAATTTCTTTTTTTTTTTTACAAAAGTGGGATAAGAGCACCTCAGTTTGAAAAAAACATTTCCTGCTCTTTATCTGCCTTCACTTTTTTCACACTTCACTCTAATGTGATTCGGTATGTCAATAAGCAGGCAGTGCCTGCCTCAGCCTCATATATACACAAGCAGAGGTGAGGTAATTTATATACAGACTTATAGAAAGATTCCTTTTCCTTGTCAGATTAAATAGGTATCGTTCCAGCATTCTAGGGTAAGTGTATTTATCTTTCCACATAATTCAAATATGTGTGAGACACAGGTAGCCAAAATGCCTTTCTAAAATCTTTACAGGCATATGATGTTTATCAGACTCTGTGCGGAATACATCTGCATTAGTCGTACAGCTCGGTGAAGGACTTGCAGAAGATTTTGGGAAGTGCTACTCCTCGTGGTCATGCTTTACTGAGAGTTGTTAAGCTGACATCTGGCTGAGCATCTTCTTGCTTCAGGGCATCCTCCATGCTGTCATAGGAGGTGCTAGGCCACTTTGCCAAGTGCATGGCTTGAACTGGCTTCTTCATGCCTTGCTCTGCAGAACACCAATGGCTTTCCCCCACAAACTTGAGAGGAACAGCAGCAAACAATTAGCAGTTCTTCAATACTAGAAAATATCCATCTGCTCTTGGCACAACTGTTTGTCAACATATAAATATCTACACTGCCAGCAAATGGAGTCATTTTCTGCATCTGGCTCATGCTTTCTTTTCTCCCTATGCAAGTGGCACTTGCAGTTTGGTGAAAGGAATTAATATATTCACAAAAATGCCAGTTCTTGCCACTGTATTTTAAAAGGAATAATTTCAGCAAATAAATGGAAACATGGAGATTCCTTGAAATTTTTTTGTCTTGTTTTTTTGGCACTGGAGTACACTTTCATACTCAAAGTAGGGTAAAGAACATATCTGATGGGCTGTGTTTAATTTTGCATTGTGTAATTAGTTACCTGCTGGAGTTTCTCACAGCTTTTCCATTTGCTCGTATAAGGGCTAATCCTAACTAAGAAAGAAACGAGTCATTCTGTGACCAGTGGAACTTATGAAGCTTCGTTTCCTGCAGCTCCCTCCCATGTGGTTTCTCTAGTGTCTAATAGCTTGGTTGAGTTCACGCTGCAGGTTCTGCCACAGTGAGATACCCAGATTAGTTCCCTTTCATTTGACTTTCAATTTTCACAGAAGAAGTAGAAATTTACTTTAGATTTAACATAATGTGGAAATACATTTCATTTCTTTTTAAAACATCAGATAAAAACATTGGTGCTTTAGAGCAGCCACAAAACTGCATTTTACTTTTTCCCAATTAGCTGATGATCATAAATGCTGTCAGCTGTGTAACGGACACAGTGGTAGTACTTGCGTATCTGTAGTTGCCCTCGATCCCACCGTTGGGCTTTCTGAAACACTGCAGTATTTTTGAGCATTTGGAAGAGGCAAATAATTCATAGTTTCCTCAGATATCAACAGATGCAGAGTGGGAAAACTGCTTTTTCTAGAACAGCCTTTGCTGTTTAGACGGTGTTACATTTTCAATGTTTGCAATAGAGGGTGCTTGGAATTGCAAGTCTTGAGATTTGGAAGCTGTCACACCTGTGTCAGGTAAGGCAGGCATCAAACCTAGGTCCTCTGCAGAGGAAGTTTTGGGCTGGCCCAAGTTCGGCCAGTGAAGGCACGGGCTGACTGATGTATTTCTATCTGGCATCTCCCCTTCCTGCCATAATTCTGTTTAACTGCATGAACCTGCAAGTGACAACTACTCCGTCTGTTGAATACTGAATCAATGAACCCTGAGGCTTATAATCTAGTCAATATACAACACAGTAAATGTCTGGTAAGTCTGGTTTAGTAAATTCAGTGTTTGTTACATTTTTGGACTCTTGGAATGTTTAATCTGTGGGTTTTGATCCTCTACAGCAGACTCACGGGTCTGGTTTCAGTTAGCTTTGTTTAAATCCAGAGAAACTTCATGGCTTCCAGTTTTGCTGTGATCAAGACGCATTTTGGGGGAACAGGCAGAGTGTGTAGTTTTGTTTTGACTTGTCTTTTAATGCACTTATTAAACATATCAGTACTAGTGATATATTGATGGAAAACTTTTACAGAAATAAAAGTGACAAGGCTCCAAGGGGTTCTCAGGCTCCAATCCAAGCTGAATTAGAACTCTCTCTTAAACAGTCAGGTGTTATTGCATAAATGTTGGCAGATCCCAGCTGGCCAAGCTCTGGTCTCATACCAATTTCATTCACTTTCAAATCCACTGACTTCTGTGGTTTCTCCATTTTAAATTGGCATTGCTTAGACAGTCTCATCCTAAGAATTAAATGTTCGTGTAAAGCAGTTTGGGAACGGAATATTTTGCAAGTTTCTTCCTCATGTGATGGTGGCAGAGATGTTTAGGATTCTGAGGAAGATGCCAATATGGGACAGAAAGGACATAGGCATAGTCTCTTACAAATGGACCTCCTTGTTTAGGTTTGTTGTCAAACTCCTTCCTAATACAGGAAAGTAAATGGGTATGTACTCCATGGGCTGGATGCTTTCTTCTATAAATTGCAATCAAGGTAGGTTCCTGTCATTTGCAGGCACTGTGTGCTGCTAACATAGTCTCTTTTAAAATCAGCATTCCCTTTTGAGGAAATGAGAAGTGGAGAGCGGAAAATAACCTGTTGCATGCTCCTGCTGAGCCGGTCCTTCTAGACTGACTGGCTGAACACCAGCCGTGGGTGTCAGTCACCCAAAATCCACAGGCTAGGACACACAGGGATTGAGGATCATTTAAATAAATTGACTCTAGCATTACTGTTGGGGAGTAAAAACCATGACATGATCTTTGCAACAGCCTGTCTGCGTGCAAAGTCTTGTCTTGTTGCAAATCTGCTTCCAGGCCTGCTTGTTACTCTTTAAATTTGTTGTTGCAGCAATTTGGTACTTTTGTTTTCCAAGCAAAAGGTGACCAGCCACTGTGCAGGCATGGTGCTGGTGGGATTTAAGCTGCCTGCAGAGCTGTCCTTGACCTGCAGATGTCCTGCTGTTGCTGTATTTCTGGGCCTCGGATGGCAAGGTGACCAGCTTCGTGAGTTGTGAGCTAAGGTTGAATTTGGGTGTAGCTCCACAAGTGGCAAGACCGAGATTTCTGTATAGGCTGAGACTCAGAGTCTCCAGAGATAAAAGCCCAGGACTGCTATGCTTCAGCTCTCAAGGTTGGTGGTAGCCTCGATTATCAGTATAAAATTGTCTGAATTTGGGACACCTTAAACAGGGAAGCACTGAGATCCAGTTTGGCTCATTATTAAAGAGGGAACACTGAACATTTTGGATCCAGGTCATGTCTGCATAACAGAGTTTGAATATGTTAATTTTCTTCTAATCACAAATTTGTCACATGCCACACGGGTTACTTCTGAGATTTATGGGAACCTGCTTGAGAGGATAGTTGATGCTTGTCACATCATTGGGATAACTGTGGTTTAGGAACTTTTTAGCTGCTTAAATAGTATATTGAAGAAATACTTGTCTGTTTGCATTTACCTGCTAGACTAGATATTAACTGAGAAGATTTTACCAGAAAATCTTGATTCTTGTCTAATAACACTGATGATAATCAATGGCATTAATGTCAATGTCTAATGTATATGTATTTACATAAACTGTCATATAGTAGTAAATGGCCAAACATTATTTCCTTCCTTTTAGCAGTTGCTGCTGTAAGTCTTGGGCAAGACAAGCTGAAGCCAAATCACCTGTTTTCCACCTTCTCGGAAAGCAGGTGATGGTATTCATGTTGCTGGGTGTGTGCTCCTCCTCTCTACAGTGCCTTTTCATGGTATTTGGAGAACCAGCAGAAGTTTCATCTGCCCAGAGTTTGAAAGTGGTGACCATTTCTCTGAGACTGGTTCAGAAGGAAAAATTTCTTTCATGTGCAGACGAGGAAAGATTTGATTGTTTGAGTAAATGTGATGTTAGAGTGTAAAATGAGGATGGTAATCTGCCTAGGTTCCTTGGAAAAAGCAAGGTGATTTTCAATATATTTCCCTGAAAGTAGTGTAGCTCTTCCATTAAGTTATTAAGACTTTTCCCTAGTAAAATGTCAAGCACAGCCTCACGGTCTAGATTAAGAAACAATGCCTAGATTAAGAAACATGCATTTGCTATATCCAGATGCAATAACAAAAAAGGAGAACTCGGACAGGAATTTCAAGCTAAGTACTTAGAAAGTGTTTTCCCATCCTTGCAGCCCTTCCCATTACTTTGTGGATGCCTCGGTGGATCTAGGAGGAGATAGGCACAGTTCTAGTGATACAAAGCTTCATCTTGGTGTCCTCAGATTCAAGACTGCATCCTGAGGCTTCAGATTTAAGTAAGATTACTAGATCCTGGTCCATGGAGCACAGGACTGATGTGCTACCACTATCATAGTAAAAGAAACAATAAAATAAAATAAAACCCAAAACAATAAAAACAAAGACAAAAATAAGCAGTTAGTGAGTGATAACATTTTGCATTAGTCGCTAAGAGCTTAGTGCCTTGAAATACTGTGCCTAGGCTTTGCTTCCAGAAGTTTAAGCACATGTAAATAGCACAGCAAATCATGACAGCATCAGTGAGTTTCAGAGTTGTCATAAGATTTCTCAGGCATTTTCATTAGTTTCTTTTCAGGGGGTTATAAGCAGCATGAATTAAATAGGTTTTTTGTAACTGTTGCCACTTTTTAATTTTCCATATGACAACTCCCTTTTAGTTTCTCATTCAGACCGGCAGAGCCCGGTGCTGTTACTGGGTATACGCTGTGAACACGCTCCGCACACGTACACACACACACATAATTCTGTCTGTACAAACCAGAGTGGAAGGAGAACGCTACTTCACAGTCAATGTCATTGGCAAAGAATGCCACAGAAAAAAAGATACTATTTTTAAAGGTAGGTAGTGTGTGTTTTAAAGGATTTTAGTCTACTAAACATTATTTACTTTTAGTGGACTTTCCTCAGGGATATTTAGGATTTCCAGAAAACAAATGATAATACTGTGTGCATTTTAAAACAAAAATCTCTTGTGCTCCGCTGAGAGAGAATAGACCTAGTTTGGTACGTGTATGCTTCCAGAATAAATAAAACCCCCATGGAGTTTAGTTATAGACTCCGTACAAACTTGGGCTTGATGAAAAGTTCAGGAGTTATTAAATGCTCAGAACCAGGCAGATTCAAACCAGCTGCAGCACGGACAGCCGGTGATCATGGCGAGATGCCCCCAGCCCATCCCGGGGGCTGGGAAGCCCCTGCTCTGTCCAGCCCCAGCACAGCAGCCCCTGTCTGCTGGGGGCTGGTGTGACGATGCTGTGGCACTCGTGCCAGGAGCTTGTAGTTCCAGCGTCTGGACATAGTGGTGGCACGGATCCCCTTTTACTAAAATCCTGCGCTAGAATCCAAACCTGAAGTAATTCAGCCATTGTTAACCTAAATACGCCATCTCATGTTTCATTCAGGCTTACTTCAGCCTGGTTGTTTCTCACTGATTGCAGCTGAAATGAAGACAAATCAGGCTTATTATGTTTAAGGGTTGTGAATATTTTTATTTTTGGTTTTTCACTGGGCCTGATTCTAAAGTGGTAGCCATTTCCACTGGAGTAAATTGGGAGCAATCACCTTGCTCCTCGTCGTCATTCACCCTGCGGTTAAACTAGGCTCTCATTCATCGGAGTGAAAGGTGCCTGAGCCTTGAATAATAGTGTAGCACGGTGGATTATTTAGCATAGCAGGGACTGAAACACAAGTCCATCGTTCCTGTAAGTGCCCCGACAGGAGCCCGCAGAAAGCGGCTGCTGTCAGTTCTTGCTTTCTCTTTTTTCCTGTTTATGTAAAAACTGAAGCAGGGGGAGAGTTTCACTTTACCCAGGAGAGAAACCTGGTGTCAAGTCACCATAATGGGAGATTTGGGGTTTAATCCCACTGGAGGGATCAGGCATTGAATCAGACACCTGTGAGATGAATGAGTTAAACTGCTGGAAAGGCTTTCTTTTACAAAGGAGGCAAGCTGGGACTCTTCAGCTTGGAAAAAGCACGATGGGGGATATGACAAAGATGTATAAAATCATGAATGATAGGGAGAGGGTGAGCAGGGACTTTCCAGTCCCTCTTCCAAAACAAGAGCAGGTTTAAAACAAACAAAAGAAGATTTTTTTTTTTTTTTTTTCCTCTTTCCCCCACTAAACCTGTGGTTTAACTTTGGAGCTCCTGGCCAGAAGAGGCTGTGGGTTTGGGGAAGACCATACAAATCCACGGAAGATAAATCTTCTAAGGACTAGGAATATGGAGAATTCACGCTCTGCATAGGAAGTGCAGGAGCTGCAGGTTGTTGGAGGCTGCAGTCATGTTCAAGGGGAGGGTATGGATACTCCTCTGCTCCTACTGCTCTGTTCCTGCCATTCCTGGCGCTGCTGCCAGAGAGCGAGCAGTGAGCTATAGTGCCCTTGGCCTAAGCACTACGGCTGGTTTTGCATGGATAAGAGACTGGGGAGGGTGTCATCTCCTACATTCCCCCACCCATGAATCCTGAGCTTGGGCTAAGTCCTCCTGCAAGATTGCATCCCTGCGGGGCAATGCCGAGCCAGAAAATCCTCTGGCATACACACAGGAGAGAGCTGCTGTGTGCCCGGGGAGTGTGAAGTCTCATGTGCTCCTCTGCTGTTCACAAGCAAAACTTCACACATTCACACGTCCCATGTCACCTACAGAAGTGATTACGGGCCTGGGATACCTTCAGCTACAGGCAACAAGTTTAGACTTGACTACCTAAGTCCTTTCACAGGTCAATCCCTAGAAAACACTTCAAGGTCACCCAAAGATGCCATAGTAAAAGATGATGGCTGAAATCTGTGTTACCCACTGGGACCATCTTACTCTTACGACTATTGCCATAGATGTTTTAATTTTTACAAAGATTCAGCAGCATTTAGAAAAAATAGATTTCTCTCTGGTAATGCTTGCTTTTTATTTATGAAATTCCTAGCATAAATAAAGTCTGGTTACTGTAAACCTGAAAAACACAAGGCTTTGAAGACATTTTTGTCAGATCACAGTAAGAACAACCTTGATGTGGTTTGCCAAGCTTTGAATTATAATGTATGTCATCAGTAATGTAAGTTGTTATAATTTACTTCTGACATTAAGATCTTGCTTTTGGGCATATAGTTGCAAATGTATCCTATTCACTTCCTTACTTTCTAAATGCCCTTCATGTTTCAGTAAGACAATCCAATCAAAACTAAAGACCAAATGCACTGTAAAACAAATCAAGCATACAAACAATTCTTAAGCATGCCTCTTATACGTTAGCTTGCTTGCCCAAGGCTTCTAAACTTCTTAAGCTATGTAATCGTGAAGCGTACAAAAGTTTTCAAAGGAAGTATATATACTGTATATTTTGTATATTGCTCAGGTTGGAATTTGTAAAAAGAGAATCACACAGATAAGAATTTATCATAAATCTAACCAGCCTGGTCTAAGACTCACCGCTACTGAACATCCTCATTCAAAATGTTTGGGGTTTTTTTCTTATTTTCTTAAGTTATAGTTTAAAAGAATAAGTTTTATGATGACAGCACTTTGGAGGTGACTAATTGTGCTAAGAGGTATGCAACCCCTGATGAAACAAAAATCCCCACGAGGAGAGATGCTTTAATTTAATGGTAGTCATAAAGCCAATTTTTAAAGCTATAAAAGTCGCTGATTCTCTGTCTTTAGCCTTAGGCTGAATCCCATATTCTGCATGTGCTTTCAATCAAAACTATTTCACGTTCTGCTCATAAGGGCAGAATATGTGTGGTTTTGCCTTTTCCCACCCTTTAGTACAAAGCATGTCATTTTTTTTTTCACCAGGGATCCATGAAAACCCCTGAGAAATCTATGGCAGGAGTTTGGTCTTTATTAAAACTTGATATTAACACGCACTCCAGAGGCACTGGGGCCACAGCCCCTTGGCGCCATCGTGGCAGCCTGAACGCACAGCCCCTGGTTTGGCGGTGGCTGCCTGAGTTTGCAGAGTATCCAAATCGCTCCATTCGTTTTGTCTGGCAACTGAAACAACCACTGGGGATATTTGCCATCCTAACGTTAACGGCTTCGTTGCTGACTGAAACATGGCAAGGAGCAGCGGCTTAGAGATTTCCAGGACAGGGTCTGCATTCAGGGAGACTGTCGGCATGTGCTTGCAGAGCCCCTCTAAATCTCTGGAAGAAATCACCCCCTAAAAAGCCACCGCCAAAAGGAAAGGGCCATGTACGGACAGACAGCTTGCCAGGGGATGGGACTGAGGTAAGCACAGGAATCCTAACCCACTTCCCTGGTTTGGGGTTTAAGCTGATAAAAGCAGGATTAGATTTTCCCTCTGCGATAACCATCTCCCTGCCCTCCTCAGCTGCAAATAATTAAACGAGTTTCAGTAACTGTGACATAAGATCAGATCCCAAGAGCTCCTGCCAAAGAGCACTTATAAGGCATGAATTAAATAAAGGTTGAAGTACTTTTAACCAATCAGCCAGTTTCTCACTGAGAGCCAGGAGCTCCTTCATTTAGGAACCTGACATTTTGTTCGAGTTCTGCTGAGCAGAACAGATCACACCAGTTAACGTGGTAATGAAGAAGTGATGGTGGTATTTGCACTTGACTCGAACGTCAGCATAAATTCTGTTCCCCGTCCAGATCAGTACGACTTCCCTGAAATAAAGCATATTTCAGCCTCATTAACCAATTTAAGATCTAAAATGAAATGAGATAAATTTAGCTTAAATCCATCATAACCAGGCTGGCTTTAAGAATTAGTTTCTCGGTCCATAAGGATACTTCCAGTAACTGTTCCTGCAAGGTAATCTATTCCGAGCTTTTTAATGGGCCCAGCTACGCACAAAATTTTAATTGTAAATACTCAGATCAGATATATGGACTTCTGCTTTCTTAATGTTACTACCACCCATGAAAACTTGCAGTATTCCTGCGTTAGAGTTTCAGGCAATAAATGAATTTTAATGTGTTAAAATGGGACATTTATAATTTAGTCACCAACACAGAATTAGAACAATAAATGATTTTAAAGATAATTACTGCACTTTAGAATAGCCTTTATTTCAAGCTATACATTTCAGTTGTGTTCATACTGCACAGTTAATACTATGTTTAAATATTTTCTCTTTTCAACAAGATGGCCACCCAAAGGGGACATCTGAGAAACAAAAATAGTAATTAAAACCTTGAAAGGAGGTTACGTTTGCTAAGTTCCTTGTTGTGAGCACTGCATCATGGTTCTCAAGGCTCAGCCTGTTGGGATTAGCCAAATAGGTGTAGTTTCTTCATAAATCAATTAATTTTCTCTCAGCACTACTATAGCCACATATAATACTCAAAATAACCTGTTTCTACGGGGTCACCTCTATGTGACACCCCTGTATTGGTGTCATAAAAATTAATAGGAAAACTTGCCTTAAGCTTAATTGGTATTTTAATGCCTACAGTTTTAAATTACTTGAACACTTTCTTAATTAAACTGGAACATTAAAAATGAAACCTCTCTTTATTTTTTGCTGTTTTCTTAATATTAAAATATTTCAAAGATAATTACAGTCTATATGGAAGAGTGCTTTTTGTAAAAAAAATTAAAAAATCTTGTACTTGGTACTACATGTTAATTATAAGAAAGAAACAACTGGGGAAAAAAAGTGTAATGGGTAGTCCAAAGGCCAGCAAGGTTTTCACCTGAAAGATTGAACGTAGCAATTGTTTCCCAGCTGTTTAGATTGTAATCTCATTGTGGATTTGTATTGCTTTCACTGACTATATCTTTAATATCTACATGGACAGATGCTGTTGTGGTTGTTAAGACGCTTTAGGAAACTTGCATCTTCCATCACCATTGTCACAAGTTAAAGGTCCAGAGACCTTAAGCTGATGGTTCAAACTCATCTTGCCAAAGCAACAGAGTGAAAAAATATATCTGTTTTTCTTACTGCTCATTTTAAAGAAAATTAAGTGAATGATGAGATTTTTCAACATCAGTAAAGTTATTCTTTCCCTCAGCTTGCAATGTTTGTGGAGCTTTATTTAATGGATAACTTCCGACATCTTTCTAATCTATGGATCATTTATTGTGTAGATGTATTTTATCATCTACCCTGTTCTTGCATCCTTACTCACCATCCTGAAGCTAACCATATTCAGCAAATAAACCATATCCATGTGTTCACCGACCAGTATTACTGTTAGGGATGGAAATGTGTTGTTGAGCTTAAATTAATGTACCAATTCATTAAACATTTTCAAGTTGTGTGCCCGTATTTCTTACAGAGAGAATGCTAGCCGATTGCAGTAAAAAGCCTTTCACTCTCCAATATAAGCAACCTAAGTCACCTCAGCTTCCAGCTCACACAAAGGTAACCCACGCTGACTTGTGGTCGCTGGAAATTAGATAACTTTCTACCGGCTGTTTTAATCTGGTCTCATTTTCTTTCAGGTGCACCAGTGCCAGTTCAGAGTGACTCCACCTTGGCCTGTGGTTTTTTCAGTTTTATATCAGCATAAGCAAGACCAGAATCAGACCCTCATTTCTCTCTGATGTGTTGAACCAGTTTTGGCATCGTGCAGCTCTTCATACAAAGAGCCAGTGGTTTTACAGCGGAGTACCAGGCTGCGGGAGGTTTGCCAATCTTTTCTTCTCAATCTATTTAAGCTTGGTATTTGCTTAAAGAAAAACACATCGCTAGTGCCAATTAGATTCTTTTTCTTCCATCAAACATTTCTTTTTCTTTTATTTTCACTTCTAAGGGCCCAGCTTCTAAAGCATAATAGTGCACATCTAATTAAGTGGACTGTTTGTGAGATTGAGCTCTGAAATTATAAATACCCTCTGAGTTTGTAAGCAAGTAATATTCTTCAGAGAAATTTGCACTCCTCCACTTTTAAAATGGGGAAAAAATGGAGTTTTCCACCACCTGCCGAGCTCAGAGCTGCTACTGTCTTTTCTCTTCTAAACCTACTTTTTGCTCAGTTGCTAGACCAGCCTCCCTCGTCAGCCTCTTCCCGGGAAAAGCAGCAAAAAAGGCAGAACTGAAGGAGAGCTGGAGCAAAGGTGGTTGTTTGCCACTTGCCCCTGTCTTGTCTTCTGAGTGGAGCTGCCGTTTTCCCTCATGAGAAACCAGAGCAGTTAATTACATGCTCTGCAGCCCACATCACCCACAGTAGCTTCAGCCACGTGCCGTTGCCCGGCTCACTGCAGCCCGATGCCCGTTCCTGCATCCTGGCCGGCAATGCACCACCTGCCGCACCGGTCACCGCAGGGAAAATCCTCCGGGGCAGCTTGTCCCATCCTGCACACCCAGGAGCGGGGCCGCTGGCCTGTCCCTGGGCAGGGGACGCAAGATGGAGCCACTAGCTTCTCTTATGTTGACAGAAATGGGGGAAATTCTGCTGCCTTCGTTACTTTGGAAGAGGCAGCGATGTTTGACTTGCTGGTTCTTGCTGCTGTTTTTTTTCCCCATTCCTTACCCACCAAAATCACTTGGACAGCTGGAGCGCTCAGAAAGGGCCTCGCTTTTCCTCCCGATTAATTACGCAGCCGAGTCCGTGGTCTTTGATGTTGTTGCTGTGAACACTGATAAAACCTGAGGAGCTTTAGAGCATGAAAGTTGCTGCAACCAGTTTTTCCTGCTAGTCCTGTGTCAATACCCTATCGAGTCAGCAATTATCTTAAACCTTTATTGTAAGTCAATGCAAAATAAAGGAAAAATTTCTCCGTAATCATTTTTTATAAGACCCTTCTGCAAGATCCCGCTCCACATGCAAATTCACATGTGCTTGCTGGATTTTATAGCATTCCTGGAATTACTGCTCAAAATGTTTTTCCCGTTATTTCAGGTGCTGGTGTGATACCCTGATAAGACTAGCATTTAGGAGGGAAGGGCATGTCCATGCAGAGACACGTCTGACCAAGCAGTGCCTAGCATTGCTGGCAGAATTTACCCTTCTGTGCGATATTGCCTCTTTTTGCATTTGGAATAATGTGGCTCTTTAACACACTGGAAAAAGGGTTCTGCATTTAAAAATGCCACAGGAGCGAAGATTAAGAAAGGAAGCGCAGACGCCCAGCTGTTGAAAGCAAAAGCAGTATGAAATTGGGGGTGGGGGACAGAATTAGCATTCTCCTCACACACGCGCCGCCTGCTCTAATCACAATGCAGGCATTATCAGCGAGCGTTGAATCTCTGTATTATTTCCAAGTTTCCCCTATTGTCAGTCATTGTGACAAAGTGCAGGACAATCTGACACAATGATGAATCACTCCAGACATTGAGTTTTCACATGGCTGTCAGATGATCTCAGTAGGCTGTGTCACCTGAAAATGCCACAAGACTAAAACCATGTACTTCAGAACAAAAAAAGGAGTTTGGTATAAACTCCACTGATTCAGGACATAAACATGGGAGTCTGGAGGGCTGCCTCAGATTTCTCTTACCCAGGAAATCTCTGCATTTTCACCCAGTGTGAATGAAATCAGAATCAGAGCTCAGGATTTATTAATATGTCCTGCATGCAAACCAGGTAGATATGTTGTTTGGATTTTTAAATCAAATTCCTGCATGGAAAGATTTGTACTGTGCGCATTTTAAGAAATACTCTGTTCAAGATGTAATGCCTGTCAAAGTATAGGGTATTTTATTCTAATAGTTTCAGATACACATAGAAAAATTAGTTTCTTGCAGTTTCTTTTTCCTGCATTTCAAAGTTATCTAGCGGGCTTTTTATTTTCTCTATGGGTCAGGTAAGATGTAGCTGTACTGGTAACTGATTGATACATAGTCAAATGCAAATACGCTTGTTTAAGTACATGCCTTGCCTTCGCGTATATTTGCTTGTTGGTGCTATTGTGAGTCCAGCCTGGAAGAACTTTGCTCTCTCCCACATTATTATTCACAAAGGCAGCTTTCTGAGTTATTTCTGTTCCTGCACAATATTCATGATAGCAATTTGATAGCTTAGCAGTTTCAAGGTTATCAAGTGATTGAAAATCCTACTGCTTACTTCAAGGTGTAACATATAAACTGTACTGCCATCCATTCTGGTAATATAATAGTTTTTCTTAATGCCTTTCATGAACTCCTGATTTAAAGTGTAAGCTAACTTCAGAAAGGGCTTATCAGCCCCAGACTTGGTTGGTGCTGCTCAGCTGTTGAATACAGTCCCCTGAGTTTGTATCACTGCATGTAGCACTTAAGCAGGCAATATTTAATCTCTTTCAGAGATATTGATACATCAGCTCCCGAATGAGGACATTAAACCCCAGTCATAATGAGAAACAAAGAAGTGGTTATTTATCTCACGTGTCGAAGGGCTAGCGCTCCTTTGATATGAATCTCGCGAGCAAGAATTGCAGATTGTAGATCAGGGGGGGTAACTTCCTACCAAGCCGTATGATAGAGTAGCGTTTGTTAATGACGAACCAATAAATGCCACTGAATGCTTAATGAGGACATGGAAGAAAAGCCCATCATTTCTCAACCTGTTTTGGAGGCTCCCAGCCACCCACTGCATTTTGGCTGCGGATGTAGTTTGGGTGGTGTCTGATTGGTGGATAGTGTTGCTTGATGGAGTTTACATGGTGGCATCTGCTTAAGTAACAGATGTCTGTGCCACTAAGGTGCTATGTTCTCACTTTTTATATAGAGAGAAATTGCTTCTCAAAGAGTTTTTATTGTTTTTATGCAAATTAAAATACAAAAATCCTCTCCTTAAAGGATCCTCATTATAACAGGAACCTTAAATAATCATAAATACATATGCAGCCTCATAAAATCTTTTACTCTTTGGATATCAAGGAAGTTCCTTCTGCGCTGCCAATTGTGCATGAAATTAGTTCTTATTTCAACTACCAGTATGAAGATACTAGCTTTTATTCAGTGAAGCCCCACTGGATTCCTAAACAAATAGTGCAGAATAGTTGTTTGTGCCAAAGTATTTCAAGGAGGAAATTTTGCATTCTGTTTCTTATGCAGTGACGAAGAGTAAGATAGAGCTCTGTGCTTATTCCCTAGGAGCCTGGTGACAGAAATATGTGGTTTTTATCTCCCCTTTGCCAATTTTCTTTAGTAGGCAAATGCGTGACTTCTTTACAGATTCTTTTTTTTTTTTAACCAGGGATTGAAATCTGTGAAGGAATCATGCCTAGAAAAATGCCCACAGACGCCAGCCTACTTCGGGCTGAGTGTTAAGGTACCCAAGTCCTTACGTTCCTGGTTCATCTCACGTCATAACTTTGTGTCAGGTATGACTTAGCGCCTTGCACAGCACTAGTTTCCCCATCTGTTTTGTTTATTTCCAGTGACAGAGAGGGATGAAGGACCTTTATCCTTTGCATTATCTGTGTACGGATGAAGCAAGATGGCAGGTGCTCCATAGCACGGCACCTTCAGGCAGGAGGAAAAGAGGGGCAGCTAAGGGAGGCCATGGCCCCAACCCAGTTTTCGTGGGAGTGAAACCAGACCCTGAGGCAGGTAAGACTGTACTGTAACAGGATGTTTGGGGATTTTCTGCTATGGGCTACGCAGTTCAGGACAGCAGCTCCTGAGCTAAACAAAGTCATCCTTGATGAGGAAGGCAAGATGAATATGCTAATACCAGACTAGAGCCTCTACCAGCTGCTTCCAGGCCCTTCGCAAAAAAAATGTATGGAGTTCAGCCAGCGTTGAAAAGCACTCGCCCGTCACCTCATCACCCTTAGGCGGAACAAATTGCCCCACCAGGACCTCCGAGGTCAGCCTTGGCTGCCAACCCCAGAGATGATTTGGGTGCCACCGCCCCTCCCTGGCACCCACACAACTGCGGCAAACCAGGCACAGGGCTGCTGCCAGGGGGGATGTGTATCTATGTACCTTCTCTTCCTTCGTGTGGGCTCAACAATCATCAAACTTACGGTAACTTGAGAGAAATGGCTAAATTCTTACAGAAAGGGGAGCCTGGATCATGTCTGGTCTCATCAAGTAGTCTGTGCTTGTTTTTTGTCCTTTTAGAATATGTTGTATTGAGGGAAAATAAATTGAAAAAGAAAGTGAAGGGAACAGAAATGTGATTCTTGGTTTTTTCCGACCTGTGGGATGTGATGCTATAGGAGTCAGAAGCCAAAGTCTGTTCAGTGTTTCAATGGGTAAACCTTATTTTAGATAGATATTTCTGGTATGACCTTTTCCTAACAATATTTTTTTCACATATCTACCCAGTAGACTGAGTAAGGAGGTGGTGGATGTGCGGTGTATTATTAACCTGGTGGCAACAACATTAATAACATAGAAGGGTGCTTTATTCTACTGCTAGCGCTCACATCTGTTTCACAAACATTACCAAGATAATCACATTCTTCCTGCATCTGCTTTGCTTTAGCTCACACAGATAATTCAAGGGTAATGCACCTTGTCTAAGCTAATTCTAAATACATGCCTCAAACACAACAAAAAGTGCTTGGTGGGTATTTTGACCCAAGGCACTACAGCAAAGTATCCAAGTTAGCTGTAAATGCTTTGCATAAAATTGGACAAAAATTGGCATTTGTCCAGCCATGTTTCTGACTGGCAGTTGGTTTAGTTTTAAACTTTTCCTTTATGTGAATATATACCAAATTACAGTGCAGCCTGTGAGTTATTTAGGTGCTTCAGTGAGAGCTGTGCGAAGAGATAAAATATACAGCAGACAGTGTGCTCTCAGGTCTAATATGAGTCCTGAAACTGAGACCTGACTCTTTCAGATAACCTGCAGGTTATCAAAATTGCCTATATGGGATGACACCTTTGAGACAATGTACCCAATGTGGAGGAGCTTGGAGCTTTCTGGGTCCAACTCACTGGGACTTTGCCCAGTGGATCCAGACATTAACTCCTGAAAAATGGAATCATGCAGATGACTGTTGAAAGTGAGGTTAAATGAAATTAAGTGAAATTGATAAACATAGTAAATGATGTACTTAACAAACAACAAATACTCTGTTTTTACTGAAAATCAATGAGAGGTCACACCTCTGGAGGAAGCCTTACATCCTCGATGAAGCTGTGCTTGTTGCACACTACAGCTATCAAATCCTGGTTTGTATGGTTAAGAAATATCAGTGACCGTTAGTATCAGCAGCTTCTGCTAGGTACTGTGATCGGGTAATAATCTAAGGTGTCAGAAGCTTGAAATGACTCCATTAGAGCCAGGAAAGAAGAGAATTTATGAAGGCATCATTAGCATTTCATTTTCAAACTTCATGCAAATTTCTTGGAGGAACATATGCTGAGAGTCCTCCGTTAGCACTTGGAGCCAAGAGGAGTCTCCTCCTCAACACTGGCTACCGCCTGTCATCTTCTAAAAAGCATGCCATATGGTTTCAGATAGCTAATACTACATTCGACAACATTCCATTCATAATCTTGATTTCTTCTAACCGTAACCCATTTTTAAATGTTACTGCTCCCAATAATTGATATGATAAACCCATTTAAAAATAAATTATTAGCACTATTCCTATTTGCAAATACATTCACCTAACAGACTTTATTGGTAAAGTTTAACTTATGTTTGACTGACGTTACATGAAAGCGCCCATCAACATAAAGGAACAAATAAAAATGAGGATTTTTCAACCAGCTCCTGAGGTTGTACAGGCAGCAGAGACAACTCTGATCCCTCCTAAAACAAAACCAGCTTGTACGTAGCAGATCAACATTTGGAAACACAAGATGGCAAAGAGGTCTTTATTCCCCATCTTTCAATGCTAAAATGCAGAATTGGGCATTTGAAAGCAAAGGCAACAGAAAATGAACAGAGAAAACAAGTGAGCTTATCTCCAATAGGAAAACTATTTAGTGCTGTGTAGAATGATCGACGAGTTAACTTCTTAGTGCACTAATAAATAGTCACAAAATTGTAGCACAAATTTGACTTGAAGAGAGTCCTTGCTTTATGTTGGGGAACTGCATCAAATGGCAGGGTGTTTGTCCCAAGGTTCAGAACTGCTTCAACAGTAAAAACACATGCTGGATTTGATCGTTCATCTCACCAGCGCTGTAGCATTGAGTTTTGTGGACTAATTTCTGATTTAGCGCAGTGTAAGTGTGAGTTAATTTATGCCTATTTTATTTTTCTCTGCTCTCACTTGTTCACATCACTGATACTTTGCTTTCCTGTCTCTGCTGTCCTTACTGTTTTGCTATCTATGTATTTTTTAACGCAAGATTTTTATAACATGATAATTACTTTAGTTCCTCACAAAATGCTAATAGAATTCCATCAGTAATTAATCATTTAAATTAAAAGCAATATGTGATAAGAAAACTTAGGAAAACTTACAGCATGCTTAGTGGTATTTAGATATCGGCCAAATGTAATCTTGCCTGCGACTGTTGGTACTGTACATGAGAATTCCTCACGACCAACAGGAACAAGGAGCAAACCAGGACAAAAGGCTAGATCCTTCTGCAGCTTGTAGGAAAAAGCGATTTTAAAATGTCTTGTTGAAACACACACACAAAACATTGCCCTGTCATTGGGAATAATAGGCAACAAATTGATATAGTCATTAGGGAACTGAAAATGAGAAGTATAGAAAACAGCAATTAAGCAATTTCAAGCCTAAATCATAACAGTGCAAGAAAAACTCCCCAGATGCCTTCGCAGCCTTTCAAATAATCACTGGATAAGTTTTGCCAGGGAAAAAAAAAAAAAAAAAAAAGGAGAAAAGAAAAATGAAAGCAAAATCAATGCATATACTCAGGAAAACACAGAACTGCAAAATCAAATTAATGAGGGGAAATTCCCAATGGATGGAAGAGGAAAGGACATGCGAGGACTGCACAGTCCCCCGGGGCAGGGGTGCAGGCCATGGCTTTGCAGGGAGGAGCCATGCAGGAGCCGTGTAGCCACCAGCCCTGTCCCCAAGCCCTGCTGCTGCCCTGGCACGCCGTGCCCTCCCGGGGACCTCCTCACTTTCGGCATGGGATTTCTGTAACTGTGTCCATGATGGAGGAGATTCATCTTCAGTGGGTGATTCGGGGGACTGGAGGGATCTGCTCCAGGAAGCTCCCCCAAGAGCTTGCTGTCCTCCTGGTCCCTCCAGCATCTCCTCAGGCTTACACCCCATCGATCTGATCCCCTCATCTCAAAACACAGCTGGGTAGCTGGAGCATTCTGAAATACCCACATCTACGCAGTCCAAACTAGCTGATTTGCATAGCCTGACAGCCAAGGAAACACCCTAAGCAGAAATTTAACACCACTGCTGTCCCTTGTCTTGTGAGTTCTCATTTTGGTCATCATAACCAATACTCTCCACTCTCCCAGTCCTTTAAATCTATCCAATTACTCAGCTTTATCCTTCTAAGCAATTGTGCAAGGGATCATTTGGTTGTTCTTGATGAATTCTCCAGGATAGTTTAATATGGAAGCCCTGAGTCTCTTTGCCTGATGATGAAAAAAATACTGGGGTTTAACGGGCTTGATATTGGTTGTGGTTCTGATGATGATGACCTGAGTTGAAGTCCTAACACTGCTGTGTGTGTAAGCTTTCTTGAGCCCAGCCTCGTTTCCTGCCAAGCAACACTGTCCACATGCACATCGAGAATTTGGGAGTTTTGTCCTGAAATCTTAAATGTGTTTCCAAACTGTCTGGAGGTTAGGCACTGCAAATACCTCGTATCTGTTGCTGCAATGTCCAGCATGGCCACAAAATGATGTTTATCCCTTTTGAACTGTGAAGTTACCTTGTATGTTCCCAGAAAACACCTTTTGAAGAAAAGCTGGATTTGCAGACGTGCCAGCCATCTGGGCAGCGTGCATGCAGGAGGTGCATATTTATGAAGGAGCGGGACCCATTACACACGAGCATATTTCTTTGCATCTAATGTGAAATATGTCTTGCCAGAAATGTGTCTTTTCAGGACCAGTAAGATCATGATGCAGTGAAGGTCTTGAGCATCTGTTTATCTTTAACAGCATAAGCAGAAAGTCATGGAAATCATTACAAAAAAAAAAAAAAAGGAACCAAATAAGAGACAGCTAGCTATATCAAGTCCCAAATCTTAGCTCCAGGTAGTGCAATCATCTGAATATCTATTTCTTTCCATTTGCATGATTAATTGACATCTTGTTAACTGCTCATTAGGGACACTGCAAATCAGCACGGAACAAAATAAACACTTCGCAACAGAGAAGAGGGTCTCTAATTGTGAATTATACTGGAAACAAAATTGAGTTTTAAATATACATTTAAGGAGTCAACCTGCGTTACATGCAAGGTAAACTGGAGACTGAAAACTTTCTGAACTGCTGCTGGAGAGTGTATGTGGCAGCCTGCACTGTACTCACAATGCCGTTCGGACTTGGATGAATTCCAGACTGCATACTGTTTCTGGCCAGTGATCTGAACAGCGAGAAGTCGTCACAAAAAATGTTTCTTAAAAAGATATTCAAGCTTATTGACATATTCGTCCAGTGGAGTGTATTTCTTGGTTAATTTATGCACGTCTCTGAACACTCAGGTGTACATGTGAGTAAGGTTTCCAGTCAAGAAATACCCTGTCCTAATGATGAAGGCTCTGCTGCAGGGTTGTCTGTAAATATAAATGCTGCATATAGAGCAGGAATATCTAATCTATAAAGTACCTGCTTTACGGTGCACTTTAGAGGCAGTAGTGCTGAGGGCAGAAACCAGCAATGGTCCAGCATGTAGAAAAAAGGATATAGCTACCAACTTGTGTTCATAAAATAGGGCTAAAATTGTATCCCCTTTACGGTCAGACTAAGAACGTCGAAAGCGTTAGCCTAAGTCCACGCAATGCTTTCAGCGTGCAGGGGTGGTGGTGTGAGGACAACTGCAATTAAGCAGTCGACGGCTGCCGTTGTTCCTAACTGTGGGAACTTCCTAACTCCCTGGGGGGGTTCCACCACCGTACCGGCACCGTAGCTCTCTGCACCCCCTGCAAAGGGAGCAGTACCAGGAGCAGCGGGCAACCCTTGTGCCTTCCCGTGCATGGTGCTTGGGCAGGAGAGGTAACAACTGCTTAATACTCTTGCATATCGCAGCAGCAGTATTGCGACATTTTTCTCTCTGTTGCAGCCTGGCAGTTCCAGTGGGAATTCTGGGCTAAATGGCTTTTTTTTTTTCCCATGCACCAGAGAGTAATTTAATTTGTTTTCTCTCTTGCTTGTTTTGTATTGCTGCAGCAGAAAGGACAACGACCGATAAAGGGAGAAAGCAAGAGAGCTGTGGCAGTGATTTTCCTTTTTATTTATGGAGACACTGTGTAGCAAAAGGTAAAAATAGAACTCAGTGCTGACAGTTTTCTTGCTACTTGATCTCAGGCTGGCACTTTGGAGCTGCCACCTCCACCACCGGTGAGGAGCAGTGCCTGAGCAGAGGGATCGGGCAAAGGCCTGCATCCAGTGAATGGGTCGACTCTCACGAAAGCAAAGGTGAAAACAAAACAGCGAACGATTTATGGTTTATTTTTCTTGGAGGAGACACCTCGGGCTAAATCTTGCTCTCCTGAAACTGAAATCAAAGGGATGAGTCCTGTGAATGATGAGAGAGAAGACTGGGAACTAGAGACATAGCTAAATCCTCCCAAAGGAGAATATGAGAAATATCATTATAGCTGAAAACAGAAGTGTCTGGCTTCTGTTACAGCCTTTCCCAAATAGTACCCTATTTGCATGACAGGTGAGCAGTGAATCACGCTGTGTGAGACTTTTTGATCCAAAAAAACCTTACCGAAGGAGACAATGAACATTTCAAAATCAACAGCCTGAACAACGAGCAAGGTATCAGTGGTGATGACCGCCCACTCAAAAAAAAGCAAAAAAACCTAGTGGAGTGCAACCCAAGCAAGTACAGAATCAGTGATATCGTTAGCTTTTCTTTTTAAAGCCGCTCTTACAGGAATGCACCTCTTATTCACTGTACTGCCTGGTCATGCATCTTATTTTATTAGAAGAGAAAAAAATATTTAAAAAGCATGTAAGCAAATATTGAATGAGAAGGAGACAGAATGGTCATGACTTCTTTTTCAACTCAGGAGAGGGGCTTACAACCCAGAGAGAGAAATAACATCTAAGTATCTTTTCAAACAGGACAACAGTATTTAACAGCATGAATATGTCAGCCTTTTTTTTTTTTTTTTATTGCACACCACTGGAGGAAGCAGCTGCAACACCCGTTTTCATTAATACTGCAGATGCGATGCGATGCGAGTATTGCCACACTCGGCTAAACTTTTGATGTCCTCGAGGGACTGTGCGGGGGAATGACTTTGATGGATCACAGTTGCACTTGAAACCGAGCTAGGAAAGATTAGCGTGTCTCAGACAGAGAGATTCCACTCACCTGATTTTTTTTTGTTCTGATGAGATAATTCTTCTAATTAACCTTGATAACATTTCCAGACACACAGGCCTATCCACACATAGATGGAAATATATTTTCAAATGGACATTTGACTTCTACCCATGTTTTCTAGCAGTGAATACGGAATTTTAACACCTCGGTTGCCAACTGATTCTTTTGGGAAACTAAAGCTGAACCTCTAAAAGAAGTAGAAGTTGCCCACAAGAGCCTTTGGCAGAAATCCAAGCATCTGTAGGCACCAGTGTGTTCTGTATATGCTGACTGAATAAGGAGAGCAGTATGAACTTAAGAGCAACCTTACAGGTTTTAGTCCTCTTTTGATGCTTATCAAGGAAGTCAGTGATGCTGTCCTTTTCTGAGCAAGGTCTGAACGACTGTAAAAAACTTTTGAAAGCCAAAGCATGCCAGTACCTGGTCCCTTGGAAAAGTTCAGTGTCAGACCTTGGCCCTTCACACCCCCGCTTAGGAACAGGAAGGACTGTTTCATAATCCTGCTGAATTCACAGGAAAATCTTCCTGGAAGCAAAATGAACCATCCCCGCCCTGCTCTCACCTGCTTTGTTCAGTTTTAAAATTACTCAAGCGCCCAGCCAGCACTGCCTCCAGAAGTTTTTCAAAGCTTTTCTGGGTCCCCCTGCTCTTGTCTGGTTTTACACCAACACTGATTTTCTGCTGTGTAAAGCTGGAAAAGCAGTTCTCCACTTCCCTAAAGGATCCATGACACCTCTGAGAAAGAACAAGTAACTCCCTGGTCATCCTTTTACCCCGTCCTTTGAACCTGCTGTGGGTGAGCCAAGGTGAGTGCTGCTCTGAAAGGCTTTCCCAGGGCCCGTGGTGGAGGTAGTGTTTTCCTGTGATACCTAAAAGATGCTAAAGCTTACTGAGAATGCAATATAAAAAATATTCTAACACATTCTCTAGGCTCAAGTGCAATAAATGTGAATTTATTCCTAACCATTGATCATATTTCTGAGTCTCTGACTATGGTGTTACCAATAGAGCAGTGTTTAAAAGGGGCTGCAACATCATTTCGTAAACCGGGCAGAGGAACTGAAAAACTGTAATATAGGTAACAACCTGTATTGTCCCCAGGAGCTGGGAATTCAGATTTAGGGAGAAGTTTTAGCAGGATATTTGGCACCAGCTGAATAGAATTTGAGAGAGGGCCAATGTGTATGTGACTTTTAAGAAGACGGGAATTTTAGAGATACCACAATTCTTTTTTATCTCTTCAGAGCTTATGCTGGTACCTCATCACCAAGCTGCCTTTCCCCTTCTCAGAGAAAGCCTACTCCAGTTTTTTCTGCAGCTGGGTTTATACGAAGCCAATAGTTAGCTGTCCACTTTCATGTGACTTTATAGGTCTTTTAAAACATCTGGTAAAAGATGCAATTTCTCTGGGTGAGCATTACTTTGTTAGGCAGAAGTGATCGCTCTGTGGGATTGGCTTTCTTTACCTGTAGCAAGTTTTTTGTGTTACTCTTCTCAAAGAAGTCAATGGCACTGTCCATCTCTCAGCCAATTTTACAAAGATTGTAAAATAAAAGTGTTTTGAAAACTAAAACACTCAGAAATTACTTATTTTAAAACCCAGTTGTGCCATTGGCCTGAACGTGCTCGTGAGGAGGTGTCATTCACCCCAGCCCCAAGGACATTCTTCATGATGGCTCACAAAATAATTTGCAAAAATTTCAGACTTGATGCTACATATATATTTTTTTGCTCAACGTGTAACACGGTTCTGAGAATGTGCTGTTTTTCCAGACAAACTTTGGTGAGGGATTTTGTTTTGCTTTGCTCATTTCTGAGGCATACAGTGTTTCCACCTAGTCAGCCTTTACTATAACTTTTAAAGGGCACAGACAGAGAAAGAACAGATGGAAATAATGATAATTACTTACTTTGAACATTGCAAGAAATGCACGATGCCTATAAGGTCTCATCCAAAGTTAATGGAAAGACTATCAATCTATTGTACTTATATTGCCTCCGTTACCGTAGGATCTGAGCACCTCAGCAGCTTTCAGGAATTTATCCTCAGGACTATGTGAGGTGGGGAACCATATTTTTCCCCATTTCACTGAGGTAGAGAAGACTTTGTGCTTCCCAAGGTCTACACACCGATGGCGCAGGAATTTGAAGCTGGGTCTTTCAAGTCCCGTAGTTACCTTGGTGGTAACCAGATCCCAGATCCCACGTGACCTGCTGAATGGGTGGGTTCTGGATCCAGCTTACCCTGGCAGGCATCCATCATCTTTAATCCCAAGCACTTCAAGCCATATGTGGTGCATCGTACCAAGTGGACTATGACAGCTGTTTAACCATCTCACAAGCCGCAGCAAGTCAAAAATTGTCTCTAGTGAAGTGAATCTCAAGAAATTACAAAGGCAGTATGAATCATACCAAAATCCATGTGATTTTTCCACAGCTCACTAAAAAAAGTCTTGTCCCTCTCAGATGAAATGCAAGTTAATTACTGATCAGGGTGTGAACAGAAAACCACTGACAAAGGAGCTTCACTACCCATAAATAATATGACCTGTGCGATAATCAGGGGCAAAACCTGTGAGAACACCTCGTGCCTCACCGATGTTTCTTGCCGTGTTTCACTGCCCCAAGCACCCGGTCCTACCACGGCTGTCATCTCCTTTGATCCGCTTGCCACGTTGCTGTTCTGGCTTGCTCTTGCTTTCCCACGGGACATTCCTGAGGACAGGGTTTCCCATTCAGCATCTTTTGGCATACGTACACTCTTGTGCTCTGACCTCCTGGTACCTTTGTCCCACTGGTCCCATCCACGATACTCTGTCACCGGCGGGTCACCGTGCTTGTGGCTTGCCCTCCTTGGCACATGCACCACAGCATCCCCGTAGCATCGAGCAGCATGAAACTCCTCCACCGTCCCCCAGCCCACACAGTGCTCTGCAACACCCTGGTATTGGTTATAAAGTTCCCCAGTAAAGGGGACTGGCCGCAACAGTTTAGGGTATGGAGGCCTGGGTTGTAATGAAGACCGTCCTGCTTTAAACAATGTGTTTGGGCTAACTACAGCTGAAGATTTTACTCTACTAGAGGAATCAATACTTCATTCCTGCACTAAGTGCTGTATCTCACCTGTTATGTTTTGCTTCTGGTTGAAAGCAGTGTACAGTTTTAGTGACAAGCAAGCCTGCAGCAAACAGAATGTCACCAGTGTCCACGGAAGTGATTGTTTCTGAAGCGGGAGGCCAGAACATTGGATCTGAAAAGAAATGCAATATTTTAAACAACACAGAGGACGTAAAATGAGATTTTGGGGTTAAAGGTTTGGGTGATTGTTTTGTGTCTGAAAAAATATAACCAGGAATAATATACAAGCATTCATCAAACATCTTTCTACGCATCTACTACATGTGCAGTACATCAAGAGTGCAATTTTGGGGTGTCGTGTAAGATGTATGTACAACAATAACATAGATATTAATTTGAAGTAAATGTGTACTACATACAGTGCCCATGTCATTTCCAGGGACTACATAAAGATAGCGTGAAGGGCTTAGCTATGAGGATTGAAATAGTAGGGTGAATTCAGAAACCATAGTTAAAGAACTTAAAAAGAACATCTGAAAAGATGAACCTTTTGATAGGATTTAAACTGCCTATGGGATTCAAGAGCTTTAATCAACAAAAGCAGCTTATTTCATCAGTGTCATGAGCAATAGCAGAAAAGGCATCATCAGTGAAGAACACTGTAGAAAACAATTTCTTTGGTTTAAAAAACTGTTTAGAGAAATCTGAGACTCCTCCCTTTGCCTGGTGACCATCTGGATGGATTTTGCCTTGGAAAGCCTGTCTTGAACTTGAAGCAAACAAACATTTGTTCACATGGTAGGAAAGAAAAGATTGAAGCAATGTGCCAGAACTGGAAAAGCCACCCATGCATATCAGTACATTTACCCAGAGCAAGAAAAATGTCGTCTTTGTTTCTGGGACATTGTCTTTAGTCCCCTTGTAAAGGTCTCCTTGACCATCCTGCATAATGTGAGGTCAGGGAAAAGATACTTATTTTTTCCCATATGTGACATCTGTTTCTGTAACATACATTTGCTTTCAAGATCCGTTACCAGAAGACTCTCGCACCATGTTAGAAGCTCTGAGGGTTAATAGTTGTGTTCCTTAATGAGGGTTTTAGTCACCCCAAAATGAGTTTGCAGTAGGCAATTCCCTGGGGGAGGAGGTGCCACCCCGGCCTGGCAGCGCTGCCAACGGCCCAGCCCCGGAGCACACCGCGGGGTTTCTGGCGAGTTTTGCAGGACCGGTACCCAGCAAGGTGGCGGTGCCAGATGGTTCCCCCTCTGCCGGGCCGGGCTGCCAGAGCCAGAGCCCGGCCATTTCGGGCAGCTGGCTGTCGTGCTGATGGACCCAAAGCCGTCAGCTGGCGCCGGGGGCCTATCCAAGACCTATAAAGAGGGATAGACAGTAAACTCCGTAATGGGAAGGAAAAATGCAAAGAGGCAGAAATGTTTATTTTCCTTTTCCTTTCTGGTTAACCTTTATGAATTTGGGTGGCACTGTTTTGGGTGGACCCTGGACAACTCTGTCCCTGTGCTGCAATATATTCACTCAAACACTCTTTTAAATGAGCTGGCAGTTCAGGTGATGGTTGTTTCCTGTTTCAAGCTAGTTAGCATCCCTGGCTGTCTCTTTGCTAACTGAAATATGCGATATCCTTCAACAAAAAGACAGTGACTGCTAACAATATACACAGCAAAGCTAGACAGCAACTAAAATTTTATGCGGTCAATATTGTCAATATCTACTCAATATCGTCAGTATTTACTACACCTCTGAACCTGCCTCACCCAATGCACAAAGGCAGGAGGAACATTGTATTTAATATTTCTTCTTTTCACAGCTTTGAGTAAGGTGTAAGCAACCTTTCTTATAAAGTCAGCTAACAGGATCCTTCATCTCAGACATGTATAATTTACAGTGTAAAAGCAATGGATTGTCACATTTATATGAATCCACATATAGGGTGAAAAGTTAGAATATTTTGGAAGGAGCTGATACATACTCCGCAAAGGAGGCTGATAAATCGCACATTGGCTTTTGCTTATTTGTGCACCATCATTGCTGAGGCAGAAAGACAAAAGCGTTGCCTAACTAATATCAAGTAGTTCAGGGCTACTTTGCTAGTGTATGTTTTGACAGTCTAATGTGCATTTTTGCTGGTGTAAATATAGATTTATCTAAAAGACATACCTGGAAGAATTTAACTTCAAGATGAAACATTTTTTCCTTAAAGATGATTTTGATTTTTTTATTTTAAAATTACCTTGACGTGAACTACGAATTACTCAGTGTTAAAATGAACAGCAAAAGTTTAAAAGAAAGTATATGTGTTAAAATGCTTTAAATTCCAGTAAAATTGTTCTGAAATTTTTAGAGCAAATTGAGGGCACCTATGCAGGTACATATCACCTTCCCACCAGCATTGCAGAGTCCGAGAGCTGACTTATTAGGAAAGCTCTTTTGCTGGATTTCAGACAATCACTTTAATGTGCCAAAATTGATTTGGCATGAAATCATCAATAGACCCTCCAGAATACTAATAGCATTAAAGGCAGAGGCCAGGACTGTCAAACTTGCTTGGCTAAAGTTAGGCTCATAAGCTAGTAGTTAGGAATTCAAATTAAAGTCTTCTGCTTCCAGATGTGCTGTGTGTCTTTTGGTCCAGCTGAAGAGATTTCAGCAAGTGGCACATGAGGGCACTGGGGACACCGAGGACGAGGGAAGAGTTTATTTAATGGCTTTGCTTCTCAGTTCAGATCTTCATCTACAAGCCTCAGATGCTGTAGGTAACCATCCCAGGTGACTGCTAAACTGCTATAGTTTTGTGCATTTATTTTTTTTTTTTTTTTAACAAATCCGCAGATCTTATCTCTGAACCACACATCTTTCTTTTCATCCATCAAAACCACAGGCAGAGCCCACTGCTCTGAGCAGAGAGCTGAGCAGTGAAGATCACTGACCTCTTCTCCCAGTTCCACTTTCAACTCCCCTCATGGCCTTGGGTGAAACTTCTCCCAGCCTCTGCTTTCTTGTCCATGAGACAGCGATGACGATGCTTATGTTCCATGTGTGTTGTGAACACCTCTCATTATATTCAGCTACTTTCCCTGAAGCACAGAGTTGCTGTAGAATCTTTGGTATGAATGTAGAGAGCAATCTTCTTCCCCCAGCTAGTTGTATTTATGGAATTTAATAGTGTGAAACAGCATTTGGACCAGGTCTTTAGGCAGTAAGATACATATGTGATATCTCTGTAACATTAGGAGCCTTGGGTGACATAAATCTGCTTTCTTTAACTTCAGTGAATTTGAAAGGATTTCCTTTGGTGGAGGTATTGATTCAGTTCAGCCGAGGTCCTAGGCCTCTGCCTTTCCAGTAGCAGTGTTTCCTAAAATGATTGGGAAAAGTACAGTATGGGAGGAGATCTGCAGCCAAGCAACAACTCAAGGGAACTAAAACTGTCATAGCTGATTAACAGAAATGAAAGCTGCTCAGAAACAAATCTGAGTATGAATTTGGAGCACAAGAATTAATTGAGAAGGGGATTCTCTTTGTACTTCTTTTAGTAGGTCAGACAGTTTATCCACTAAGATGCCTTTGAAGCTGCCAGCAAAAAAAGGCATCACTGGAAAGATGAAATGAGCCAGTGAATGAAGTCATCTGGTTGTCCTAAACCCTACTATTCTGAGCAAATTAGTTGCATGGTGAATAGCAGACACCTAGGCCAAAGATGCTCCGTTAGCCTTTCCAAAGGGATAGCTGTGGCAAGGGATGAGCTGACGGTAACACGCAGCCTTGGTGCAAGAACAGGGGTGTAATGCTGAAAGGCTGAATTTCTGCTTTGTTCTTGCAGCTGTGCAATTCTTCTGCTTTCGCTGCAGAAACCACCAAAGGACTGAACACAAACTCATAGCCATGTGCTCCCTTCCTGATGGCATTCATTTAATGGTGGTGCGGGGCAGGTGAAAGTTGCAGTGGTGTCGTGGTGACTTAGTAGGTGCCTATTCACAGAGCCATGAATTCCGTGGGAGTATTTACATGGATTTTAATGGAATGTGGCTCACAAATAAAAAAAAAAAAAGCAGCAGATATAGGTGCAGGAATTGGTCAGCAGCATACAGGAAAAAGACTGCAGCTCCTGCTGAAGTCAATGGGAGGAAGGGTTTTCACTAATAACATACAGAAAGGTATTTGAGAAAAAGGAACATGCATTCAGAGCAAAGCAAATGAAGCGTTTGTTTTTTCTAGCCCTTGGCTGCTTGAAAATACTGACAGTAGAAAAATTCGCTTTTTAAAGCTGCCTCTGTTTTTAATGCAGAAAGACAATGTGGGATGTTTGTCCTGAAGAGAGCAGGAATAAAAGAGATATTAAGATCTCACAGTTCTGCTCTTCCTCGTCAGAGAGGAGTCGTGGCAGATCATGCCATCGTCTCCCTCCAGCATCCTACCTTATACCTAAGGAATCACTCATCCTTCACTGAGGATCAGTTAGGTATAAGAAATGGAGGAAAAGAGGATGCAGTCACAGAATATGGCACATTTTAGGAATTAAATTGTGAAAACAATACTTGCTTTGCCCATATTTTTCTGTACCTATAGCTCCAAAACTAATAAAAGAGGCTTTTTGTCATGATGCTGTATTATGCTGTATTTATTGTTTTTTCCAGCCTAAAGTGCTTTGTGTGTGAGATTAAAAAGCTGCAAGTCTCAGGCCATCTGGCCAACCAAATGGATTTAGTGTACAGGATCACTGCCAGATGTATGCCAGTTGTAAGTTTAATTTTTGAACATATAAAGTGCCTGGGGCTCTGTGTCTGTTATTCAGAGGAAATCGTGTTCCAGTTTTCCAAAAGAATCCAGACACAGTTTGAATCTAGGTGTATGGTCTTTTCTCCTTCACATGGTTTAAGGGCGTATTCTTTGTTTCTCATAAAGAAAAAATGATGGCAAGAGAATATGGCATATATCTTATGTGTTATGTATGTTTGATCACATCTGTCTGACCTTATGGAACAGTAGGAAACACAGCATTAAATTTTCTTAAGGAGCTTCATTGAAATTGTTTAATAGAAAGGTAAAATTTCACAGGGTTCCTTAGATTATTTTGCACTTACATTTATTTATGATCAACTTGGAGAATAAATATGTTTTCAAATATATAATCGTTTATAATATCTCAAAAGTATATTTAATTGATTTTAAATGAGGAACTAATGGAAGATGAGATATATTTTTAGATTTACAGGCTGTAAGAAGGATAAAGTGCCTTTAATTTTCTATTTTGCAAATGTTCTCCCATAACAAGATCTACAGCATGTCTGAGATAGATACTGTGAAAATGAGGAAAGGTGTGAGCAGGTAGCTCCAGGCTTTGCAAGAAAGTCTAGCAGATTTTGTTCAAAACACACACCAGCTGAAATCCAGGGTAGAGCAGGATTTGGGTGATGGGAAACAGTGATTTGCGGGTCTGGCTCTCCTGCCTAATGCGCTGCTGCCCACATCAGTGTATTTCTTTGCAGCTGAAATACTGAGGTTGAATTACTTTCTCCTAAACAGACCTGAAGGCCCAATGAATCAGAGATAAATGTTTGGAAAGGAAAGAAAGACTTGTTTGTCAGGGCAGAGTTATTCCCCGCTGTCTGACGGAGCAGCGAGGGAGGAGCTGGTGAAAGCCAGACATTCATAGCAGCCCAGGGCTCCTGCAGCGGATCTTGGTGCCCTCGAGAGGCACAGCGGGTGGGACAGCCCAGCCCACTGCGCTGACCGCATCTGGCAATTTCCATCACAGTCAAATTAAAGTATACGTAGGCAAAAACAGGTTCGAATGTTTGGAAAGGGAGAGTGGTGGCAATATTGCTCGACGCCGCCAAGAAGCAGAGCCTCCAATGCGGATTTCTTTGCAAATGTCTCCAACACTAAAACCAAATCTCAGTCTTCCAAAGCACGGGCTGCATCAGCCTTGAAATCAGCAGGTCTAATTGCGTTCTTGCTCCTGGAGGTAGACAGGTTTTGGTTAGCAGCTCAGATCGGTATGTTAGCAGCTCAGATGATTACCCAGTGAAAAGGGCTCCATGTGTTTTTCGGTGCACCTTTCCAATGAAGAGTCACAAAAGAAAAGCTGGCACTGTAATTTGTAGTTTAGTTTATTCTTGAAAGTAATTTGCCCTGTGATATTAGCCATTTTTTTTCTACTGCAAACTCATTCAGGGGGTGGGAATCAGGGAAACCAAACAAATAGTAGATTTCATAAAGTAAGAAACAGCAAATTGAGCAAAAGGAGGATTATAAAGACTAAATCTTTTGTTCAAAGAGTGATTAAAAAGCATTAAGTTGGATGAAGTCGATCTAGAGCTTAACTGCATGAACCTTCTGCCTTGTTTTTCTTCTCTTTGGTTTTACAAGTATTAAGAAATTAAAGGAGTGGGAGAGACCTCTTGAGGACTGCTGAGGCTGGGGCTTTTTAAAAATAATAGTTTAGCAAAATCAGTTGGACATAAGCTCTGTTTCCCAGTTTCCAGGCAACGTAAATTGTCCTGGCCAGCAGCAAGAATAAGTCCAGCGTTCTTTTCCAGCAGAGGACTGGAGCAATTCACACCCAAATGTATGTGCCATGGTGATTCATTCCTCCAGGCAATGAAATTCTGGGATTCGTACCCTCCTCTCCCCATAGCTTAAGTGAAAACAGTTCCCCTGCCCAAGAGCAAATACAGCTGCAGTTCATTCCTGAAATAAGGAACTGTCAGGATAATTGTTATTGGCTTTGCATTCAGAATACTTTTTTTTTCTGTGGTTTTAGATTAAATCTGCACAAGATGAGGGCATCCAGCTCTCTAGGTGTTGTTCACCTTAAGGAAAATGGTGTGTTTAGAGGAGCACAGATCCTTTGCAGGAAAGAGCAATAGTATGAAACAGGAGTTATCAATGGATGCTATATTGTAGTGATGGACATATATCAAGACAGACTAAAAAAACCAAATAGTCAAGTTTCTGCACTCTGCTTGTGCACGGCACTTGGAAAGCTCTGAACCTTTTTTCCACACTGTGTTTATACAGAAAGATCAAGGGTGGGGGACAAAGTGCAGCTGTAAACGTAAATGAAGTTGGTATATTTTTTTTTCCACAGCTTTTCTGTATTTACTGACTTAATTGTCTTCTTCTGTTTAGACTGTGGTTTTTAAATGAATTGCTAGTTTGATTTAAAACTAATTGTTAATTTCAAAATCATCTGTCTCCAGCCATTTCCCATCATGGACTCCTTGGTCAGTACATATTTTTGTCCTCCCAGTTTGGCCTGATGACCTTTCCTTTATCTGAAATGTTTTTGTTTCTGGTCTTTGATGTCCTTATGAACATTTCAACTGAACATTTCAATCTTTACTTCTGGAGAATACTGCCCTCGGACAGCAGCTGTACCTCGTAGCTCTGCTATGTGGAGCAAAGACTCATAATGGGGCAATGCAAAACTCTCCCAGTTGACAGCAACATTACACTGAGTTGTACTGAGAAAAAAATTTGCCCTGAAGCCTTTTGCTCTCCTAGGATCTTAATTTTCCCCTTGATTCACACTTCTCTTTCTAATGAATACCAGAAGGAGGAGCTTCCCCCTCCCCAAGACACCTGAACAGAGCTTGGAGGAAAGCTATTTTCCTTCCAAAAGTTGTTTTTTGATATTTCATCATCTTTATTCTGTGATCGGGTGAAAACAGGGATTTTGGTAAAAAGGAAGTTTCCTTCTCCCCCAGAGAGAGCTAATAAGTAGTCTGCTGGCTAGGGCACATGTCCAGGGCAAAAGACCCTGAATACCTCCTCAGTCTGGTCCTTACCAGAGACTGAGCTTAGCTCTTGCACGGGTCAGGGCCCAGGGTGCCTGATCGTCTTAATCTCCCCTCTTCTTTCCCTCCAACCATTCTCATTAAATTGCTTAATCAGCCATTTAACAAAAAACTCCATGTGGTTCTAGCCAAGAAAGTTGAAAAACTGAAAGAGAACTCGAGTTGAAGAAGTCGGTTAGCTCCAACCGTAGGGGCTACGCATATTTATATTGGCTTTTTTTTTTCCTCTTTCAAGTACAGTGGATTATCATAGAATTGTAATGTCCTTTCAGAATTGCTTTTCCAAGGGGTGATGCCGTATAAATCATGAAAACTAGACATCGAAAATGTTGAGCAGGTCTCCTGGTCCAACCATCTGCCAGGAGAAGATTGTTCCCTGCAGAATTTTCCCCAATGCTCTGCGGTAGCAAAGTAGCAAAGAGATGCTTTATCTGCAAAACAGCTCCACACCTATTTATAGTCCTGCAGAACTCATTATCTTTAGTTACAGAGAAATGACTTTACACCCCTGTTACAGAATAAGGTCCCTCTGTCTGCAGTGTCGCAGCTCAGTTTGCCCATGTGCGTGTCCCCAAAGCCACAAGCATGAAAGCTAATATGCATTTGCAGCTCAATAATTAAATCAGAAACATATCCTATCCACCGCAATCACATATCCTGGCCTTCCATAACACATTGATAACCAACCAGCAACCACTTGATTACTCCCCCATGAATAATAGGCAGCACAGCAAAATGTTCCTCTGCGTTTAAAGCAGAGAAGGAACATTTCATTATCAGATCCTCTCCCTCTTTGCCAGAAGCTACCAAACAATAAAATGGAAAGGAGAGATATAGCTTGTGGCATCTGTCAGTGCAAGTAGCCTTTGGTTCAACCTGGGCTGTTATAAATATTATATTAGAAGTATTAGCAAGAGCAGATTGGATTGCAGCAGCTCCAGAATGAGGCAGCCTGAAGGCTGGCAATAAAGCTGGAAGAAATGAAATGGTTTGGCATAGATATCTTCTGCTTTGCATTGTACAAGAAACGAAGAGGAAAGAGGGAAATCTTTCTGCCTTGATTCAGCTCATCCAGAGCATCTATTTAGAAGAGCCACTTTTGCCACCCTTGCAAAGATGGACCGCGTCTGCGTGGGCCAAACACCGTGACATGTGACACTGGCCTCGCGAAGTCTATTTAATTACCCTCGTCACTCTTTTGTGGTTTTCTGGATGCATTTCTCTATGTTTAACGGAGTTTGCATCACCACTGGAGGTGGGCTCAGTCTGCACTTTGGGCCAGAGCTGGGAGTGCAGGTTGAACTTGCACAGGCTTTATGGGTGAACCTGGGCACATCAGTGAGGGACAGGGTTTGAAGACATCCAGGTACTGAAAGATGAAAAAAAAGTTACTAACTCCTCTCGGTTTCACACAATGAGAGCTCCTGAATCTGCCATTTAGTTTTCACTCTCAGCTTTAGATACCACAATCATTTTTTAAATCTGGTTCAGGTCTCTGCATCTTGGGTCCCCCACCTGTATTATGGAAAGAAAACTGTTTCTCCAGCCTGAATTTTTGTGAGAAGATAAGAAACTTCTGGCAGAGGCCATATGAGTGCCTCAACTAAATAGGAAAACTCATTATATATGTTGAAATTCTGACATCTTCAAGGGAACAAAGAAAATCAAAGGGGTGTGAATATATCTCCTATTTCTTCCTGTTACTGCAGTTTTAGGTGTTACTTGTAAATAAAAATTGTTCCCCTGAAAGCTTAATTTTTTAGGTTCATAGTGTTACTGAAAAGAAAAAGAAAACCAAAAATCCTTCAACATTCTTCCTCCAGCAATGAGAGAACAAGGCAGGCAAAAATCATTGAAGAGGGGGACATCTCCACACCACTAAATAAACCCTCTGCCTAAATAAACCCTCCGCCTTGGTGTACACAGGGGATTAGGAAAGAGAGATGCCAGAAATTGGCTTAGACTATATTTCCCTAGAGGTACAGAGAGATATTGAGGGAAATCACAATCATTCCGTAACATGTGATTAAGAAATCAGGATTTTTTTTTTTTCTCATTTTATGAATGCAACAGACTGGATGGGAACCACCTGAGAAAGCTGACGGCAAGAAGAGTGGGGAGAAATCATTCCAGTCAATACTTCTGAAGTGTGGGCTTACGTCGTTTGTTCTACAGCATTTTTATCATAGCAGAAATACTCATATAAAGGAGAATAGCCTTGATCACCTTGGGCAGAAGGTTATTACATAAACAAGTACATATTTAATTGTCCTCTTTTGCTCTCTGGAAGGACTTCCCTCCTGTTTCAAGTTGGAGGTAGCTCTCAACTCAAGAGCACTCGGCACAAAAAGGCACTTGAAGTTTTCTGTTTAAGGATGTGCAGTTGCACAGCCTCTTCGAGAAACTTTAAATAGGTGCCACGAATGGCAAGTTGAGAAGCTGCATTATCATTAGCTTCCACCTAAGGGTAAAAAGAAATACACTCTCTGACCTTAGATGGATCAGAAACACTGGCTATCAAGCAAATGGCAGTAAAAATTCCCTGACTGCTCCGCTGCTCTTAACCATTTCTGGTATTGTGCCTACCTTATAAAATGCACAAAAGTTACGCTCCACTTGCAGGACTGTAGCCTCTGCAGGACAGAGGAGGCAGCCACACACCCTATGCTGCAGTTACTGATGCCCACCCAAGGACTGGAAATGGTTTACCATTGCCACCCCTGACCCTCCGGGACTGTCAGTTTGCTGGTTTGAAACATCCGGCTGCGGTTCTCTTAATCGTGACCCATCTTGGTGCCAGCAAATGACCCCCTTGCAGATGTGTCATGCAGATCTGAAAGAGCGGGGTGGTGCTCCCATCTTCCCAGGTGACACAAACTTACGGTGTGAGATGCTCCTGCCCTGCCTGCCACTGTACCTCGCCGAGCTGTTGCCCACCAGGCAGGGCCATGAACAACCTGCCCAGCACTCGTGCGCTATCCTGCTGGGATGATGTCCAGTGCCAAGCCAACAGGTCTGGCCACACAGCCTCTTGCTGTCCCTTTGCTACAGACAGCTGCTATTGGGGGCCATATTTGTGTCCCCCATGCAATGTGCGGTACGTACAGTCATTTCCCTTCCTGACTTCTCCTTTCACACTTGACACTGCAATTTGTGCTTTGGCTCTCTTCCTAATGACTGTATTATTAGCTCTATTTTCATCTGCTCTCAGCTGTTTATTTTGCATAGGGTTATTTTGGCTGCTCTACGTATCACAAATTGAGTAGCTGAACCAAGTCCACAAACACTAACAGAGAAAGCACGTCAAGCAGGGCTCTGTCTGACCAGCATCGTTTTCACCCTCGCATGTGCTGCTGCTCCCTGCCCACGCCGGCATCCCAACTGCCATCCTGCTGCGTTTCTGAACAGAGAGTGGCACGGCGAGGAGCAGAGTGACCATATGGCCTGAAGCAGCTGGGCCATATGAGTCTCTATTTGCAACACCTAGTTTGCACTTCCTAAGACGCAGAAGGTGTTTAATATGTTATGTGTCACTTTATGGGCTATTCCGGCCTTAATTACAAAGTCTGAAACATTGCACAAAAGCTGTCCTCTTGAATGTGCTCCCTGCAGGAACAGCAGGCGTTGTCCCTCGGTCAGACTGCTTTTCCATTTGCATCCAGGACATCTGAGCAAAGCAGCTGACACTTCAGCATTCAAGATGGCCGGTCCTACCAATTGTCGTCTAGCCGTTATCCCCTCAGCAGCCCATCAGTGCTCTAGTTTTTTGGTATAACAAATGGAAATGTGACTCGCAAAGGGTTGGGAGAGGTCTACGGAGCCCTCGGTGGGTTTATGGAGGGGAAAAGATCTGTGCAAGTCCATTTTTCTCCTGATGTCCTTACAGCTTTAGGTATGAGAGGGATGGAGTCAGCCTGAATTCACTTCTCATAGACCTCCCTGGGTTTTTAACTTATATTTTTACATATACATTTTCCCAAAATATGTCTCCAGAGAGCCCTCACTGCCATCAGCATCAGGTTCAAGCCCTGCAGTCTGCAACTGCATAGGAGCTTGCTGCTTCCCCATTGCCCATCAACAGCTATAATGGGAATTTCCATCTGCACCGTGCAGATTGGCTCCAGATTGTTTGTATGGAGGGAATGAACTGAGAAACAGGGAAGGAGCCCTCACCTTCTGCTTTCCTGGGAGCAAAGACTTCTCAAAGGTCCTATTTTCTTCTGGCTCACTGGAAATCCTTGAGGGAACGAGGGGAGGAAGGATATTAGGAGATTCCCTAAGAGCAAACGAAGCAGAAGCACCTCATTGCCTAGGGAAAAGCAGAGAGGGGCCGACTGGATAGAAGCAGAAACAAATGATCTCCATTCAGCTCTTCTCTTCCCTTCCCACTAAATAAAGCTGAAAGCTGAAAAATTAAATAAAGCTGCCTATCTCCCAGGTTTTGGAAGAGGAAGGAGCACAGGTTATGTGTGTGTGTGTTGTTACAAGAAAGTCTTAGCTAGAAAAGAGTCTTCTAAGAATTTTACCCCCCCTCCCAGCCAATCCATGGTTTTAGCAACAATCTGGGATCTCTGGTGGGCGATAGCCCACTTCCCAGCACAAAGAACTCTATGGAAGCCATGCATGGTTTTTAATGTTTAATGACATAAAATCAATCGGAAGTGGTTGCTGGCTTCCACAATCAATTTTAGAAGATCTCTCAGTGAACAGGCGAAAGTGAGAGAGTTTCCATTAGCCCTGGAAATCTCATCAACAATAGGGAAACGGTTATAAACAACCTTGCACTCCAGTAAACGTATCAATAACCTTGTCCTCACTCATTTCTCATGTCTCCATAAGAGGATACAGTTTTGTCACCAGTAAGGTCATATCTTGGTCTCAATTCCACCGTTTCTATGCACGGACACGCAAACATCCATACGGTTGTGAGCGCCTTAACAGATCGAGCTCTGAACCATGGTTCGCGGTTGCAGCCCCATGATCTATCCCTGGTCTGGAAATATCTGAGGGGCAGGAGTCACAGGGGGGGTAATACCCCTGCCTGCAGGTTCTGCCCCATAGCAAAAGGCACCTTTAGCCAAAATACAGGGTAAGAAGCCGTCCTGCCCTATAGCTGGGTGGGAAGGGGCTCCCCGGGGAAACACAGGGCTCCTCATTCCGGGTGCCCGCAGGGGCTAGCGCAGCCAAGTTCACCCAAACGCTCATGGGTGGCCACACTCAAGGGCTGTTCGGTCAATGAGAAGTTGCCTGCTGATTTTGATGGGCTTTATGCCATTTGCCAAGCTTAATGCTGCATGGCATGAAGTGCCCTTTTTCTGCCCTTGTTTTGCTCAGACTGGGGGACCGTGATGCCTTCTGCTAGCTGGAATCTGTAAAAAAAAAAAAGAGGTTATTTTTTGTGTCTTTTAAAAATCCCAGGACTAAGCAAAGTTAGAAAAAGCCCTGACTGCAGCTCAATACAAATCAAGAGGCTGTTTTCAAATTTTGCAGGTTCACTCCAGGAATCCAGCTAAGCGAAGTCAAGGCAGGGTTTGTAATGCACAATTTAATCAGTGAATTTGTAGATCTCTAAAGGCGTGCTTAATTTAATATTGTTTCTAATGGCTATTGTCTTCATGCTTGCCTGTTTCCCCGATGCTTTTCCCTTTTGTAATTACTTGAATGGGCATTTCCAGGTGCACTGCATATATTAGCAAGCACTTTCATTTTAGTAATGAGTGAGACGCTTTCAGTGTTTATTTCTTCATTGTCCTAATACTCACTTTATTAAAGGTCCTGATTCTTCTAAAAGAGAAAAATGAACACTTACCACTCGTTTCCACCTCATTTTCCTCTTCTACCTTATGATGTCCTTGAAAATGGAAGAGTTAAATTACTTACTGCCCAAGGTTAGACCAGATTTAAATTATGAGAGAAAAGTAAAGCTGAAAGGGGATGCTTGGTCAATGCCTGTCCTCACCCCTTATTGGAATGACAAGTAAGCACTTGTTGAACTTAAAGCCATTCCTCTGGTTGTCAGGACCTTGAGGCTAGTTTAAGCTCTGTTAGGGGTACCTGCAGTGCCCATTTCCCACACCCCCTTACCATCCCTTAGCACTAATGTGGGTTTTTCCACTCCTTGCCCCATAGCGTGCAGCGTGGGGACTCGTGGGGTGGAGGAGATCGCGCCTTGCCCGGCCACCCCAGGCTGCCGATCAGCGCTGTGGCAGGATTTCAGCATCAGCTGACAACCTTCATCCTGCCGCTGAGCAGCATTTATTATACATGCACAACATCCTTTTGCCACATGCTAGTCTAATTTTCAGATTGGCTGTTTATCAGCATTATTACAAACATGGCTCTTCATCTTCTGTTAAATGGTACTGCAGCCCCTGCCCTCCCACATGAAGCCTGTGAGGAAGCACTTGGTTCATTAAATTACCCTGCAAATGTCAAACTTGCTCTGTATTATTAGCGGTACGTCTTACATCCTCTTTATTAGGATTCTGTGTCTTGAGGGTGCCCTGTGGCGTATAGATTTTTTAAAATACAAACCAGTGTCATTTCACTGTTTAAAAGAACATTTAATTAAACTGGATTCATTGCTTGTATGGGGCAAGTTAAATGAAAACTAAATAGAAGGCATATGATTACATGTTATTAAGAACAGCGACTGCTCCAGAGACCAAACTCTTTTAACACAACATTAAGCTGAACTCATTTCATATGCACAGGTTCGCTCTGGCCTGTGAGGAGAACACATTTCGAGAAGAGCAGCAGAATGGTTATGGGCACTAAACAGCTTTTAACAAAATGCATGTTTCAGGGAAGAAACCTTTCCTAAGCTAGACTTATGTATGCTAATGACAGAAATCAAAGCTTCGCACTGATTCTAGGTAACCTTTTAATAATTACTGCTTTTATAGTGTCAGATATAAATTATAAGATTGGCTTTGTTTATTATTTCACTAGCTATAAATTAACAAGGGGCCACAATGAGTATAAAAATAAAATTGGATGTATTTTGTAGGCTTGAGTTGTTGGGCACATCATGACTTTTTAATGGTTTTTAGGAAAGCAAAAGGTACTGCAACTAAAACCTCCATTGCACAGTTTCCTATTCCCTACTCCACTTATGTTAACACTGTTGTTAATCAGATTTTTTTTTAAGAAGAGCACTCACCAGATTTCCTTTCCAGGCATCCTAAGCTGTTTTTTGAGAGTCTACTGCACTCATGACCTTCTCCAACCCCATCCCTAACATTCACCGTGGCTGTGAGTCTACAAAGCCTTCAGCAGTGGTGTGGCACTCGATGGGCAAAAGCTGCTGGTTTTGACATGAATCGCAGCCATCTCGTCGTACTCCTACAGCTCCCAACGGCTCAGCGGTCAGGATTGCCTTTGGTGGTTTGGGGGAAGGATAAGGGTTTGGGTGTGCATCACTACATGGCACTGCCTGGGTGTCGTAGCCCTCTCCCCGCTTCCTTCTTGTGCACCCTCCTTGCCTGTTGATTTACCTGTTACTAAGGTTAAAACCACAACAGTGACAAGCTCCAGCTCAAGCCCTCTTCAAATCCACACAAGGACACCTCATCTATTTTCTGGACTTGCAAGTGAGCATGCACAGCTAGAGGTCCAGAGAGGCAGCTCTCAGCGTGAGGTTCATGACTGAAAAGCATTAGGCAATTGAGATCTTGTCTCTAAAACTGGAATCACCTGTTTCTTCCAATAAAGTAACTTAAAATCAGGCTCTTTGGCATGGTAGTTACTGGTGGGACCAGCGCTGCCTGTCCCTGGTATGTGTTCCCTCAGCACCACTGCGTTTCGTGCAAGTAGTCCATGTCAGTGGTGAGGACATCGCTGTCGGACGATTTGGCTCACACACTTCCTCCAAATCACACAGAGAGCACAAGGAAGAAGTTTCTCACAAGTGAAGCAGATGGGTTCAGAGGAGAAGCTGCATCGTCTCCCTCCAGTCTGGCTGCCCTGCCCTCTCTGGAAGGAAGGGCCGGTCGCCCCGTTCTGCCTGACTCCCCCGGTTCCAGCAGAACCTTTATAAATCCCCTGGACCTGAAGATGCCTAATGACCAGAACAAATACCTACGTCCTAAAAATGGCAGGGCTCAACTCCTCTGCTCAGCATTCCCCCGAGCGGCTGCGGGCAGGGCCCCAGGGCACCTTGCTGCTGGGAGCTACAGCCCGAGTCCCTGGGCTCCTCCAAGGGTTTGAGCTGCCGAGTGCCGCCACAATACATGTCTGTGGTTAACAAACAGACTGACTTTTGCCTGTCCATTAGGCCAGAAGTGTCCGCCTACCTCTACCTAGGTCAGCGAGAGCCTTGGGAGCACAGAAGTGTGCTCTGAACAAAAGAGGAAGAGACCCTCTTTTTTTAAGGTTGGTTTAATTGCTTTTCATGCTTTTCATAACACCTGAGAGGAAACTCTTCCCTGGGAGTGCCACCTCCCGCACCCACGCCTCTTCTAGAAAGACCTGGAGATCTCAGCCTCTCCTGTGCTGCCCCCCAGGCACAGGACTGGCTCTGCTTCTCTTGGGGTCCCTCTCTAGCTGATCTCTCTTGTCTTCTCAGCATGTCTACTTTTTAGCTTGCTTTTTTGACTGCAAAAGAAACGGAGTCCTTCCATGCATTGCTAAGGTGAGCACGCAGCCACGTATACAGGAGAAACTGAATTGTAGTGGACAAATTGAAACAAATAAGGCAGTCTTGGAGCAACTCTCCCTTCCAAGTGGAAGTGTGGTTGGTGTCGTGGTTTAACCCCAGGCGGCAACTCAGCCCCACACAGCCGCTCGCTCACTCCCCCCCGGCGGGATGGGGGAGAGAATCGGAAGGGTAAAAGTGAGAAAACTCGTGGGTTGAGGTAAAGACAGGTTAATAAGTAAAGCAAAAGCCGCACGCGCAAGCGAAGCAAACCCAGGAATTCATCCACCACTTCCCACGGGCAGGCAGGCGTTCAGCCATCGCCAGGACAGCCGGGCTCCATCACGCCTAACAGTGACTTGGGAAGACAAACAGCATCACTCCGAATGTCCCCCAGTTCCTTCTTCTTCCCCCAGCTTTATGTGCTGAGCATGATGCCATATGGTCTGGAATATCCCTTGGGTCAGTCGGGGTCAGCTGTCCCCTCCCAACTCCCTGTGCCCCCCCAGCCTCCTCGCTGGTGGGGTGGGGTGAGGAGCAGAAAAGGTCTTGGCTCTGCGTAAGCGCTGCTCAGCAGTAACTAAAACATCCCTGAATGATCAACACTTTTCAGCACAAATCCAAAACCTCGTCCCATACTAGCTACTATGAAAATTAACTCTATCCCAACCAAAACCAGCACAGCTGTCCAGAGGTTGAACTTATAACTTCTGGACTTTGAAACAGGCTCTCAAACAGAGACCCTGCATCTTTTTTGTTTGTTAACACAATCCACCCTTAGGACACGTCAGTACAGCCATGGCTTTGAGGCGAGTTGTAGCCAACACAGTAATGTGCAGGGATGCAATTAGCAACATTGGAAGGACTGCTGTGGGCAGATGGGAGCCGAAAAGTCTGTGCTTGTTGAGATAGGCTTTTATACCTATTGGCCTGGGAGTCTAGAGCAATGTGTGGTGAATGACCTTACACATCCGTAAGCTACTTGAACAGTAAAACATGGCATCTGTGTCCCTTCCTGAGTTACAGGGCTGTTGTACCCTCTCTATAAATCATGCCAGAATGAGGTTTCCCTTAGTAATCTGGGTTAACCTTTCCTACCATGTGGGTTAGCTATCCAAAGGTTTAAGTCCGCCGTTCAGCCGGGTGGCCTGAGGTTCACCGGTGAGGTAAGAAACCCCAGATTTCTCTGGCTGCAGTTCTTTGCCTTTCAGCAGACCCCTGTTTCTGCCTTAGACCAAGTGCTGTCTTTAGGCACAGCCTCAAAGTCTTTGCAAGGCGAGAGGAGGAGTAGCCAGGGTCAGACCTGTAGGAAGCAGAAATACTGCAAAGTTTGTGCTGCAAAGCCTCTGCCTTTGGCAGAGTACAAGTTTTAGGGTGTTTTTTTTTCAATCGTAGTTTTTTATCCCTCCCATACCATTACCTGCTGCCAGACATGCAGCGTTACAGCAGCCCACAGGTACTTGAGTATTTATTTCATAGTTTGCCTTCTGCCTCGGCAGTACATCCATCTGAGCAGGAGTTCACCTGACTTATTTCACGAAAGATCCCAATCCCAGTAATAGCTTCTGATGGAAATATTCTGTGACTGCTGACTCTCAAGATTTCTTGGGTTTTGTTTTCCAGAAAGCTGTAATTTGAGGCAATCTTAGCATCTGCTCTCACACTGCAAAACCCAAGAGAACCTGTTTTATATACATGTACAGCAAAAAGCCTTTTACTCAGAATTTGCTTAAAAGTATTACACTAACGCACCACCGCCTGTGTCTTCCCTGGGAATTAAATGCAGGACGTCAGGGTTCATGCTCCCGTGGGCTGTGCAAGCACTGCTTTCAACAGCCTAATGCTTGCCCCGGGCTTAGATGTCAGTCATTATTAGGAAAAAAGAATGAAACTGAGGAAAAAGATATTTAGCGTGTAAAATGGGTAACAATGCTTCTGTGCTGTGATGTCTTGTATAGTATCTCCAGCGGTGGTCATTTCAGCTTGGGCTACAGCATGCTCTAAATGGTTGGTCTATCACGCTTGTTCATTTAGAGTTTCTCCAGCTGTGGTTACAGGTACGGACTTAGGGAAGGGTATCCTGTACATCTTATATATACAGGGCAAACACCTATGATAGTTTTCCTCAATATTTTTCCACCTGTTTCAGCTCAGGGACCTCCTGCACTGGACACTGGATATTCCTCCTCAAAACACTTCTCACCCACTACGTTGTTGTCTTCTCTTGAACCCAGGTGGAGGTTTAACATCCGTTCCTCTTTCAGGAGGGGGTCCCAGAGGTCACCAAGCTGCCATGGGAAGAGCCACCTCCTTCCTCGGGGTTTATAGGTCTGAGCAACAGCAGCCATGGGGGAGGCAATTGCTGTCAACAAACTGATCTGCAATCACTGATCCAAATTTGGATCAAATCCTTGCAGTCCTCTTCCATAAAAAATGCTTTTCCTTCACGTAAAAAAAATATAAAAATCATTTGTTATTTATACAACAGATGCACCTAAAAAGCACCAACCAAGATGAGGACTCAATTGTGCTAGGCACTATAAAAACAAGCAGTAATCCCCCAAAGAGCTTTTAAAGTAAGGGATTGATAGTTTAGTTCTCCTAGGAAGAGTAGTCACTGTGAATCTTTAAAATATATTTCTATGCAGAGCAGAGAAGGTTGTTGCACTCTCATCCCTTTCAGTTCTTGATAGCACACATAAAGCACCAAACACAAAAGCTAAGTGTGACTGCAACTCGAATCCCAGACAGAATATGTGTGCAAATCCTGCCAGAAACATCCATTGACTTCTAAACAGAAAATTCTTCCTGAATCAGGAAAATGAAGAGTCGGGCACAGCTCCTCACTTGAAATATTAGCTCCGCAGTGGTAGATTTGATTGCGACAGGCTTCGTAGAGAGGAGCAATGCCAAATCCTTACCATAAAAGCATATTTCTGACTTCCTGCTATTGCGTTGCATTCATGGACAACCTCAAAACAATCATTTTTAGAGCAATTCGACTCCTGAGCTAGCCTCGGTGTGCTTTGAAGCAGTTTGTTCTAAGCAAGTCATGTTCACTATCCTAATCTGACATAAAGCCTGATGGAAAAATCTGTGATCGATTATAGCAGCAGGACAAAGAGATATGAGAGGAAAGCAATGCAAAAGAACAGATATCAATCACTGGTTTGCAACGAGCCTAAAGAAGGTAGCTGGTGATATTACCGAATTTGAAGGCAGTGTAGCACATCTTTTTGCTGCTGTAGGTAAACACTCCGAGCTGCAGACTCTTTGTCTTACAGACAGACCGATTTGGTATGAAAAGTGGATTTTGAAGTATGGATTTTGTTGGAAGGGGACAAAATAAACTACTGGTTTGTTACCTTGAAAATAGTGTAGCATGTAATGAGTGTTTGCAGCGGTTTCACAGCTGCTTATTACTGTTATTTTCAGGCTTCTAAGTGTTTTCTATATTTACAATTTTTAGTTGATTGAACATGAAATATATGGTGGAAAATATTTGTATTGAATAAGAAATAGTAGACATGAGCAACAAACTCTTTAATGTTTAGTTAGCTTTTTCCTTGCTGGACAAGATCATACTTCAAAGCAAATTAAAAATGTGAAGCCAAATTCTGATTGCAACGTGGGCAACAGAAATCTTCCCGTCAGCCTCAATAAAAGCAGGTGTAAGTTTTCAGTATTAGTCCAGTCCATCCAATTCACATGTCTTTCTGTCTTTATCTAATCTAATACATGGTAGTGAGATAAATTACAGAAGCATATGATAAATTGCATTGCTATTCATTTTTGTCAAGATCACCAATACTCTGGCCACTAATTCATCTCCGCCAGGATCCATTGTAACATACTAGATCCTTGAAACAGCCTCCATCTAATGTAATTTCTTTTTCTTTAAGAAAACAAAGAAATTACATCTGCTGGCAAATATCCTGCTTGCTCTCCCCAAAACAAATGATACCTCATTGCCACCTCTGCAAAATCATTGTTATAAAAATATTAAAATGTATTTATAACATTAAGAGTCCAAAGATATTAGGTCCTTATATTCTGTTTGAGTGGGAAACTATGCCGTGATTTACGTTGAGGGATTTCAAAGTGGAAAAGGTTGACATGGATTAGGTTTAAGGATTTCAAAGAGTCATTAATTTGGTTATTTCTGTGTTCATTGGTTTTTTTAGCTAGAGACTTGATGATACAGCTAGAACACACAAAACTGAGTGTAATATGCAATATGCTGTAATAATTTTTTTCCAGTGTTTGTTTAGAGCATTTCCCCACTCTTGCACAAAAGCACCATCCTGAATCACACCAGTACTACCTTGGACCCACACATTCTTGCATCTCTGTTAGGTACCATTCATATCCATCTGGGAGTGGAAAGAGGAATATCCCATTAAAGCAAAAAGGGAAGATAACTTCCTTTCCCTTCCACGCATCAGATCCATCCCTGCCTTCCATATGAACGCTGCTGGGTAGCAAAGGCTGGCGGTGAAGTGCCTCTTGTATGCCAGGAAATGTGAAGATTTGAATGTGAGGTGTTGGGAGGTACGAGCTACTGAAGGCTGACTTTGTGAGTTGTAGGAGAGCTTCCCATTGCCACTAGCGTGAGGGAGCACCAGGGCACTGCAAGCAGGTAGGACTGCAACACAAAAGATGGTGTCAAGCCCACTGATGGTAGACACCCTTGGTCCCACCGCCAACACGAGCAGTTGGGTGTGCCGGGGTAGTAGTGGGCACTGGGCTTCATCCTGAGCCAGCCCCATGTCCCAGCCCGATGTCCCACCACTCCACTGCCGAGGAAGAGGGGAAGCAGTAAGCTGATGGCAATTTTGGCCAGAGGAGACATGTTAGCGCCCATGCTCCGGCTCAGTGCCAGCCTGGGTTGTTGCTTTCTGCTCCTTGGCATTGCCACTTCGACTGCTGACAGCCGCCTCCTCCTCCTCCTCATCCTGCCGTAAATCGCTGTGAAGCGGTGCCGTCAACCATCCAACAGCTGCTGAATTTCACCCAGGAGGTTGCTGCACCTCAGTGGTAAGGGAAGTGGTTTTGCGTATCAAGATTTTAAAGAAATTTGGGGCATTTTGAGATAGAAGACACTATCGATGTGAAAAGACAGTTATTATATTTACTGTAAAATCCATTATCCACCTCATGAAAACATGAGCAGTGCTTCAAGACAGAGCACACATAGCAGGATGATGTGAAAACCTGGCCTTGCTGGTGGGAGGGAAAGATTTCCTGGTGATTTCAAGGAGGTGAAGGCTTCATCCTACACTATTTAGGAGCAGTTGAGACAGAATGGTAACATCCAGCTAACTGGGTGCATTGCTATAGGCACTTGAGAAATGTGATAGACAGATGCATTCAGCTAGATAGATATCCCCTGGTGTAGCAAGCTGAAGTCAATTACGGAGGTAAACTGTGAAAGATTTGACCTGATGTCATTTATATCTCGAATCATAATTAACATGTAAAGTTCAACTCTATGGCAATTTGCTTTTAACAACACTTAAAACCTATATAGAGCTCAAAGAATTGCATAGACATGATGAAGGACGACTTGAGTGGGTGCCAGAATTTCAGTGTTAGTAATTAATCCTCAAAACACCTTTGTAAGGCATTGGGGTAGCATCATTTCTCTTCAGTTTCTCCTTTGAAGAGAAGTGGGGTTTGCCCAATGCCGCCCCAAAGTCCGTGGCACCTGAAGATAAGGACTGAGGCTTTTTCCGGTGCTAAACGCACAAACTCAGATCAGCCCGGCTCCCATCTTTTTGTCTTGATATATTTTTAAATTCTACCAATATCTTTAGAAAGATTATGGACAAATCCCTTGTCAAATGGCCTGTTTTTTCCAATTAGAAGCTATGCAAATGCAGAAGAAAAAAATCTGCCATAAACACAGCTTCTGCTTCTAAGATTTTCATGTGGATGAAATATGAATCTCACTGGGGGAAGAAACGCACTCCCGGACTGAGACCTTGTAAGTCGAGGTTCAGCTCGCTGCAGATTTTTATGGTCAAGTTATAACCGCCTGTAAAGCAGGGGTTTAAAATGGAAGTGCTGACAAAACTTTTAAACTACAACAGTGGAAATGGCGCCGCAATAATTTATAATCTACAGGCAGCTTTGGATTTATTATCACAATGACAAATGCACAGTCATTGTTAATAGGATATTTCCCAGCAAGGACTTCTTGTTATGCAAGCCAGGTTCACTATGTCATGCAGCATGATAGCAATAAAGTCTACAAGAATTTGTAATGAACTTCAATTACTAATAGATTATGGTTAATGGGAAATATGTGCAGTAAAGATATGGGTTTTTATATGCGCCTTCTGGTACTCTACAAGGCAATGATTTATGCTACAATTTATGTTAACATTCTCCAGTACGAAAAAAAGCCTAAATTGGTGGAAAGCCACTCCATCCATAACAAATATTTAAGATAATTTTGCACATCATGTAAATGAAGATGTAAAATTAGATATTAATCCATTTCATTTTAGCATTTGTGTTTTTATTAAAAATGAAGACTTTGCCCTACTGTGTAATGACATTAAAAAATCCTATCATGGGCTGCAAGCATGAATTACACCGGTATAGAAATGGCGACAGCAACAGAGCTGTAAGTGCATTTGTTCAATTTGCTGTTGTAATTAACAGAACAGTGAGAATATTTCTCTATGTGTGATTTAAAGTAACAGCCCTGAAGCTGCTCAGGCAGATGTGTTTGATGCGGAGGGGATATACTGATGAAGACCGGGCTCCTTTGGAGGGGGTCAGCCTTTTCCTCCCCCACTTTTGCTCTCCCCCAGCCTTCCCACGTGGACATCCTCATCTGTGGACATCAGGCTATTGCCTTCCCTGCCCAGCAAACTTCCCGCGGGAATTACTTTGGGAAATAATCACCTGACACAGCATCAGAGCCACGAGCTCACGCTTACTTATCAGAGGGACACAGGCCTGGGTGTTTGCCTGCTATTTCAAAGGAGTGTTGTTCCTCCTCCTCCTCCTCCCTCCCTCCCTCCCTCCCCCCTTTTTTCTCCCTTACCTGTAATATAATCTGTATGTTCCAGGTTTATGTGCCCGTGAAATGACAAGAAAAAGGGCGGTCTCCCAGTTTAAAAGCAAACACTGTCCAGAACCATCTCTGATGAATGTATAGATGCAACGTTAAGGATTGCATTTACCCAGAGTCACATTTCTGCAAAACGTTTACGCTTCATATCCGAAACATGTATTTAGCCAGAAAGGGGCACGCATGCATGAAGAACTTGCAGGATCATTTCTGGTGTATTTTTAATACAGGTAGCCTGACACCCAGCTTGTTTCAGTCACTGTTATGCTGGTTTCAGACGATTGCTCTCAATGAACCTCTGTACAAAGCCTATAAATTCACTCTCTAGGGGTGCAGGTGAGGAAGACCCACCCTGTTGGCCCACACGTCCATCCGGGGGTTGGCAAAGACCAAGGCTGGGCTGGAGAAGTGCTTTTGGAAGAAATTCCTGCTGGCTGAGATAAGGCAGACTTTCTGAGAGGAAAACAATTAATTTGGTGCAGAAAGCACACAGGTAAGCTTAAAATTACCATATAAATCCCAGTCCATGGACAGGTTGGACTCCCCAAACATGCTCAGGAAGAGCAGTATCTCGCTTTACAGTTAAGGGTGATTTTCACATGAAAATGTGGTTCTTCAGTCTATTAGGAAGTTGTCTGAGCAATTTACAAAAACTCCTTCATTTTTTATGGTCAAAGGAGCATAAAATTGTACTTCCCCGCACTCATTTCCTACTAAATAATACTTACAACACTTACTTCTTGGAAATGTGTGTGTTACAAATTTAAAATAAAAAATAATTTATCCCTTAAGGGTGCTGCTCTGATTCAGTTTTCGCCCAGCCCCTTAACGGAAGAAGCTGCATATACAGAATGGAGTTTACTGTATTCTTTCCCCCCATTTTTTTAATGAAATTCTCCTCAGAAAGAAAAGCAGTGGCAGAGGACCGCTCTGGCGTGTCTGGTTTTAGATAAGGAGTTTTTTCTCCGGCCTGGGGTGAAAGTGCCTTTTCCCGCAGTGAATTCTGCTTTTAAATAAGACCCCGTGCAACGCCACGCACCCAGCACACGCTCCCTCTCCCCGGCCTCTCCCTTTCTGATTGAAAAGGGGAAGAAGCTCTCGTGCACGTTCACATGGAATCTCTTTTTTTGTGTGTGCGTGTGGTCATATCCTCCTCTCTTCTCTCCAGATCGTCTCTGCTGTTCCTCGTCTTTCCTGCTCTCTCCCAAATTTTCAGAACAAACCTCCTCCAAAAACTCTAAAAATCTTTTTTCTTCTATTTTTTACCTCTGCTAAACCAGAAAACAACAGGACATGCATGTGCATCTTGTTGCTGGGTTTTGTTGTTAGATTTCGGGTTTTTTCTTTTGTTTTGTTCTGGCATTTCTGTGGCTCCCAAAGATATGTCAGTCCTGGCAGGGTTGATGCTGCAATATTCAGCAGTCACCTCCTTCACACACACCATTTAGAAGAGGTCACTGACAGCATAAAAGAGCTACGAATATAATTTTAACTTTAATTTGTTTCCCATTAGAAATGCATGCAGCAATCTGTCCTAATGAGAGATTTTCTTTCTTTCCCACTTCGCCATGTCACCATAGCAGCTTACAGGTATACGGAGGTCTTCTGATGCAGGAATCTGTACGTAGCACTGTGTAAAAGCCGTAACAGATTTTGTTCTGTTCAACAGCTGAGAAATATCATGGACACATTCTAAAATACACTGGAATTATTATTTGAGCACTAAGAGAAGTGTGTGTTTCAAATAATTCACACTAAAATGAATATAAACAGCTATTAATGCCCAATACATTCTCTTGTAAATCACTTCAAATCTTTAATAATCTATATTGTATCAGAAATGTATATGCAAAAATAAAACATAATTTCTTGCAGATAAAGCATTACTTAAAGTAAACCATTTCAACACTGAATTAAATTATATCAGTGTCAGAAATCATACTGTCTCACTGAATAAACAGAGTATTCAGACTATTAAATTCATTCAAGTGACTATATTGTATCCCACTATCCATTGTGCTTTGTAGAGAGCATAACACTTTTTAAAACCGTAAGATCATTTAGCAAAACAAATGCATCAACTACCGGAGTGAAGACAGCCCCGCATGGAGAAGGGACTGAGGAGGTGAAGAGACTTCTTTCTGAACATCCTATACTATATATTGAACAGATTTACCTGACATGACCCCATTGGAAATGAAACAAATCCCACTGAAACCTGACAGTTTGGCATCGGATTTCATTTTCACATCTTCCACGCATGGCCCTTGCTGCCAGGCTAGTGAAAGGCTGGGACCAGGAGGTTAGTGTGTTTAGCTAAAAATACCAGAAAGCCCTATGTGACAGCAGTAGCCGGTTCCTAACAAAAGCTCTGCATCAGGGCTCATTAGTGAAATCCACCTCTCCAGGACTGCTGTTACCACTGCCGTGCCTCGACCACCTTCAATCGCTTTGCTCTTGCAGTGCCAGCATGGACCTGGTCCACAAACCGCTCTGCAGATGCAACGTCATAAAAATAAAGTGAAAATACAGGGAGAGGGAAGCAGTGCTGTTAAATGGAGTTGGCTGCGGAGGCCGGAGCAGGCAACCATCACACATGCAGAAGGTGTGAGGCCACTTTCACTGTAACTGGAGGTATGAGATCTTGAAATCACAGCAAGCTCAAGAAATCCCATTGAGCAGCCGCCCAAATGGTCCGTCATTCTGAGCTTCCACTCTTGCCAGCTACACAGAGAAGTTGTAATTTGCTTATTTGGCCTGTAGAGAATTTTTAAATTAAGATGACGAAACCACGTATAGTTCTTGATTATTTCTTAGCAAATGGTTAGGTTTCTGCAGTGCCTGAGTGGATGGTCTGAGTTACATCAGATTATACAACATCCATACGATAAAGTACGGTTAACTGCTTAGTGAGATACACATTCATAGATTAGTGCAGAATTAATCGGGTATTAAAGCTCACTTATAACAACAGGTATTAATACTGATTTCTTAACAGGCTCCAAGAATTATATATCAGTACTGAAGTAAACTAAGCCATTTATAAAGTAAGAAAAACGTATTTCAGCTATTAACAGTTTGTATCTGACTATTTGCTTTGGATCAGGAAGCGAGAAGATGTTAACTCATGGCTCAATCACTATTACGCTCAAGTTGTTATTAAAAAGCACCTTCCCATCTCTTTCTTCACTGCATTCAGGCTTTCTTAACTCTTCCATTACCTGATGCTTTAATTCAGGAGGAGCAGTTTTAGAAAACTCATAAGTTTCTGTCAGGAAATCCAGCAGCAGCTCCCCATCCTTGTTCCCTTCAATAAAGCAGCTCGTTATGTCCATGTGGGATGGGAGCTCGTGGAGCTGGTACTTCAGCCCAGCTGAATCCAGTATCCTTTTGATGTCAGCAGAGGAAACGTAAGAGCAGAGATCATCTAAAGGGAAGGAAGACCCGTACTTCTTCCACAGCGTTTCCCAGCCACTGGTTCCTGAGAGAGAAACCATGAGAAAAATGTTCAGGAATAAGGAAAAACACTATTTGAACAAATTTTTGATCATCTGGGTTTTTTTAGCAGTTGCCCTTGTTGCGAGTGGGATCTCTCCAGAGTTGGGACGTGTTCTGGGGTGTGGTGGAGATGGCTGTCTCCCTGCTTCTCTGCCTCGGGGCTGGGGGCTGCAGGGGGAGATGGACGTTACCTCCCCTGGAGCTCCACAACCTCCTACCGAGCCCCCAGCTGAGGCCAGAGCAGCTCAGTGCACTTAATCCTCACCCCTTCCACTCCCAACACGCTGCACCCCTCTGCTTCATGCACACAGGCAATATCTGGCAGGGACATCCTTCTTTAGTCCACGTGCTGAACGCTAGCTATTCAGTGCCATCTTCTTGTTTTAAACTGTTCCCTAGATTTCAGCTGCCTGTTTGGAAGACCAAATCCTCTCCTATTCCTTCACTTAATTACTTTGTGGTTGAGCTACATGTGAGCTTCACTGAAACACTTACTACCAGTAAACTCTCTCTCTGCTACCTGAAATACATGGGGTGCAAAGCCCTGATCACATTGTCCATGCAGCTGGGTGTGTGACGGAGAAAAGGGTGAGACGGACAGAGCCCGGGATGAAGCTGTACCATCCTCCCAGCCTTCAGCCTCCGCTCCCATCACGCTCACGTGCTGTTGGGCATGGGCAGTGAGAGGGCTGCCCCTCACCCCAAGCAGACCTCCCCAGTGGTGCCAGAAGGACTTTTTGGCCGTGTAGTGTTTGGGTGTGCAAAGACGAAGACTGAGGAAGGAAAAGGCTCTCGTAGCACCGCAGTCACCTCCAGAACCGAGCCCGTGCCAAGCCCACGCTTGTGCATGCACCTCGTCTCAAGGGATGTTTTACAAAGAAAACCAGCCGGGTAAGCTGAAATCTCCCCAGATATGTCTTCACAACTTTATTTTCCCCCAGCCTGGATCTCTGATTCAGCATTTCTGCTATAAATCATTTATAAAAGGATCACCCAGAATGACTGGACAGGATGAAAATAACTTTGAGCCTAATGAGCAGCTCTTGAGAGCTATGACTATAAATCTCCGTAACTACTGAAACCAGTTGCTTGGCAGTTTTGCAAACGCTTTATCTGCAAACAGTTATTTATAGTCAAATAAACAGTTCGGTGTTTAGTAGAGGGGCTACAATATTTTCTTTCACCTGGTGGAAATTGAATGCAGAGCACTAATTGCAGAAAATGTGCTGGTGTCAGTGTTGTGTGACTCAGTGCCATCTCTGGGCCGAGCAATTATACACTACCTGAATGCAGCATTATTATAATAGCTCTCGATAGGCTCAGCATATGGCACTGCTTTTGTTTTCAAGGCGATGTAAACAGATTTTTTTAAAATGTATTAAAAATAACACTGCATAGCTCTTGCAACTCGCCTGCTCTCCCGGCAGGGACGGAGCAGGAGGACTGCAATCTTCACCGACTGACCAAGCCCTCTCCTATCAATCCTATTCCCAGACTGGTTTTTAATTAACACATCCTAATGTGTTTATGTTGGAGGTGACATTACCTTCATTTTTTGAAATGAGCTTTGTTCTGCTTATCTTTCAGTACCTCTTTTTGCTTCAGTGCTCATTTTCATAGCATTTCTTCCTTCCCCCAAGGTTTTCCCTTTTCCTCTCCGCTATTCTGAGCCCTACTCCTCTCTCCCATTTTCTTGCTGGCCCCAGCATTTTCTCCTCAATTCTGCTCCATCAGAAAACACAGGGTCATCTGTCCCAGAGAGGGCTTTAAATACTTTTCATTAGTTCAGATTTTTAATCACATTAATTTTGAATAGACAGGTGTTCCTCCTTGTATTCACATTTTGTGAATATCCAAAGGGACGGGTTAAGCAACTGGAAAAGACTTTCACTTAACTATGCGCAGGTAATCAGCAATAGTCTGATGTTATGATCTATTCTCATTCATCCAAAGAACAAGAACAGTAACTCAGATCATTTAAAATACAGATTTTTTGTAGTGAACTGCTTGAAAATACTTTAAACCAAAAACATTTTGGAGAAAAATAGTTTTAATAAATACAGGTCAGAGAAGTGTCACCTCATTGTGGACACTGCATGAACACAAAAAAGGAACTTCATCAAACATTAGGGTGTGCAGGCATGGCCAAATTCAGTAAAAAATTCAGCTTAAACCTCTCAACAAATAACACTTAACATCCCTGACAAAACTGTCAGATGTGACTGTTTACACGACAAAAATTTCCGTAGCTTGTGAGGCAAATTAAAGGCTTTCTAGAGTCAAATAGACCCCACCACTGCAGTATCTCTAGCATACCTTGCCCACAGTATTAAGAGGTTGTTTCCTCCCACGTTTTCCTGCCGGATTGACCACAGAGCATCTCTTTGAGATCAGAAACAGCCTAAGAATGCTGTTTTCCACCCAAAATGGTGATATTAAGGAAATGGGCAGTTTGAGAAGAAAATGAACCATATGTGCTCTAACACCTGCTGTACGGCATAGCCGAGCCCTGTCGTAGCTGTTTGCTTAATGCCGCAAGTCTCCGGGAGCGAGATAATGCGGCGCCCAGCCTGAAAAGCCTTTTAGAGAAAACAGCAGAGGCTGAAGGAGCTCGTGTGAGTGAGAGCCGTGGGATGGAGCCTCTCGCCCGCTTCGGGGCTGCCTGTTACCGTCCAGCACTGCCCAGGCTGTAGGATGGGGAAGGGCAGAGGGCGAGAGAAAGGCATTTTGCACCCGTGGCATGGGTTTGCTGGCTTATAAAGCCTTCTGCTTTACAACTTGCAGCACAGAGCTGCGCAGATATAGACGGGGCGCAGATTTCAATGGATGTAGATGAGTGGACACCATTTATTGTACAGCCAGTATACCTCTATAGGCGATAAAGGATGTTTTAAATAAAAATGTGCATTGGTTTCTAGCTGGCCTGTGTTGAGCTTGCGGGAACCCCAAAGGTTCTCATGGCTCTTGCCCGACCGAGCAGCGCTGGTGGAGCAGCTCTCACCTGACACCAGGATAATGAGGAGCTTCGCCTGCGCTTCCAGGAGGCTGTGGAAATACCGGATAGTCGCCGGGACATCTTTCACATAATACAGCATCTGGAAAGAGCAGAGATGCTTACGGAGATATGGTGCTGTCCTGGTGAATATGGTAACTGGTACCACTAGGTAAAAGCAACCAAATGGGGGCAATCTTGACAGAAGAGCAGCAGGATGACAAGACACGTTAGCACAACGCCAGGCAGTGGGCTCACACTGCAAGCTGGGGGCTGTCACTGCCTGGCCTGCTCTCTGGCTCTCCCAGGACCAAGCTCATGTTCATTCATTAACCTGAGATCAAAAGATTTGCATTTCTTAGCAGCGAAGATGGCTTGTAATGGCTTCGGTAAACTTGGAAATACAAAGGCAATTTCACACAGAGGACAAGGGGCTTTGAAAACACTAGCTAAAATGTATTTTTAGTTGACTGCCACCCACAGCCTGGTTAATAGGACTACTGTGCTCAAAGTTGCTTTGCTGTAACTCATCTTTCATTTTTGCAGTTCACTTATGCTTAAGTACTTTAAATTACAGGGAAATAAACTCAACTTTCTTCCCCTTAGAGTGGATAATGAGGTCACATACTTCATGCATACTTTTAACAGCCAAGTCTTTGACAACATTTACTTTGCAGAGACTTTTACCTGGATCATGTGAATGAAGTCCCATTTTTTAGACTTCTTTTCTGCATTCATTCGACTTTCATATTCATAAGCTGTCTCCTTATGCCAGGTAAACTTTACATTCTCAAGGTTTGATGTCTCAGCCACATGCTCTAAAATACAGGAGAAGGCACAACAGAATTATCTCAATTGCAAATACGGAGGCCGTTTCTATTCAGAGCTTTAATAGATCCAAAAGTCATACTTAGGTAGACAGTTTTGGTACCAGTTTAACACAGCAGTGGAATATTTAAAACCTTGAGCCCGTAAGTGAGAAGGTGGTTGTAAAGGTCTTTGTAGGATGAAGTCTTAAAAGGGTCTGATGCTTTTCCCTTTGCACCCTCCTTTGGGCTCCTCCAGTCTTTACCTGATTAAAAAAAAAGAGAAAGAAACTCTTCCCCATGACTGGCTCAAGCTGACTTAAAAGGTGTCGGTTGGGATAAACAGTTATGAGGCCACAAGCAACATGTTTCATGCCAAATGGGAGACAAGCTGATGGCCCCTTCGCTTAGGTGACACACAAGACCCACGTGGCTGAGAAGCAGCCAGGCCACGGTGAAGGGTTTTCCAGAGACTGAACAAATAGATACGGGGGCTAGAGGATGGATCAAAGCGGGGTTTGTTTCTGAGAGAAGCACAATTAAAAGCTCGAGAAGGGCAGAGAAAGCAAATGGCTCGCTCTGGAAATGGGTCACGGGGATGGTGGGAGAGGGAAGGAGCTTTGCTCCGTGAGGAAGGACCCATCTCTTGACATTTGGCTTCTGCTGTGTTCAAATAATTTTGCAAAAGCCCACAGTTTAGGGCAACTGCTTCAGGTAGAAGGGATAATAGTCTTTTAAAGCAAAGATTAGTATAAAGAGTGACACATGGCATGTTTTCAGACATCAATACAATGCACATCCAGCAACTGAGGAAAGCAGAAAGCTGGAGAAGTGGATTCAAGGAATAAGTTATACCAAGGGTCTGACTCGTCACTGCATTTCTTTGCTTTTTATGGGAGCAAAACTGAGAGATAATTTCATAATTTAGGGGATGCCGGAATACTAATGTCCATCTGCTGGCATATGGAGCTCATCTCACTGCGCTCCTGCCTGGCGCTCGGGATTGCTCCAGGACAAAGCTAGCCCTGATGCGATTCCTGTGCTTTGCTGTAGTTAACATAAATTTAAAACTCGAATGGCCCAAAGGCAGACTGAGCCTTAGCTACAGAACACATGTTCAAAACAACATGATTTGCTAAGACCAGTGCCTTTACACCACTAATCACAATGTTTCTCCTTTTGGGCTTTGATTAGGATATATCCCTGTTGGACAGATGAGAAATGCTCTATCAATGCTTATCTCCTCTCTTGTACGGCTGGAAATGGGCCACCCCTTTCGGATGCTGCTGCTGCTACTCTGTTCACTTCCATTTATCTGTCACTGGCCCCAGCACTTGCAGTTCAGATTTAATTTGCTGTTTTAAACTCAGGCTTCATTCAGCAGCAGTTCATATCACCATCACAAATAATCTGGTGCAATCTGGTTCAATTCAATTGCTAGACAGTCTGCAAGGAGGCACTAGGAAGAAAGCTGAATTGCTTGCCAGGGTGAGCTTTTAAAGTCAAAATTTCAGAAAGGGCAAACTCATTCTGATTATGGGAAGTTTCTGCCCAAAGATTCATCTGAAGCCAAAACGTATCACCCTAACTATTACTGAAAAGTTTTCTTTAACTTTCCCCTAGGTTCAACCCAGATTGTTGTCTGGGTCAGAAGCTGGTCGTGTGCCCTTGACAGGTGCCATCGAAACCGGAGTGCCTGCAGTTGTGCTGTGCCGTGCCGGCAATGGCAATACACCCCGGTTGTGGGGCCGCCAACACTCCAACCATGGTCGCGGAGGGACTTCACCGGGGCATGGACCAGGAACGAAGGAAAGCCACAGCCCAGCCATGGGACTTTGAGGGGAGCCTCCGTCGTATGACACAGCCTAAGAGAAACCTCAGTTTGTCGTCACTGCGCATCCCAATATGAAGTTTCTCTTGGGAGCTTGGCTTCCCCTTCCCAAGGAGAAAGTATCTGGTTAGGCAGAAAACATAACTACTGAATCCTCAGAGGCGCAGATAACGTTTCCAATTCTCCCCGGAAAATCTTAGGGCTCAGAAACCTAATTAATGATACCTACTGGGGACATGATTAATTACCAAAAAAGAAAGTTTAAAGAAAGAAATTCAGATGAATATTTCATTTCTAGTTTAGCATAAAACTTAAAATAAGGACAATGTCTGATATTTTCTTTAACTTTCTTCTGTAAAGAAACTCACTGAAGTAGGCTAGGACTGTCAGTTAACTGGTGGTAGGTGGTGGGACCGCTAGGAAGATTCAGCGCAAATCCAGTCGCACATAGCCTATGGTCCATAGCCCAGACAGGACAGAAATGCTACGTGCAAGTGCCTGAACAGTCTTATAGACAGAGCACCTGCTCTGTTGCCCATCCTTCGCCATCTCAGCCTGGAACGATGTAAAAGCTACTGGGATTTTACATGAGCCATCTTTTTAAAGATCAAGTCCTTGTAATACAGAGACAGATATAAAAAAATGATGTGTTTCCTGGGAGCCTTTGGTGCTTCCAGTGACCCAGAACTCCCCCACTGCAGGGAGAAAGGGATTGTTACGATTTTGGTTTTTTTCCTTCGGCTTCCACAAGATGCTTCATACTGGGAATGCTTCGGTTTTAAGCACTTAAACACGAGTAAGAGTTGGAGATTTACAGTTTGGTTTTACAGTCTGGTATTTACTATGGTTTGGAGCATTGCCAACAATGCAGACTGCTGACAAGGTTCATTCATTACTGCCACGTCCATTCAGCAGCCGCCTGCTTTCTGGCAAGGTGTCCGCTGCTCGGGGTTGCTCACGGCCTCTACGGCGTAGCTGGAGTCACCTCCATACAAGACCGCAATTACCTGCTAAGGTAAAGCCTGGTAGGTGTTAATCCAGTGATAATCAAACTGTGGATTGATATTTAATGCTCACTTTGTAGGGCAGTTTGACCAAAGCACCCCTGCTAACATTCAGTCCTCCTTGGAAAATGCTTGGCTTGCTTTCACGATTGTTGCTCAGACCTTTGGGCTGGTGGAAGGAAACAAGCTCTAAGCCACAGAGCACACGGCAGAAGTCTGTCTATCCATCTTGCTTTCCTTTCCATGTTTTCTAATTCAAAGGATGGTAACTAATTCAGTGCAACACTGTTAGGTTTACTATGTGTTATTTGGAAGCGATTTTTAAGACATGAGAATTACCATGAGACATGAAAATTTTCTCTTGGCTGTTGAGGAAGGATCCTAATTCAGTGCAAGCTGAAGGATAAAAACTTTCTGAAATCTGGGGATTTTACTCTATTCCCATACGGTCACCCATCAATTCCCACATTGCTTAGCTTTTAAAGTCTGTCTAGCCCAAGCGTTCGCCACACAGAGTTCTTTGCAGTGTGAGAGACTAAGATTGTAATGAGAGACTGAACACTACTGAAAAGCAATGATGGCAAAAAAGCATAAAATAGTGACTTTTTTTCGCTTTTAAGAGCCGATTCTGACAAGAAAGCATTTGAATGTGGGGTCATCCAGCATTCAACTCTTTTTAATGTATTTAGCATACGTAATGTAAATTTAATTTATTTAATGTAAAAATACCTTTGTACTTCAAGATTTGGTCGGCACTTGGTTCTATCACATCATTGTTGATGGTGACCCCCGGATATCTGGCTTGTAGTTTTGACAGGATTAGCAGGTCAATCTCACCTAGGGAAGCAGGCGGCATGAAACACATGATGAAAGCAAAGCTCGGGCAAATGTTATCTCCACCATCATCACATCTCCAGTTTTGAAGACTGATACCTGCCATTCATGTACAGAAAATATACCACACAGGAACAGGCAGCTGCTTTGTATTGTCAGCAGATTGCCACTGAAGTTTTAGCTCTAGGATTTGAGAAAAATTTAAATGTCAGTCCCAGCTGTCTTCACTCCGCCTCTCTGACTGCCACCGCCAGTGCCAAGGGAATACCAGACACAGTCATGCACATGGCTTGACCTCATATTTTCTGGACGTGGCCTAACACCCCAGGGAAGATCCTAAATAACTCTGACGGTACCACTTCTGATGGTCCCAAGTCACCAGCCAACCTGGCAGGATTTCTTAGTAGTCAGTAAGAGCACTTTTAGCCAAGTGCCTCACTGGTTACGAGGTCACGCGGGTGAGGGGGAAGAGAATATGTGTTTACACTGGAATCAGAAACAACATTCCTGTCTGTTTGTCTTCAGTGTCCTGTGACTTTTTCCATAAGTACGATGAATAGTGCACATACCATTTGTGTTTATCCAACCCCTGTTTTCAGAATACCCCAGAGCTGACCGTACTTTTTTGTGAGGAATTGTTCTCTCTGGACGCTGTTCAGGCCAGCTGCAATTATTTCCCCCATGGAAGTACCAACAGATCCAACATTTCGTGATTTGAAAAGAGCCGGCATGGCTCTTGGCCACCTCTCCCCATCCGCAATACAGGAAGCTCGGGGAGATGGTGCTCCTGACCGAGGCATGGGTCCAGGGACAATATCACGCTGGCTTGCTTAGCTTTCTTAGGGCTCGCTTCTGCTTATTGTGCTTGGATAAATTTTAGGTGGAAAAAATAATAGAAGAATAAATTAAGGTAGAAAGAGTGAAGCAGAGGGTAACTGTGGTGAATAACAGACCGGGGGTTGCGTTACAGACAAATGCTGAGCTTTGTCCTGAGAGATGTGCTTGCGCTTGCACACAACTCCACGTTATGAAACTCCCAACAAATGAACAAAATTATGTACTGAATGGAAGATCACCCAGCAAACCCTGACGGCCAGACAGCCTCTTGCTGAGGGACTGTGGAGGGAAGGCCCCCATTGTATTTGCATGGCCTCTGCCCATCCTCGCGGCTTTCAGTGCCCCTGGGCTCCCGCCGCTTCAGCCTTCGCTCCATTATACAGAAGATTTGAGGTACAAAAGGAAAATATCGGGGATTAAATAGCCGCAATGTGTTCCCCAGAGCTCAGCCCCGCGCGCCAGGTCCTCCCCTGGCAAGGTCCTTTTCACTACGAAACGCTCCCTGCCTGCTTCTGGCCGCACCACACATCACTGGGGGTCAAAATCAGGCACCCCAGCCCAGGTCTCACCTGCTCATGAACGCCCTGAGAATTTAACACAAAAAGTGAGGACGAGTTCAATTTTTTGAGACTTGCATGTCTTAAAGCAACTAATAACACCAGAATCTATGTGGCTCCTGTGCAAACACATTCTTTGAGGGAGGGAAATGGAATTCCTGAAGTAGCAGAAATAGCTGCAGCTTTGCTGTCGCTGCAAACCCTGTATTCTGTCGGAAAAATCAGAGCAAAGCCAGTCGTCTGCAGGCTGCCGTGGTAAAATTTGGGAACACAGAATCTGTAATGAACTACGGCAATATTTTGATTTTTGTTTGCTTTACCAACTTTCTGTAAAATGGATTAGCCCTTTGAAAAGGCTGTGCAAGTCCTGATAAAAAATTTGAATTTTACATTTCCATGTGCGGATAGGTTAATATATTCCCTTCCACTCTTCTGTGGCCAAACCACCCTTGTATTGTTTTTAACCAAAAAAACCACCCCTTTGATTCATAATTTAATCCACAGCCTTAATTGACTTCATTTAGCTCTTTTATATGCAAACAAGTGTCCTGAGGCATTTTACAGTCAAATCTGTGGCAGCTTGCATTATCAACAATTTGGCAATTAGGCTATCCAAATTATTTAAACTCTCCAACACAATTACCTTTTAAAGGCTACCACTATGTTCACCATTAAGTTTCTAATTAAACATTTTACGTAACGGGATAGTTTATAGCACAGTTGCTACTTTATAGCAGCGTTGATGACTTTTATGGTTTTTAAAGGTACAGAGTGCGGCGCGCTGGAGTGTGAACTTAATAAGGCAGAGGCTGTAGGCAAAGGCAGGCGCTGTAGATGGGCGGGTGTAATGGGATATGATGCTACATTAAACGGTTTGCTTGTCTCTCGAGGTGGAAAAGTGGAAAGGAAATGCTTTCCTTCTGTGCTCCCTCCCTGCAAAGCGCCGGGGCGGATGGGGCCAGGGCAACAGCTCCATCGCTGCCCTCCGGCATCATCCAGGGTTAGCTGGGGGGATTTGGGAACGTGCTCCCTCCTGACCTCCCAAGGACAGGTGATGGGAACAAGCCAGCAAGCAGCGGGGTTTTAGTGATCTGGGGGTTTTTACATCACAAACTGAGCTTCGCCTGCACATTTTTGATTGAAGGTCCATCATGTTAAGCTGGAGTGTCCCTGGTTAGGGAGTTAAGTACCTCTCTAAGTAAAGTGTTCCTGTTAAAAACAACATTTTTGGGGGCAGAAGAATGGTTTCCTTTGTTTGGAGAGAAAAGTTCCTACTCTGTCACACTGTCTGTTTTGTAACTGATGCCCGCCATTTACATACAATTATATTTACTTATTAGGAAGAGATTGACAAAGCTGAGATTAGTCTTTGGAGATGGTATGACTAAAGCATTTAAACTAAATTAACTGTTCATATAAAGTTTAAGTTTGATGACTTAATGGTCAGAGCAGAATTAGAAAACATAGCCTTTAATTACGGGGGAACTTAAGCAAGAATTTAATGAGAAGAAGCCACTTGATGTTATTGGTATTGTTTTTCCACCTGGTGAACTTCAGATAAGGACCTACTTCTTCTAATTTCTTCCAGATTTCTTCTGGAGCTTATGTTCAGCTCCAGTGTTCTAGGGGACAGTAGCTCCAGGAGGGGCTTGTGCATTGACTGTGGTCAGCAAGTATGTACAGGCGAAACGGGGCAGGAGGCAGCAATGATGGGGAGTTCCCACCTCAGTAAATACTTACAGGAGAGAATAATTGCAATGTAAGTAAAAATGTAATGTTACGAGGAATCAGACATTACGGTGGTTTTTTTTCATAGAAACACTAGAGGGCAGTTCAAGGCTCTCTCTCCCCTTAAAGAGTGATGGTGCAGAAGGAGGTTTCTCATGGAGGACATACAAGAATCAAGGTGGGGAGGCACAAGCTCTTTTCAGATAAAGTGGCCACACATCAGATAATGCCATCTGCTCCTGGAGCTGACTTTACAAGAAAAGACTTATTTCCCACTCTGCTCCTTTCTGCAATTTGTATTCCTCTATTCTTTGAAAAAAAAAGGGAAAAGCATATCAGTATTGAAGTCTATAGCATACCTGCTCCACCACCAACACTTAGAATATTGATTGTAGACTTCCCGTTTCCAATACTGAAAAACATTATTTACACATTTTAGGAGAGCTACGCAGCAAAGAGGGCTACATCCATTTTGTAAAGCACCGGAGATCCCATGAAGACTAAAATCTGCAGGACAAAATCAAATGCAACATGCGCATGTACAGGCGTGCCTGTGAGCTGGCAGGAGGGATCAGATTCAGAACTCTTCTCTTTGGAGATTCCTCATTTCCAGTTATTTTGGCAATTTGTAGAGGCGTTCTGCTTTTATTATGAGTGCATACAAGCAGCAGCAGATACCTGCCTTCTGTGCTTCAAGGACCAGAAACCTCCCCGGGTCTGGACCAGCAGCTTAGAAATTGTTTGTAGAAGTTTTACATTTTGCAAAATGGAGAGGAAGAGGGGAGAGTGTAAGGCCTTTAAAATCCCTTAGCGAGGCTTTGGCAGAGCCATAAAACCCTGGGCCCAGAGAAGGGCCTCCCCAGAACCAGGATTTGACCCCAGCTGCCTGCTGCCCGAGCCAGCACGGGAAGCGAGGGGTCCAGCAGAAAACACACACAGCAGGCAAAGCAGGAGCATTATTTACACGTACTAGAGAGAGCCTAAATATTAACCGAAAACTTTACTTTTAAAAAGGTGCTTTCAATCAAATTCAATGTTAGAACGTAATATCTGTTATTGCATTTTTCACGTTAGAGTTGATTCGGGGTAAGCTGTATCTGCATGCAAGGAAACAATTCAGCCTTATCTCCTCCCTGCTAGGCAGGCTCCGTCCCGAAGAGCAGCCATTCAGCAGCGTGTGTAAATGAAATCTCCGGCCGAGCCCTGCCAGACACCTACAGACGGGGCGGCCGGCGGGGAAGAGCACTCTGCCTCTGGCAGGCAGCCCCCCAAGCCGGGCCGAGCCCGTCACTGCCGCCGGACTATGCCCCGGGCTGTCCTTCAGCTCGATGCGGCCGCCTCCGTGTTACCTCGCTACGACGGCCGGCAGCTGCCTCTCCATGAACTCCCGCATGCACTGGTGCTCGGTCGAATTGGCGAGGAAGAGCTGGAAAGACTGGAGGTATCTGGCAGGGTCGGTGAGCAAGCTCCTCATGGGCGATGCCATGCTGGGGGTCGGAAGAATGCAGGAGGGGACAGGTTGCTCCCTGCAGCTCTTCTTTCAGACCTAGAGAAGGAATAACAAACGCTGAGGAGGTAAAAGCCAGCACACACCCGGACTTTGCTCCATGTCCTCGGCCCTGCTACTGCGCCTTAGAGCGCTTAAAAAATTATTATGCAATTTTGCAATAGAAGCTGTAAATCAGGTTCGAGCAGCAACGTGTAATATATCATCTTTAATCTGCACAGAGGAAATGCCAGCATTTTTTAACTGTGCTGACACAGGGCTCTGTTAAAAACCTGTAAAAGGGTCTTTAGATGGTTCTTAAATAAAAGACAAATTCCCCGATTTCTTGAAGGCATGGAGAGGCTCCAAAGACTTGGTCTGGATTAGAAGAAAGTGCAACACTTATCTCCAGAGATACTGGCAGATGTCTCTATCTGTTTTTTTAATCTTTTGATGTTCTTAAAGGGAATGTTGATGGTGGGGTGAAAACAATAAAAACCTTATAAATGCACTCTTTATTTTTCTAGTTCCTCTGAAGATAATGGTATGATTCCCACGGGCTAAGTAGTTAATTCACAAAAGCCACGTGAGTTACTGGAATGGATGTTGTGCTAAACCCAGCGTGCACAGAGTCAGGAGCGGGGGAGGCAGAGCTTGATACCGGGAAATGTCGGGCTGTGTGTGCCTTGAAAAGTGCACAATGATGTGTTCATCCCCTCTTAAACTGCAGTCTAAGTCCATCATGTCTTGCCCTAACTGCCAAGGAGAAAGAGGAAACCTCGTACTCCACGGGTCCAGTGCTTAAGGACTGCACTGCATGTCCCCGGTGTCTCTTGCTGTCTCCTCTGGCTTTCCTGCAAGGGTTACATCCCACCCACTTGTTATTTTTATTGCTCCATTTGGACTGTCTCCAGCCAAGCCCCGTCGCTGAAGTGCAGCAGCCGAGGGCGAAAGCCTCCCACCCGCTGCCATACCCTGGCTCCCAGCGCAGCCGGGGTGGCTTCCCTCACCCCACCGAGACCCCACGCCCCTTGCCTGCGCTCGCCAGCATGACCTCTGAAGTGCAAACCGTGGGCTTTTTCCAGACTGCTTCTCTTGCCTCTTTGAACTACAGTTCTGTCCCCTGTCGTGCTCAAATCCTTCCAGCTGCACGTCAAATTGCAACAGTCTCGTCCCTCCTCCTAATCATGAACAAGAACTCGAAAGAGTAGCGGGCTTAGGTTCGTACTCATCATTACCTCCATTCCTGGCAGTGAACTGCCGACAGCTTTTCTAACTGTGCAACCAGTTTTCCACCCGCTCAATAGCTGTCTCATCGAGGCCACGTCTTCCTCGTTTGCTTATGAGGATGTCGTACAAGATGGTGCCAACCCTAAAGCCTCCGTGTAGGGGTGCCTCCTTCTCCTCTGTACACTGGGGCTGTTACACCACTAGCAGAAAGGTGGGCTTGGCACAATCCCTTGCTGACATCTCCGCATTGCCTGCCCATCACCTTTTCCTCTTTCTGGTGCTCACTCCTTGAAGGATGATTTCTAGGGACAGCCTTCATGCTGAGCAGCTGCAGTTCCCCAGCTCCCACTCCTGCCCCCTTTTAATTTATAACATAAGCTCCTCGGCTTTGCCCACTTTCCCTTGCTGCTCATGCCAAAGACAACATCCAAGTCGTGACATGTTTTGGTTTTGCATTCCGTGAGCCGCGTCTCTCGTCCCAAAGGCTCCTGCAGGCAGATGCATGGTGAAGGTTGGCGGCCATGCACCTCCTCCAGCACGTGCTGCTACCACAGCCATTAGATCAATTAGCAATGCCTTTTAATTGCTGTCCATAGCTGTGCACTCACGTGCACAGAGACAGCACGCTGCCCGTGCTGCCCACGCTACCCACCCGGCTGAGCCTCCGACCATCAACCCCTCCTTCTCCCAGATGATCAGCGCTTGAATCCCCAGCAAAACCTGAATTAACCTGAGGAAACCAAGTATGAAGCTTGCCAGAGAGAGTAAGGAAGCAAACACCTGGACGTACGTTGGCTGGGAACTACTCACTGCTAACCCACCCTGAAAACAAAGTGGTATATTCCTTGTTTACCCATTCCTCTGCTCTGCCCAGCACCTCACTTTTTACTTAAAGTAAAAAAAAAAAAAAAAAAAAAAAAAGAACAAAAAGAGGGTTTGCCATTTGCCACAAACATGTTTTAATACATGAAATCTTGAAAAAATACTTTGCAGTTAATAAGAGGAGATTTAGATAATTGACCTTTTTTCTATGCCTCCCTCTACTTCCTGTGATTTAATTTGCCCGTGTCCCCTGCTCGGCAGTCTCTAATGAGCAGCTGAGATTCATTTTCATGTTAGGTGCAGTTCAAGGAATTTGTCTCATTTATTTCATTACTCTTTTGGCTGTTTGAATTTGCCCCGTTTACTTCATTATGTGTTTTGCTGTTTGAATTCAGGCCAGTTAACTTTAGAAATGAGTAAAGAGAAGGAAGAAAAGGATTTTTTTTCTGAATCAGGCTGATAGAAACTTTTGGATAATAATGTTCACTTGGGCATCTTCCCTTCAGTGATAATCCGGATTCATACACAGCTCCCTAAAAAGACCGAGAAGTTTCGAAAACAGGCTCTGTGTTTTCGCTGCAGTTACTTGATCCACCCCTGGTTTGCGCCGACGCTGCCAGAATTAAACCTGCTTTAAACTCACCATAAAACCCTTTAAACCTGTCCGAAGAAGCCAGAAAACAAAGCGAGCGTGCCCTCAGCTGTAACCTGTTTGCAGCAGGAGCTTGGGTTTATGAGCACAGGGTTACGGCTTGTCGCTGAACGCCAGCAAAACGGGGATCCCTGTCGGAGGAGTTTCATCCAATCTGTTAAGCTCGAGCTCGCTTCGCAGGCAGCCGTACTTACGTGCGAGTGGTCCGTGCCTCTCGGGGCCGTGGGCTCCCACGCGCGATGCCGCTGCCGTGCTCCGGACGCGCTCCCCGCCGGACACCACCTTCTCGGCGGCGGCGGCGGCTGCCGTCCCACCCCCGGGGCCACGACGTGGCAGCGCGGTGGAGGTTTTGCTGCCGGAGAAAGGAGCAGGCGACATCAGAACTCCATGCGGCGGCCGCTGCCTGCAGAGGCAGAGGGGGCCGTTTAAACCCTGCCCGCCATGTCCGCCCGGCACCCTCCGCATGGTCCCTACCAGCTGTCCCCAGAGACACGGCCACCAACACCCTGGGAGCATTTAGGCACAGAGCTCTATCAGCGTGTTAATTAGAGTCCGGATGAAAAACAAAGCCCTGCCGCGGGTATATATAAGAAAAGCGACTCGTGACGGATTGGAAATAGTCGTTCCAGTGTGTGACACATGGCAATGTACAGTTTGCCTATAGAAGCCTGCCATTATAGATTACTTTGCTTTTTAGTTCGTTTTCTTGCCAGGAGCTGAAATTTTGCTTATCCCTTACTTTCCAGGGCTTAAGCAATGGGAAGCGTTTTCCCACTTGTGCCCACCCTCCACAGCATTGTTAGGAGCAGTTTTACCCCAGGGAACACAAGCACAGAAAAAAGCACTGACCCATGTTTGCTGTCACACTGTGGTTTGGTGTTCAGAGCCTTAATAAAATATTTGTCCTGTGTGTGCCTCAAATTATTCATTGTTCCTTCATGTTTAGTGAAAAATAATTTTTTTGAAGTTAAATGAAGAAGTTTTCCTTCTGGACTTGGAGCAATGAACTGTTCACGGAGAAATGAACTGTTCCCATTGCAAAAGGCACATAAAATAATACCAGTAATATTAATAATCATGCTTTCAAAGGCACGGTTAGAGGAAAAATGGCTGTAGTTTGGCATTTAGCTGGAAGTTTACTGAAATAAAGATTTCATATCAACAGTTAAAATCGTTCAGCTAGAACAATGACTGTGTGTGAAGGCAACACCCACTGCATTTTTTTCTCTCCATACACAGCACCATTTCCAAACCACTTGGAGGGAAGGAGGTACAAAGCCCTTCGCCAAAGAGCAAGCCGAGAGCTGCGGGGTCAGGGTGTTTTGGTACCTTCTGCGGGTCCCTCGGCAAAGGGGGATGCCAACGCCGCGCAGGAGGAACAAGCAGCCCCGCAACAGTTTTGCCATTTCAAAGTGGCGATCACGACTTTATTTGCCAGAGGCATTTTAAGGAAAATGAAACCCCAGCTACTCTGTCAGACAGCCACGAACCAAGCTAGCTTCTCTGGGCTTGAAGAGTCCCAGCGAGTGCTCATTCTGCAGCAGTGGCTCCCACCCAGGCCGTGGGTGCAAAACCTGCCGCAGCGGTAGCTGTGCGAGGCCGTGCAAAGCCCTGTCCTGCCTCTGCACCCGTGATAAACGCTGCTGTTCAAACATAGCCGAACAGCAAGGTCAGTGGTGTTTTCCTGGTTTTCTTTGTAGTTCTGGAAACCCAGATTAATTGGCGTGAGCAGAGCTGTGCAAGTTAGTCAAAAGTAAATAAACTCAGTGCATCTGGCCCATGCTTTGCTCCCTCTGCAATCCACTAAAAATAAGTTTTCCAAGTGCCAGTTGCCATTTAATATGAAAGCCTAAGTTTAGAGAGCTAAAACCAAAAATTATATGCAACTGGTGCTTTTAAGTGCTTTATGAAAATAAAAGATGCTGCTGTTAATTTTCTTCTTTAATTTCCCCTGGAGACACGTTCTGTGAGCTTTAAGCCAAATCCCAGCCGTTTCAGTTTGACGTAGGCTCAGTGCTGCCCTGGCGCAGGGTAATTTGGGAGGGGGGATGCTACGCCATTGCCTAGACTTTCCTGTCCTTGCCCCCGGCACCTTCCCTTCCTGACGGTGTCTGTAGGACGGGCTGCACAGGCACCTGCGCCCGGGGCAGGGCTGTGCTGAGCCAGAGGCTAAAGCCAGCAGGAGCCAGGACGGGGGCCGGCATCACTCTGCAAAACGAAACCCCGCAGAGGAGCTGGTCGCACCACCCTCAGGCAGACCTAGGGTTTTGTTCATTAATGTGGTATACACAGTTTAACATCAATGTTTAGAAAAGAATAATCACCTCCCTGTGCCATTTTACCATGCGTCCTCCTATATACAGCACTGTCCTGGAAGGCAGGAGGCTGAGTTATTGAAAGGAGATCCCACACGCCTTGAGGGCATCGATATTTGGGAAAGAACAGCTATTGTGCATTAAACATCTCTCTGTCATGACAGCTCAGGGGACAATCCACAGCTCTGTAGATACTTGGCCAGCAGTGGTAAAATATTAAAACGCAGTGTTGTGAATAAGAGGAGTCCACCCAGAAACCTGGCGAGGACCCAGGTAGTTGTCACTGGCCCCTTAAACAAGGTGAGAGCTGGGAACAGTCAACATCTACAGATTATTTCCTTCTCTGGAGTACATCTGCATGGGGTTTGGCTGAAAATTTATACTCTGGGAAGGAGGAGAAAGGAGCTAAATGTTATGGTCCTGGTCCAAATGAATCATTGTAATTTCTTCTCCCAGTGACGCTGGGAGCAATGCTGGGAGCCAGCCCTCGCTGGAAGAGGAAAAGTGCAGGGGAACATGCCCTGCCACATGCTCCCGGGGTGGCCACCAGCCGTGCCCGGCAGCAACGCAGGATTTCCCATAGGTTGTGCTGATCCGCAAGCTCCGACAGCGTCGTCATTCCCATGGCAGAAGTGGGAACAGCAGCACAAAATGATCCGCTGAAGATTTAGAAGAGCTGTGTTAACTGCTTAATCAATTAATGCCTTCAGAGATGAAAAGTGCTATCTAAGTTAACAGGAGAGGAGGGTATGGGCAGGGCATTGGGACTGGCTGCCGGTCACACGTGAAGACAGGCGATTACAAGCGTAAAGCCGTGTAATGCTGGTTTGATCTTGGAAGGGGCAGGAGCGCCGGAATAGCCCATCGGTCATGCGCACGGCTGCAGTGACCCTCGCTTGGGTGAAGATCCACCACTGGAGCAGGGACCGAAGCCTGGACTCACAGCTGAGCTTGGGAACAAGCAGGGGGATGGATCCACATGTAATGTCCCCCCTGCCTCAAATAAAACTGGAGAGTCCAAAGTACACGGGTCAGACCTAGGAAACTGGATTTCCAAGAGGCAGCAGGAGTGGGAAAGGCTGAGCAGGAAAGACCTAATTTCGATCCTGTCACCAGACTTCAAAGCATCTGTAGGTGGACCAAATATCTGAGCCTCGAGATCCAGGAGTTTATTGGGCTTACCTCTGGATCTGATTTAATCATGCTCAGACAGTCCGATAAAAGCAGAAGCTAGACGTTGCTTAATGTCTAAAGAATTATTTCTGCTGTCTTCTAATAAAGCACGCTGATGTAAGCTGGAGTTGATAACAAGATCGCTGTGCTGGGGTAGCAAAATCTCATTTTACAGGACGACCCAACTGTCAGTGCCAAAGAGCAGACAGGTTATTGCTCACGCTCCTCCAAGGTTGCTTTTATTAAAATGGAAATTTCCAGCGCTTTGCATTGCACGCACATGCGGCCGCGGGCGCAGACATCCCCTCGCGGGGGAGAGGGGCCGGCCACAGCTGCCGCCTTCCTCCTGCAGCTCATTAGTTGCAGCCCTTACAAGCCGGGGTACGCTGGGGGGAACTGCAGCACAGCTGCCTCTGCCCCAGGTGGAGGGTCTGCGTCTTCACAGCCCCCATCCCCACCGCGGCTTTGGGGTGGGTTTGGCAGGTACGGCAGCCCCGGGCAGGTGCGACGCACTTCCCCGTGGCTGCACCCCATGAATTTGGGTGAGGGTTTGCTCTTCCTCCTCAAGCTCAGTGTAGGCATCATCGCCTTAAAACTGGGCCTTTCGCATTTTAGGCTGCGGCGGCTCTTCATGCAACAGGGGCGCAGCACCCCAGCCCCTCTCCAGCGTGGCCAGCCTCAAACCACCGTGGCTGCTTCATCCCCGCAGGCACTCTCCACCCTTAAAATAGCAAAAATTAGCGAACGCCTGGCTGTATTTTCAGGTTTTGTTGTGGTAACGCACTGAGTGACTGCAACAGGCCAAACCTGAACCTGGCTACCAAGAACTATTTATTCAACAAGCACGCTGCTTTATCTTCCCAAGTACTTCTGAGGAATGGATTGTAATTTTTACAAATGTTTGCCTTTGTTAACATAGTTTTGCTTTTTTCCCCCTCCCCGAAGTTAACTGAACCAAAAATTGTTCGTGAAATATTTCATTATGCACCGCTCCAAACTTCTGGCTCGTAATAGTGAAACAAATGAGTGCTCTCTTCCCAGATGGAAAAAAATCATTTTTAGAATATTTCAATTAGTAATTTGAAACTGGAATTCTTAATTAAATTAATCTCAGAAAGAAATTCAAGTTCCAAAGAAGTTGGTAAGGGATTTCCTTATTGTGTCCAGGTTTGGAGGTCGTAAAGGATGGTGAATGCCTTCACCGACTGGTACTCCTTACCAGAAAGAGCTGGTAGAAAGCGATGCTGCTAGAACCCACGGAGAATGTACGGCTCGTCCTGCAAAGCCACGAGGCAGCGATGGACCAGACACGAGAGCCCCAGCCTCTCGCTGCCCCTGGGCGGTATGCAGCTCACTTTTTCCTTGGGACTTCAATCTCTGCCAAGAAACTAGTTTCTGTGCTGGAGAAGCGTGAAGGACTTGGCAAAGACCTGGCTCAGGTTATTGATGTTGTGGGAAAGCAGAATCGTGCCAGGGAAGAGGAGCTGGGTTTTCCTCTTTGCCACTTTTGCTGCTGATTTAGGTTTTCTACACAGGTATGGATTTTAGCAAGCAACAATCATTCATTATAAAAAAGCAATTTTTAGGGCATTTTACCCATATATGGGAATAATTATTTTCTCTTTTCGAGATGCAGTGGTACGGGGACAGAACTGACAGAAATGCCCAGCCACCTGTAAATGAAAAATACCATCTTGGACATTTTTTTTCAGACTGTGACATGGGGCCGCTCCCAGTACCAGGCTAACTTAGTGGAGCTTCAGACCCGCTGATGATAAAGGCACTAAGTGATACAGAAGTCATGCAGCTTTTAATACCTGCTCATGTTTTAAATCGTTTTCACTTGTAACAGCAATAGTCTGTTATTTATTCCGAAACAAGTATTCCTGGCTCAGAACATCACTGTCTTCCCGATACCTACGCAATATCCACTTGCGGTCGGCACCTTCCGCGTTATTGATTTCCCCTTACCTCCTCCTGCAGCTGTTCCCCAATGAGCTCATGCCACGAAGAGGAGCTGAAGGAGCCGCGGTTGAAAAGCAACCAGCCGAAATTAGAAGGGCTTTCTTCTGGCCGCATTTGGGAAGCCATCACCCCCCCGAGCACATGGCGCTGACGTCTGCTGTCACTCCAGCTCTGACATGTTAATGCAGGGAGCGCAGCGGCTGCCGTCGCAGCATTATTTTGACAACTGAATATTCCACTTGCAGCTCCTCGGCATGGTTCACATGCCTCCTAAATCTCTCTGCTTGAAGTGTAATATTTTTGTGCCATTCATATCTCTTCCTGTGGGAACTTATGATAAGCTTTGGAAATGGCTTAGGCACACTCACTCCCCTCTGACGGCAGTAGCCGCATACGACTCTCGTAGTCAAAATCTTTGCATTAAGATGACTGTAAACCCATGTATTAAGAACACTTCAGATGTTTGTAAGCCATCATTCATGCCAAACCCCAGCATTTAAATTACCCTGACCTGGTAAAGACTATCCTTTTGACAAAATCTGTTTTATTATCTTTAAGTCTATGAGATCCCGGTCCGGATGGCAGCTGCCACGGCCAGCGCACGGGTGGCGTTCCCACCCCGTGTCTGTGCAGCCCAGAGCCTATGCACCACTTTGGGCATTAAATTACTGTGGCTGCCTATATATGCTAAGCATCTAACATGGGCCGTATGTCTTTTCGAAGAGTTTCTGCGTCCTGGGACAGAGAAGGGTGTCCTGAACGTGGGGCTTTGCACCCAGCAATCCCAGCCCCACCACCCCCCCCCATACCAGTCACTTACCTTTACCTTTTTTCTTTGCCTTCTTTTCTTCCAGCCTCCAAGTCTTTGTCCCTTCTGCCAACTTCTTTACAATGATGTGATGTTCTCTCAGGTTACTGATGAAAATAAGTTCGGTAACAGAGGGCCAGCGAGCATCTGGACCGCCCGCGTGGGAAGCCGTCTCAGCATCACCGGACTTTCTCAGGGGAACTGCGTGGCCCCAGACCTCCCCCCCCCCCGGCACGGATGGGAGGAGAAGCTCAGCCACGCTGTTGCTACTTCTCCCAGGCCTAACAACAGGTCAAAGGCGGAGGAATGAGGAAAATAAAGATCAAATACTCCTGCAAGCAGCATGGATGTGAGACAGAAAAACAGAAAAACAATTGTCTGCTTTGCTAATGACTAACCACTTGCCGCTTCTTAATGACGCTGCTAACCTGGACTATTTTGGAGCTCACTATCTGTGAGGGGCTGACTGGTGCCTGCGAGGGCCTGACTGGTACTTGTCAAGGACTAAATATACCAAACAAAGGAAGTGATAACGGGAACTGCACCCTTAGCCTGGCCACAAAGCTGGTTAGGACACGTTAGGAACTGCTGAAATCAACAAGTAAGGGGAAAGCACGCGCAAATGACCGCAGTTCATCTAAAGGACAGAAGAGGAAGAGGAAGATAAGACCCCTGAAGAAGTAAATGACCACCAGAGACAGATCTGAGCCTGCGCCAGATGACATAAACATTTCAGAACTGCTGACCCAGGCTTTTTGGGCTAACTCCACCCCAGCTTATACTTAGGTATGTCTTGTACTGTGTGACTCCATGAATATGTGTGTCCTGGTACAATAAATATCCAGCTGTTTGCTGGGACGGTGTGCGTGCCTTCGGAGGAGCGATCCCCCGCGCACCCAGCGCTGAATAAACGTACCTGCTTTCTAACTCTCTCGAGTGGTGGTTTGCTCCGCGCGTCAGATGGACACGGAGAGCCGCTCGCTGCGTGACCTCTGCTTCTCCAGCCCTCGATTTTCAGCGAGCACACCCAGCAGAGAAAGTTTTAATGGCACCGTGTAACTCACAGCCAAAAACCAAACTGCATCTAGGACCACAGAAACAGGCTGAAATTTTGGCAAAACTGAGATTAACAATGATCTCCCTTTTTTCCTAAATGCCGGGTGTTATGACCAACTACTGTCACATGCAATTAGGCCTTTGGACGCTGCTATTCAGGGTGGAAAGCAAGATGGTCTGTGGCCTCATATCACCATGCTGTAGCTTGGCTTTGAGCATAGCCATGCTTTAATTTATACCACATTTTGTACTACAGTTTGAATGAATATATTCGTTTCAGAGCTGAGCGTACCACCTACTGCCAAAAAGAGTTTCAAATGTGGAATTTCACAGTGAAATATCAGTATAAAACCACTGCTTCCTCGCTAGCGTTTATCAGTGCTAGGTACATGGATCACGCAAAAGCCCTTGACATAGTGCTGTAACATTGCTCAAGTGAAAATGTACCAGAGCTTTTCATGGCTAGTGCTGTCTTTTTATTTTTTTCTAATTACAACTTAATTTGGAGCCTACAGGAGCCTTGACTGGAAAGCTCCTCCCTGCAGAGTACATTCATGTTTTAGCAAGGGATGCTGAAAAGACCATCCTGAAACTTCCCTAGAAGTAAAAGTACTGTGGATTTCCCCCCCGCCCCGTGAAAAGTCATCCCCAAAGAAATGACTGTTGTTTCCTCAAGCCTTAAACTGAAGGCATATTTATTTGCACTGAAGCCAGACATGAAGAATTTTGTCTGAAAAAGAGTTTTTCAGAAGGTTATGGGTGGGAGAAGGAGGCTGTGAGGGATGTCTGCAGACAGCCTGACTGTCAGTTTGCTGCAGGGTGGACCTGGAAGGAGGCAGCTTGGTGCTGCCCGCAGCCGCCCGCGGTCCCCGATCGCATCCTTTGAGCGCCTTCCCCTGTCACAGCCCAAGTAATTGCCATTCCCGGCGTGGTGTCCTCGCCTTTTCACTCGCCCTCCTTATCCACTGCAATGCTTCCTCCTCTCCCTTCCCTTTCTGCCCTGCAGGCCTACAACTGTTGCTTGTAATAATTTATTTTTTTTATACCGTTTCTATCTCTCGCCTCAATCCAGCCGGTGCCATTGTAGGCAGTTTTGCATGTGTCACTGCTTCTTTCAAGCATCACATCCTCCTGCAAGATACTGCCACATCCAACTCAGCCTGCCCACTCTCTCCTTTGTGCAGGCTTTATATTGCTGGTTATTTAAACTCCCAGCTATTTTCCTGATTAAATAAACCCAGGACCAGTTAGTCTAAAGGTATCTGGGTTTTATTAGAAAGCTACATTGCCATCTTGTTGTTTTGATCCCTATTCACCTCTCATCTTCCCACAGACAAAAGCCGCTGAGTTTTTTTATATATACGTGTATTCATGTTTTTATAGAGCAGGAATCCTCTTTGCAATCTCTGCCCTGAGATGAGACTGCTCTGCGGATCATATTCAGTGTTTTACTTGGGTTTGATTTTGTCTCTGTTCTGACAACCCCCTGGCAAAGTTAATGGCAAAAAAAAAGGATGAGTAAGAAAAGGACTTCAGGATTTGGCCCTGATTTCAGTGACAGGAGTTCACCTGCTTGGTACGCTGTGGATGCTTGTTTCCCTGTTGCAGCCACATCCACATTCTGGGGGGACTGGGAAGAGTAGGGGAGGGTGGCAGGAACAGCTTTCAGGTTAGGATGGGCAAGGATGGGTATGGTACGTGAAAACGCGAAGCAAACTGAAGTTCATTGAAGCGTAGCTGTTATGTCAAAGCTAGATAGTTGAAAAGACCACACCATCTTGCTCTAGCTAGTGGATTTTACTAAGCATGCCATTCAGAGCCCAGAGGAGGGAGACCTGGGCTGTGGTTGCATTCCCCTGGCAGTGGGATGCTTCCTGAGTAACACGGGGTTAAAGCTTCAGCCTCCCGCCTCCAGGCTTGAAAATGCAAAAGTGGTCCAGCTCTGGCTTTCCCGAGACAAACATCTGCACAGCTACAGGTGAATAAAAATGTTGAAACATGCAAACACCATCAGGGCAGCTCAAGATTATTTATTTATTCCCCACTATTTTAGCCTGCAAACAACACTCCCTCTTACAACGTCCTGTTCCAGCCACACACACTATGTCTCATCCAGACTAGAGCTGCAGCAGCACCTGGGCATGAGCTCCACAAAGGACACTACTATTTTGGGAGTGCCTACAAGTCCAACCCTGTCTGTCAATTAACCAATTTAAGCAGAGCATAAGGTGTCAGTCAGACTGATCCCAGCATGCACAGAAAACCTGGCATTTTCTCCACTGCACTACAGCTTTTCCCCTAAGGCATATCCCACCCTCGGGAATGTGGCACAGGGCCAGTTCTTGTGGGTCCCGTCACTTCTGGCTAGATGGAGGGGTAGCAGCTTTCACAGTAACCCCCTAATCCAGCTGGGCCAGACGTTATCCCTCCCCTACCTAAATTTTCCTAAAGTGTGCACAGACCGAGCACTGCCGGACAGAGTCCATGTCCGTGGCTGGCACGGTGGAGGGAAAGTGGGGACAAGTTAGGGATGTGTTTTAGGAAAAGGAGCATGAGAACAGCCACCACTGTCCCCTCCCAGCTGTGAAGGGCTAACAAAAAAAAAAAAAAAAATCAACTAACAACCCCCCCCCAAAAAAAAGCCCAAATCCCCCAGAACTGGCTAACAATTAGTCAAAATTCAAAATTCCCCAGAAGACGTGAAAACCAAAGCAGATATGACAGAAAGGGTAATGTGGCAGGTAAGGGCTAAGGCAAACCCAAGGGACTTCCAGCCTCACCCCAGCGTGGCCTGAGGCCACCTCCTTTGTCCGTGTTTCTGTACGGTGGGGACAATCTTCCTTTTGTCCCCTCACCTTGTTGCATAGGTGGCAGAAGGGGTTTGCAGGGCTCCAACTGCTGCTATGATCTGCATAGCTTATAACTCCTACAGGTCATATTTCTCCAGCTCCTATCTTCAGGACACGTGTGTAAAACACTCTTATTGATGCTAATTATCCTAGAGCCACCCCTCACTTCCAAGTTACAGTGGCCAGCTCCAGGCAAAATGAGTTGTCCCTGCCGTATCATCGAGGGAACTGAAAACAGCAAGTCAAAGAGCAGTGATGAAAGCAGTAGAAAATAGGAGACAAGTGTAAGGGCAGGGCTGTTTGCGTAAACCCTGTGGTAAGTTATTAGGTAAGTCCATAGGTCAAGGTCCATGAAGTCTAGAAATCCACAGATGCCTGTAAGTGCAAGCTGGGGCTTGGGGAAGCCCCTAAACAACTGGTAGCTGGGTGGGTATAAGAAATAAAACCCAAGCACTGATCCTGTTTTCACAGACTTCAGCCAGCGGTAGTTTCTCACAGGCTTCTTGTTGCTGTTTCTTATTAATTAGGAGAAAAGCTCCAATTGCAGCACAGATCGTTCCTGCGGTGTAAAACACTAATTAAGGCAGAGAAGAGTGGTGATCGGCAGCTTGGGCAGACTCTGCCCTCCCTGGGCTGCGGGGTGGCCGGGCAGGGGGTGGACCCCTGCCAAGTCCCCAGTTTGCATCGTGGCTTTGCATCGCCCGCAGTCTGTCCTGCACAATGGGCAGCTGCGGCCTAAAGAGAAAAATTAAGAAAAATTTGTGTTTATCCCTCCTGATGGAAGGAATCCCTCAAGTCAGGTAACAAGAAACAAGGTAAAGTTGCTGGGCTGGGTCACCCATGAGATGAAAGCGCCAGCTTTGACGAAGAAGCCCAGTTTCTACCCGAGCCAGTAACACGGTCCAGTCGTGATTACCCTCTTTCACCATGTTCTTGTCCGTGGCTTAGAACAGAGAGATTCTGGGGGAGAGGGATGATCAGAGACAACCCAGGGTTTTGGGGGAGAGGGATACTCACAGACCACCCAGGATTTTGGGATGGGGATGGGGATAGTCACAGAGACCCCCAGGCATCCTTCTCCCAGGGGTGCTGGGGCACCGAAGTCCTCGGGTGCAGTCTCGCTGCAGAGCGAAGTACAACAGCCTCGTCCCAAAGTAAGTGACCTTAAGGCCAGCCAGAAAACAAGAATTTCATTTTGTGAAACATTTGGGTTTGTTCCACAGGGACTTAATTGCCTTTTGTTTGCTTTTGTGCAAAAATGAAAGTGTTTGGCAGAAAGAAATGCACTGCAGATAAGCATATAAACCAGGGATTAAGGCACTCGCTGGGGAGACGAGAACCTCTACATCAAATCTTTGATTTATTCCAGGAACTGGGCTTCTGTTAATCACCTATTTTTTAGTTCATTGGCCTAGTTGTATTTTGGGATGAATGTACCATTTTGTCACATCAGAAATGGAACATTAATAGGAATGTACCATTAATTTGGAGGGTGCTTGTACCCACTCAGAAGAAATAAATGATGCTATAATTAAAGTTGAAAAATAATTCGCTCAAAAACCCTGAAACATTTACCGAATGCAGAAATGCAATGCAAGTTTTCATGCTTGAAATATACATAAATGATTTTGTGAGTCCTCACAGTTACCCTGTAAACAGTGTTTTAGGTAGCCAGCGCTTTGGGCTCGGGTTCGTACTTGTCCTCCTACGGGTTGAGGAGTATTATAACCTTCCGTCACACCCAGGGGGTCTATGGCCCCGTGTCGCGGAGAGGGCACCAGTGTGCTGATGCTGGGCTGTCCCGCCTTGGCGGTGGAGGCACCCCGTGGTTTGGGCAGGAACAGGGCATGGCTTTGCCGGTGCTGGGACCCCCGGGCTGAGCTGGGGAAGAGCCAGAGGCAGCCATGTTTTAAGCCAGAAGAGGGGACTGTGGCCGCAGCGGCAACGCGAGGACAGGATCTCAGCTGCGAGTGTCATGGCCGTTTAATGCATTGCTGCACTGCGGTCCCCAGCCCTCCCCATGGATCTGGGTTTCACGCTGGGAACCATCACCAAGACACTTGCAGCATCCTTCTTTGCTGCAGCCAAAACCTTCCCTGCACCAAACCCCACAGCACCTCCTGGGCCCGTACCTTGACGCACTCTCTCCTGGAAAGTGTTTTTCACCCCTTGCCCAGGCTGGAGCTTCTTCCCCATCCAAATTCAGCGTTGGCAGAGGAGTCTGAGGGCTGCCGGGGTCACCGACACTCCCAGCAGCAGTGGAGGAATGAATGAGTGGGGCAGGCACCCTGCTACCAGCCAAGCCTCCCCTGGGAGGGGGCAAAAAGGGGCAGAAAAGGGGTTTGGGCAGCTGCGGCCGCTGAGGGGGTAAGCGAAGGCTCTCCCAGTCTCTGCAGCTGAGCTTGGTCTCCTTTGTGCACCAGGGCACGGCGCTTCCACAGCCCCTCCAGCGGCTCCGGCTTCTGACATCGTGGTCAGGGGTTTGGGGGACTCGGCAGGCTGTGAGGAACCAAGCCGGCCTTAGTCTGAACCTTCCAAAACGCAGACATCAGGAACTTCCCCAGCACTCTTAAAAGCTGCATCTGCCATACGCAGTGGTTTAAAAGGAGCTTAATGTAAAACTTTGGAGCCACCTTTTTCCAGACAGAGGTTTTACAACATGGGAACAAGGCAGAAAAGTCAGGAAGAAGGGATATTATTATTATTACTACTATTATTACTATTATTATTAATAATAATTATTTGTTTGTTTGCTTATTTTTCCTTGGTGTTATTTATTGCAATTTACCTCAAGGATTTTCTCACTCCAGAGCTAGGGAGTGGGATCTTTAGCAATCATTCAGAAAGAGGGACACATCTCTGTTTCAGGCCCCTGCAACAGAGGTCAGTACCACGAAGAGAAGGGGACCCTCCTGCAGCCGGGGAGATGCAGCTGTGCCATCCAAAACACGTACCTGAGCTGCTGGGTGTTGTAGTAACATGATAATGCCATGAAAAGCCTGGATAAAAATATGCGCTATTCTTCAGGGCTCTGTTTAAGCTGGAGGTAATAGGTTTACTGAAAGAAGTAACCTGTCAGATGCCCAAATAGTGGCTGTTTAATTTTCCTAAAGTTAATGGAGAGAGTGCCCGTAATTACATGTGGCCTTCTGTAACTTTTCAGCTGTTGTGATGAAGTAGGAAACAGCATCATGGCACTTACGGCTATCGATTATTTAAACTAATGGACTGAGACTGATCGAATCCATTGCCACAGCCGGGGGATTCTGCTTCATGTTTCTTTTATGGACTCAATAGAAAACATCTCTCAAACTGCAAGGTGGAGAATTGGGTGGACCGGTGAACACCCAAGTCCAGGCTGCTCCAACCACAGTATTGGGGTGCAAGGAGTGGGTTCATCACCTCGACGCGGCACCGCATCCAAATGTCTTGAGACCAAAGCTGCTATGTTAATCCTTGTCCCACTGGTATACTTCTCGTTTGTGGTCTGATGTAGGTTTTTCATGGGACTGCCTTGCTAAATTACGTTCAAGTGCAAGAGACGGAAAAATTAAGAAAGTACAGAAATGTAGGAGATACAGCAAATGTCTGAGGGGTGCTGAGGGAATCGCAGTAAGAGTTTGCTCATCTAACAGACTTCAGTGCTGGTGTCCCTAGACAGCTTGCCTAGACCAGTCCAACAAAGTCTGTCATATCACACACGTTTTTGAGGTTAATTTCATGTTGAACTTCAGTTGGGTAGCTAGCGCTGAAGGCCAAGCTCACCAGGTTTACAGCTACACCTGGCTCTCCTTGTCATTACCAGGCTACACCAAAACCAGCCTTCAAATTATTTATTTTTGTTAGGCATTCAGCCCAAATTTAGCTCCTTTTGTACCTCCTGGAGGGCAATGGGAAAGGTACGAAGCTGTTGAGTTCTGCCATTTCTCTCAGCCTGGGCCAAAGGCTGGCCAGCACCTCAGCCATCCATGCACGGCCATGGGCTGGAGTCACAGTGCGGGCAAAAGCAGGCAGCAGGAAAGGGGTGGCTGGACAACCTGGTGTTCATACACACGGAGCATTGTCCCTGTGCTAAAGGTACGGGTTCCTGAGGAATAAGGTTCAGAACTTTTGAAGATACAATTTAATCTGAAAAAAAAAAAAGGAAAAAAGGCTAAAGTCTAAGTAAGCAGTTACTATGTGCAGTCTATATTGGCGTCTTACAAATGTTACAGGTCTTTGTGTATTCTTGATCAGATACAACTTTAATGACCACCAAGCATAAACAGAAATTTCCATGTTAAAAGCCCCAAATGACTTGTGTGTTTCAAAGCTCTTTTAGAAATCACACATTCAAACAACAAAAGTTTCCATCACTTACCTGCCTAATGTCGGCTCAATGCATAAAGATATTTTTAGGATTGTGTCGTGGTTCAACCCCAGCCAGCAACTCAGCACCACGCAGCCGCTCACTTACTCCCCTCCCACCCAGTGGGATGGGGGAGAGAATCAGAAAAAATAAAGCAAAGCTCGTGGGTTGAGATAAGAACAGTTTAATAGAACGGAAAGGAAGAAACTAACAAAGACACTAATAAGAAAAAAATGACAATAATAATAAAAGGATTGGAATACACAAGACAAGTGATGCACAGTGCAATTGCTCACCACCCGCCG
>JAVKLA010000001.1:47182095-47227854 GCA_034782735.1 Sagittarius serpentarius | reverse complement strand
CGCCCCCCCCCCCCCCCCCCCCCCCCCCCCCCCCCCCCGCTGTTCCTTTTCATGTACAGGGACCCGAAATACAGCTCACCCATACAGAAGAGAAAGCAAGAAGCTTAATCTCCCATTGATACCTTTACCTGGGTTTGTACTACAGGTTATATTAATGTCCTTAGTTTAAGATTTCAGAAGCATCAGAAATATTAATAAACATTAAGCAGTGGCTCAGGAATAATTTATATAAAGTGCAGTGAAGGTAGACTCTGGCAGTGCTTGTTGTTTTAAGGCATTCGTAATCGGGTGAGACGCTCCTAGTAAAACACCCGGACGAGCGCATGTCATTTGTTTCGTGTCACCTTAGGCTCTGAAGCAAAAAATCTGCATTAACATTTGGCAGGAATTGTGAGTGAGTCACGACGGAGTTTGGCCATGACCCCGCATCCCCTGAGCACAAGAGGAAAGTTTTCCTGAATTTGGCAGCCTTGAGATAAGGCCGGGGGAGGGGGGGGGGGATGCTCTGCCAGAGAGGGGGGCTGGGAAGGGTGAGAACTTGGAGGCAAGCCATAAGAATTAAATAAGCTCAGGAAGGACATCTAGGCTGAAATTTGTATTTTTGTCATCGTTCTTTTTAAGCATGTATAAAAACAAGTCCCGGCACGAGGGGGTAAGCTTGGGTGAATAATTTTTGGACTGAAGGTTATTCACAGTTGAGTTGTTTGATTCTTCAGTGTTAATTACTTCTGCTTTGTGTTGGATCATATGAGTCACAGGGATTTCTTTACATCCCAGAGCAGATAACCAGCATGTAAAATGGGAGAATAACCTGTAGTTGATAGCAAATAGTGGAGAAGGTCTATTAAATCTGTAGAACTTTTTTCTGTAGAACTTTTTTCTGATTTTCCTCAAATACCATCCCCTTTTCCCAAATAACAAATGACATCATCTGCACAAGCACAACAAAACAAAGCCAACATTTATCTGATGAAAACATCTGCACATCAAGATCTCGTGAACTGTTTGTTCAGCACTGGAAGTATATTGTCCCTTCTTCCAGAAATAATAAAATCAAAACATTTCCCCGCTGGATGACCATTTAGGTACCTTATAAAGTAAAAACACTCTGAGTCAGAAAAGCATTGCAAGGTGTTCATAAAAGCAAGGGGCTTGGTCTTTTCATAGTGAAGTTAATGGCAAAGTGCCCACAGAGTTAAATCCTAAAGAAAACAGCCACTGAAGCAACGAGCTGTAATCTTCCTTAATCCGTAGTATCAGCTGTTGGCAGATGCATAGAGAGTGACTAATAGGATGCTAAAAAATGTTAACAGAGCAATAGGGACTTAAACTGCTCTGAAAATTTCTTTATCACGTTTCTAAATTCAGCAGAGGTACCATCATTACAGTGTACGACAGAACATATGTTTTCGCTACAAACTTACTGGCAGGTCTAACCAAAAATGTCATTAGACTATCGAAAAGCGACTAGTGGAAATAAAACTCCTATTCTGCTCTTCCCTGTTCCTGCTCAGAGACGAGAAGAAAAGCCCCGCTGGGACCCGGCCATCTCACATGTTCTACAAACTCCCTTCAGACCCGAGATCTTTCCAGCTGTAGGATTTTTTTTTTTTTTTTACCAAGAAATTAAAGGAGAATGGGGGATGAACAACACATTTCCTGCATTTTGTAACAGCTGCTGCTTTAGCTAAAACCAGCGGCCTTAAGTAACACGGCACAGGAGGGCTGGTCCACAGCCCCAGCTCCCGCGCCAGGCTGATCATATGAACATATTTGTATGAGAGGGATAAGCTGTCAGTTTATTTCTTTTCTTGTTTTAGGACTGATTGCAAGGAACACATACATTGATAAGGGTGCTCTTAGAGACAGGGAGGGACTTAATACCGGTGGCCGAAGGAGATCTTTGTTTGCTTTGTGATTTCTGAAGGGGTGTGCATCTGAATTTCAGCCTTTCCCAGCAGAATTGGGTCTGGCTGACAAATGGAGCAGAAGCTGGGGGAACCAGTGTTATTAGGGGTGTCTGTCCAGGCCCCGAGGTGCTCACCCCCCCAGCCAGGAGTTTGGGTGACTGCCCTTGGGTGAAAAGGAGCCAGGGGAAACCTCCTCGAGACGGCTGTCTCTCCCCAGCCAGCCTGGAGCTACTCTGCTGGGACAGGACAAGTGCACGCGTGGTGCTGCCAGCGTGTTTACTAGTATCACCCCACTGTGTCCATACCAAAATAAGGAGATTTCCAGGCTTTTGCTGCCTGCTGTCCCAGCAGCTTGGCACGTAGCAAAGTGACCAAACACTGGTCCATAGATGTCTTTGGCGACCTAACCAGGAGTCTCACCTTCTAGCAAGATCTAAGTTTCTGTTGATACTTAAGTACTGGAGTTGAGTGACTCCAAGGAGCAATGGTTAACAACAAAGATATTTCAGACTTGGTTTAGATATTTGTTCTCAGTCTGGAGGATATGACCTTCAAAAAATATTGTACTTTAAAAAGTAGGGTGATAAACACCTTCTTAGAGTTGTGACCTGAGGCAGAAAGTTATTCCTATGAAGGCCTTTGTAAGCGCCGGGAAGGTTGGTATGATCCTATCACCAGTACATGGAGGTACAACTGGCAGCTTCAGGGAAATTTATCTAGCCTTTGCTCCCTTCTCTGCTGGATACCAAGCATGTGGAGATGGTTCATGTTTTGGGTCATCAGGACTAACTCCATCAAAAGGCACAAGACACTGCATGTTGAGCTCGCTGTTACTCCTGTCCTTCCCATCATAAAGGTCTTTGAGAAAGGACAGTCCCTTAGGAAACCCGAATTCTGTGTCTAGCAAGGACTATCTGACAATATTTCTGATGAAGCAGTTCTGAACCATGCATGATTTCAGGGCAGCTGGAAGACTATTTTCTGGGCACAAGCACGCCCTGAGTTTTCCTGGGATTTCCTAAGTACAACCTTGTGGCAGCCTCTCTGCCACATCTAGATCCATTCTCAGGTTTCTTCACCCAAGGGACCTCCAGAACTAGCTTCCCAAATCTGAAGACTGCAGGGGAAACCGTGGTGTGTCAACGAAAATTAGTAACACAGATACTGCACAGCTCATGACTGTTAGAGACCTCGCCTTAAAGCCATGCATTTATTTGATGTATTTATTTATGAAGAATGCACAGGGCATCCCAAAATCTTCTATATTGTTGATACAAGCCTCAACAGATTTCCGTAGGCAAATATTGAGGGGGTGAAAAAAAAAGTTCAGCACCTGTGTTTTTATGTTTTGTTCCCTGATTGAGGTTAGTTTTAATCTTTTAAATATATGTTCCAGTATTTTACTGACCTTGTCTTTTAATGTGATTATTCAGAAGTAAGCTATTAGATCTCCTGGTGCCTATGATACCTTCGTTCCCCTAGTAATGTTCATGGGTAGAGAAGCCTCAACAGCCATTCAGCCGCCAAGACTGAATACAGGCCCAGTAAAAAACAGATTATCCTTCCTTGATATTATAAAAAGCTGCTTTCTGTAACTCCTTTTTAGGACGCTGTAACACACAATCAGAGCAATGCCATGCCATTGAAATGGGCATATTACTAAGGATAAAATCTGCAATTGCTCCATTTAAAAATAATGCAGTTTGGGGTTTCTAGGCACTACTTCTACTCCAGGCTACACACAGCAGCTCTACTATATGGTTATCCACAAAAGCATCCATTTGGGGCTGGAACAAGCTGTCGTGCTGACGGAGCGGCACGGCTCCCTCGGGGAGCCACGGACCTGCTCCTCGCGAACTGCAGTGCTGGGAACTGCCGTGAAACTCATTGCAGAGAAGGGCTTATCCTGGACTGAGGTCAGCAAGGTTAATTCGGCTCAAAGCCGAAGCAGAAGCAACCTCTTACTCCTGACATCCCCTTCCTTGTGTTTTCCTCCCCTGGTCAGCCGCAGCCCCTAGTTAGCTGTCTGAAATCTTGTGCTTGAAAGGCAGCCAGGCTGCAGCTCTTCAGCCATCGACTGGGGAAAAAAAAACAACCCAAGAGCAAATTTTGTGCAGCCATCGTTGGTGCCCATGCCGTGCAACCGTGACTTTTTTACAAGCCTGAGCCCGGCATCAAGAACATGACTCTGCGGTAGAAAAAAAACATGGTCCCCAACAGCTGGAATCAGGATGCGATGACCCAGCAAAGAAAGCTGAGCTGAGGCAGTGCTTCTTCAGCTCAGCATCTCAAGCATTTTGGGAGGCAGATGGGATCCGCTGGCTGCTGCAGCCCTCTCGTGGCCACACAGACCCAACCACAGTCCTGCACGCCGGCCGCTGGGAAAGCACAGACCGAAATTCTGTGTGGGAGGAAAACATATTTTTGAAAGTACAACAAATAGTTATTAAATAGCCTAGTCTTCCAAGAAGAAATATATAAATAAATGGAACAGACACTTAGGATAATATTTGTGCCAGGTGTACAAGCAGAGTCATTGTTACATGACTTGCTTTTCAAGAACCAAAGATAAATTACAGATAAAGCATTACGCAGTTGTGTTTTTAATGGGGTGCCCTGTTTCATCTCCCCAGGCTGCCACTAAACATTCTGCTTTGAAGTGCTCCTTTTCTTTTGAGCATTTGCACATTGATTTGCAATGGTGTGGGTAAATTTTGTGCTCATGGGCTTTGCTGAGTATCTGCTTACTGGAAACGTGTCTATATCTGCTCAGGAAACCGCAAGGAGGGGTGAAAGCCTCTTGGGCTGGGGAAGATCTGGGGGAACCCACACTGTTCCAAATATCTGCAAAGACTGACAGGCAGATGGCTCTTTGGAGCTTGAAAAGCAAGCCTGGGTTTTGGTGTATTTCGGTTTTCCTTTTAACCTACCAGGTAGAGACAGAGACATCACTAATACTTCGGAAAAAACCACAGACATTAATAGCGGGAGGAGAGGATTGATGGGAGCAGCGCTGAGAGCCTGTCCAACAGCCCAGCCGTACACTCCCTGCCGAGTGCTGTGAGCGAGCACAAGCAAAGGAGATACCTATAGAATAAAAACCAAAATGGATCAAAACGAAAAGCTTGGGCATAGATAGGGGGTACTCTGGAGGAGGGTGTCCAGTTTTGACTGATGCTCCTTAGACTGACAGCAATAGTACTTACAGACCTGGGTGCCGCAGTCCTGCCAGAGAGATGATGTTACGCTATAATTCTCCCATTGCTTTGTTTTCCCTTGCAGTAGCTTCAGAGGAAACATCTGCAGGAGAAATGGCTGCATTTCAAGAAGATATGAAAAAAAACCCACCAAAACAACAAAAGCCCCAAAGCACAAAGTGTAGACTCAATGACTGTATGAGCTGACATTACCTTTTCAGATGGGAGTGCTGCTCCCTCTGGCAGTAACGGCATCCGGGCGGATAGATGGGCTGTGGGCTGGGGTGGGCTTAGCAAGGATCAGCAGGACTCCGGGTGACAATGACATCTAATATTTTGCAAGCCAGTGTGCCAGCCCATGTGTTCGCGATGCTAGAACAAGCCTTTTCAGCAATACCAGGCATCAATAAGGCAGTGGTATCTGCAGCCCCTTCAAGTGGACATGGGCATGTTCTTCCCAGCTTAAGCACGGAAAAATCAGTTTATAGAGGTGAGCTCTGTGCCTGCAGGTATTTTCCATCCGAGCTGGTGCTTCCTGCCCTGAGAGCTATTTGCAATGAGGCTGGTGGGACTTCAGGCCCTTTCCCGCCTTCTGCCCAGCCCAAGGTCTGCACAGCACCATGGCCCTAAATGCAGCACCAAACCCCACTGGTCTCCCATGCAGGGTCTCCCTTTCCAGCTGGCTGCCCTGGCAGCACCTTCTTTAGCCCTCTGAACAACTCAGAACCCCATGGAAATAGTCTCAACCTACCCATATTAACACCTTAACCACATACATTATGTTTAAGTAACGTAGGTGCTGTGCTGCTGTGCTGTGCCAAGCTGCCTCCCATGGCTGCATTACAAGGATGAGGTGCAGCTCGCACCCAGCTCTTCCATGGCCTTAGTCTCATCTTTCTCACTTACAAGAAACCCTTAACTCTTCCATAAAACAGTATTTTGCATTTTTTTTTTAACTAAATAACCTCTTCACTCTTCTTTTTTCTGTAAGCCAACACATACAGAACAAGATGCTACTGTTGGTTTAAAATTGCTTTTATTTTATATGGAGAAAAACAGTAGTAAGAAAGTAACAAAATTAATATCTGCCTGAAAGAGCACAGGGCAAGTATCATCCTGGGATCCAAAAAATTCTCCAAACAAAAAGGCTGATAGATTTTTTTAAAACATGTCTATATTGAGAGATGCTGAGACACTTGGGGCAGTAAATACCTACGCTGATAAAACCAAGTGAAATAGCCTAGTGCAGAGCAACTTTCAGCTCCGGTCTGGGTGCAATGAAGCACATTACTTGGGTGCAAAGCAGCGGGGACACCTTGCCGGTTTTGTCCTGGCACAGCTGGAAGCAGTGGGTCTGTATGCAACACCTGGTCATATAGACACATCTTTAGGTATGTAAACATGCTGGTTATATAGAAAAGTGGAAATCCCAGTGTCAAAAGCACAGACAGGATGCACACTGTTAAAGAAACAAGTCCATGTAGGCTTTTAGTGAGAAGGAGCCTCTACTTTCTGGAAAATGTTCTCCTAGGGCTGGACTAAATAGCCAGGGTGAAATCTTGGCCCCGTTGACCTCAGCAGGACAAAGAGCTCATCCCTGGTGTCGCAGGCGGCTCCGCTCACCCTGGCAGGGAACGGGAGGCTGCGGCTGAGCCCCACTTCCTTGCCTTCTTGCCTGCAAGTTGCCTTCCTTCTACGCTACGCCCTTCCGCGACCGCATCGCCCCTATACCCGTCCTGACTTGTCTTCTGCGGTTTGTCTGGACTCTAGGATTCAACCACAATCATACTCAAGTTGTTGCTGAAGATGATCCTCCCGTCCTTTTTGCTGCTGCACTCGGGCTGGCAGAGAGCCTCCTGCAGCCGCCGCCGCAGCCCTGGGGGGGCCGTGCCCAGGAAGTTTTTTGTCCCTGTCAGGAAATCCATCATGTGGCCTCCAACCGGGTCCCCCTCAATAAAGCATTCAGTGATATCCCAGACCGACGGGAACTCATAAACGTGGTATTCAACACCCAGTCTCTTCAAAACATCTGTGATGCCGTTGGAGGTGATGTAGTGGCCGCTGTCGGTGGAAGGCAAGCAGTGTCTGTACTTCTTCCATAAGCTGGCCCATCCACTACTGTCTGCCAGAGCAGGAGGGAAGGTTACTTTTGCAAAGCCAAGGCAGTCAAACACCTAAACTACTAAATGAGTTTGAAATGCTCTGTCGCTGCTGGCCCAGATCTTGCCAGGAGCACAAGAGCTTTCTCCTTAGTTGAGTCCACGTACAAATGTCCGTGCCTGGAGAGGGGTAAAACCGCGATCACCCTCAGCCCTCCTTCCAAAACTCTTCTGTTTAAGGGAAACTCCTAGGAGACGGTCTCTGGCACTGGATTTGCCCAGAAGGAGGAGTAAACACAGAGGTAACAACACGTTGAGCCTGCACATGCATGTTACCTATTAAGTGCCCCTTTGCTGGAATAGTGCAGATGTTTTTATACATTGAACCTCAATTTTAAGTGCATGTTGAAGAATACGTACCTGAAAAACCTCGTCCAAGCTGGCAAGGGAAACAGCCTACTGGCAATGTAAGAGGGAGTTTTAACAGCAAACAGGGGGAAGCGTGCTGTATCCGCCGCACCATGAGCCAGGGATTCATGAATGGCACACTGGGAAAAACACTTTTTAAAAAAAAAAAAAGTGCCGTGATGTTGTAAGTGCCTCTTTTTCCTGTCCTGCCATAAAACCTGCCGCTCTTGGCAGCGCCCGTTGTCCTGCTGGGGTCTTGGCCATCACTCTGCGGAGGAAAAAGCCCCAAAGATGGGTCCTCCCAGAGCTCAAGTTGTGTTTTTCCAGTGCTGATTTCACCATGAAGGATTGACCCTCATTCATGAATAGCCCCACTTCTCTCTAGTCAGTAATTTCACAGCAGGAGGTCTCTTAGAGGTACGGAGCAATTCACCTACTTCATAAGCAGGGAAGCAAGAGCACCAAGGCTATGCCTAAGTGGTCCCATCAAACACTGGGGTCCAAGAGGCTAAGCCCAAGATTGCATGCTCCCTATGAAATACAGTATTTGTTTTATTTAATTACTATAGCGTAAGTGCTACTGAAATCTCAAGACAAATATTTGTGGCTCTCAAACTTCAAAGCTCTTCAAAACACCAGCAATGAAGCAAAAAATAAAAGGACCTTCTTACCTGATAAAATTATGATCAGGAGTTTACCATGATGGTCGAGGCAGCTGTGGAAAAACTTGATAGCATTGGGAATATCCTCCACACGGTACAGCATCTAGAAGTGACAGTTACACACAGCCATTATTCCTCCTCCACAGTGCAATGGCCCTTCAAAGGCTCACACCCTTTCTCCAATAGAGTTGTTTTAAATTACTTCCCAGTTGCTTCCCAGCCTGTCCTGACTCGGCACGCACATTTAGGGATGCCCCACAAGACTGAGCATCACCAGCTCTCCACTAGCACCAACAGCCTGGGGTCAGGCCCAGGGACCCTCTGCTCAGCCTCGGCCACCAGCCGGATGCTGACCTGCCCCTTGCCGTGCCCTTCAAGCCCAGTGCAGTTTTGTGGCTGGAAAATATGTGCAGAGGGGAGTCCCCCGGCTTCTATGGCTGGTCCGTATCACCAGGGGCATTTCTCAGCCGTGTCTGGGCCGTGGGCATGCTGGATCTTTTCCAGACACTGAGGAATTTGCACTAAGACAAAGCAGGGCTCATCTCAAAGGCTGCCCTGGGGACTTGTAACTTAGTCCTTGACCCAGCCATCAACCCCCCAAAACACCTTCTGGTTGTGAAATCAGCTCTTATGAAATGAAAGCAAAATTAAATAAAAGCCACTAAAGCGAGGGAATAGCAGATTTTTTACAAAATATAATTGGCACATACAACATCAGAGTCATCAGTATCAGAGACACAGCAGCATAATTTCTGACCCAAAACCTGACACAGGCATTCGTTCACCAGCCTTTCCCTTCAGTGCCATCCAAACTACTCTGATAAGGCAAAAAATTCAAGGGTTTTTTTGTGGCAGCAAAGCATAATTGTTGGTCTCCCTGTGATGTGTGATGGCCTGAGACTCATCCTGTTTTATCACCCACCATACACATTTAAACTAGTACAAACCAGAGACCAAAACCAGGGTGGATAGGGAATGAGGTTAGGTGTTTGTAGAGCTGCTGCAGAGGTTATTGCTCATGGGAGAACTGTGCTCAGCTCTGGTCCCCCTAACTTCATGCATGCAGAAGAAATGAAGGGAGCAGTTAAAGCTAATACTCCTGTATTAAAGTAATACTCCATTACCTGGATCATATGGATGAAGTCGAATTTCTTATGTGTGCCTCTCTCTTTCACCTCTTGTTCGTATTCCAAGGAAGTAAGTTGATGCCAAATAAAAGAGACATTCTGCAGGTCTGGAGCTTGATTAACCAACTCTGTTTTAAAAAGCAGAAGAAAAACATGAACTTCACAAAACCGCAGGAAAAACTCATTGTTCAAATCGATGGTCCTCACTGTACCCCAGGCGGGCAGGTATAGCCTTACCTTTGTAAGCTGCCACGTGCTGTGGGTTGGGCTCTATGATTTCATTGCTAATAAGGACCCCTGGGTGTGCAGCCTGCATTATCCTGATCATTTTCAAATCCTGCTCACCTGTTCAACAAACACAAACGCATTACCTTAAAAAGTACATAGATGTGGTGAAAGGATGCCAGTGCACCTGCCGGGAGATTCCCCAAGTAGAAGTGAGGCACTCTCTACCTTGCGGTTCGTGTGGTGGCATCTAACCCAGCCTTACCATGATATCTTACTGCTCGAGGTAATGTATGTCTGCAGATAAGACTAAGAACAAGGAAGAGATAAACAAGAGTGCAGAAACCTGCTAATGGCAATACTCTGGGTCACGGGACAGACAGGTCAAAATAATCAAAGATTGATGTTTCAAAAAAAATAATGAAGCATTACTTTTCAACAAAAACACAAAATACGAATGAGGGCAAGGAGGCAGTCGGCACAACTGTGCAACTTCAGCATGGCACAGGGCGGTCTGTGCCTTTGGCACTGCCCCAGGGAGGTGATGGCTGCTCTGCCGCTGGCGCGACACAGCTTGGAGACCTGGGGACCTGTGTGGCAAGAGGAAAGACCCACTGACATGCAGTACCCTGGGTCTTCCTGCTTCGGGGACCAGCCACGTGCTCTCAGCTCTGGGCATCTACTAGCTAGTTGTTATCTTGGAGCTGCAAATAGAGACTCGTATATCTGTGTGTAGGTATCCTGCAAATTTAGCTATTGGTGCTCCTCTGTTGTCTGCGTTCTGGAGGAGCAAATGGCAGTCTATCCTTCTGTCCTAGGAAGTTCCCAGCCTCTTTCAAGGTGATGCAAGTCACCCTTGTTTCTTTCAGAAAGACCACAATACAGCAAGTGTACAAAGTCCATCTGGGACTACGGAAATAAACAGCAGAGGTCACCACCTTGAGTGGACCTTTGCGAGAATCCTGTCTGTAGCTGATGGTGTGGCCTAAAAATAGTCTTGCCCTTGCAAATGTCACAAACAGAGGGCTTGACATGAGATACTCCATCTTCCCTAGCCTTTCAGCTGGTGTACCAGCTATGAGAAAAGTCGTCATCTTTGGCAGGTGTTGTAGTAAATAGAATTCAAGGAGGGACATACCAGCCATGCCAGCACTACAGGGACACCCAAGGAAGGACGAGTCTTTTGAAACTGGAGAAAAAATACCCAGGACTCTTGAGGAATGCAATGACAGTGGTGCAGTGCTGGCCAAAGGCACAAGGAAAGAGGCTGCGGCTGCATCCATTGAAGGTGGGTGCATGGACCAACATTGCTGACAGGAAGGAAGATCCCTATACAAGCAGCTGAATCATTTTAGACAGTCCTGAATACCAGTTAGTACGTGCCTGGGGTAGGGAGCACCAGCAATTAGAGGTGCTGGGGGGCTCCCTGCAGACCGAGGGCAGGTCGGAGGCAGAGCGTCACTACCCCATGCCCTGGAGCCACTGATGGTGGCAAATAGGTTATCTTAAAAGCTCTTCGTTTTTTTTAATTTAACTCCATCTCTGTAAAATGCCCTAATCCAGTCTTTGCAAGAGTAAGTAATAACGTCCTTAACTGGGGTGTCTGCTAAAACAAGCTGTAAAATACAATGCTTCAGAGCAGGAATTTCTCTGCTCCAGTTTGCCCTGCCAGCAAGAACCCTTCAGCACTAACCACAGCGAGGCTGAAACAGGAGTGAGATGCCTCTGCAAACAGGAGCCCATGCTGGCACTAACTGGGAAGTTACCACCCAGATAGTTAAACCAGCCATGGGAAAACATGGGGTGAATGAGAAAATGTGATCTAGATTGGCCAGCAGTCTTTCAGGATGTGGAGTCGTTCACTAATCCCCATTAATATTTTCGTCAACTAAAGTAATTCTGAGGGCTCTGTGAAATCAGAGTCCAAGCCTGGAAAGGTCAGGGATCAGATATAACCTTTTGCTCAATGCCATCCTAGCTCACTCCCCTGGCCGGCTGCAGAAGCTCAGCTCTTGCAGCCTTGGGCAAGCTGAGGGGGGAGAGAATCTGTACCCCTGTCCCGTCATCTGTGAGGGGCAGTTACCTAGGAAACCCAGGGAATTTTAGAGTTTTTACTTTTCCATTAAAACATCTTCTAAAGAGGAAATAAGGAAAAACATGGAAGGTGCAAAAAGTTCATTTTCCCCTCGTGTTTTCTTGGAGTCAGAATTTCAGTTTTATATTACTTAATGAAAATAGAGTGTAATTAAGAACTGAATGATTTCTTCCTGCTTGCTTTCTGATATGCTCCAACATATTCATAACTGGGAAAAACCATTCAATGCTATTTTTCTCTTACTTAGGAAAACAAGCAAAAAAAAGCGAGAAAAATACTTTCATTTGAAAGTATTAGCACTTAAAATCCAGCTGAAAATACTTTTTAAAGAAAAAGCAAACTGCCAAATCAAACTGCCACTTCTTTTCTCTACTTTTTGCTTTCTCCCAGTTTCCCTAGGAGCAAAGTTGGATGTTTCATTACTTTTTTTTTTTAAACACAAATACATTTATAACAGGTTTAAAGGTATTTTTCCAAAAGATGGTTTTCTCTCTGGGGAGAAATATCATTTGCAGTTAAACCCTGCTTATCACTGGATAAAAACACAGTAGTAACAGAGCGATGTGTCTTGAAAAAGCTGATGCAGCCTCATGCTAATGGTTGTGGCCAGCTGGTTTTCCACCACCTGGAGCTGAGCATTGCCCAGCTTTGGCCTCTGGGATCCCTAAAAGCAAAGCAGAAAGAGAGATCCCTTCAGGTGGGATAGTCTACGACAAGACTTTGGGTGGAACGAACTTCTCAGATGTCTCTAATTCTCTCCAACAACGTTTGAAGATGCTCTTGTACCTAACCCGGAGCAGGACTCCTTGCTTTAAGACACACAAAGTCGGCTGAGAGTCATAAAGAGGCAGAGACTAAGCTAAAATCATCACATTCATCTCACTTCTCAGCAAGATTTGAGCAGCAGCATTTCAGAACGGAGACAGGGAAGGAAGGGAGGGACCATCGTTCTCGTCCCAGCTCCACACCCCGTTTTGCCATTCTCTGCTTCAATGAGAAACACTGTTATTAATGCCTGAGTAGTTATCCCCATTGTTCAAAAGTTCACTATCACTTTCTGCTACCCATAGGGACCCCGCGTCCCCCAGCATCAGCGGTGCTGCTAAGCTCCTTACCTGTGCCGCTTCCAACTCCCAGAACATTTATAGTTGATTTTCCATTGCCGAGACTGAAATTATAAGTACATATTACTTAACCAACACTATGTCACACGACTTCATGTTTTAATTCTAATATCTTGGATACCACATTGGCCTGGAAATTTTCATGTTTTGCTGCACGAATTGGGATAGAAGTTCAAGCATTCCTTTGGAGCCTGGCTATAACCAGCTGCATGGTGGGAGCCAGCCCCGTATTAGCAAGGTCATATTTCAAAGTACAGTAGGCATCAGGATATAGTGTTTCTCATCCTTTGCCAGGGAGTTTTCTTCAAGCTGTGGCTGGCACCATGCAAAAAGACCTCAGGGAACCCCAGGGTGAAGGGTTGCCTTTGGGGGTAATGGGGTTGTGCCTGGCTGGGATGGGCACCGCTGGGGAGGCAGGGACAAGGCGAGCAGTGGCAAAAGCTCTGCACCGTCAGGAGACAGATTTGGCTTTCCAATATTGGATATAAATACCTGGAAAAAGTAAAAAATCAGGCTATCGAGGTGACTGGAAATTCTCTCTTTTCAACATTAATCTTGGTTTGAAATTGGGAGGGAAGGTCAGAATCTTCAATAATTTTTATCTTAGAAATATTAGTTTTGAAAAGATCAAAAGAAACCCAGTCATGTGGTTCCTGGCAGAATATTTAATGACAGCCGGGCTGGAGGATGAGGAGCCCAGGCTTGAGGTGCCTCGCTGCTCTGACGTGCTTTATGGCCTTATTCTGCTCTCGGGCATGGACTGTGCAGGGGAACTGAGTTTCCCATACACAATCTCAGAAGACACCACAGCAACGATTCAGCAAAGGGGGAATCAGTAGCAGATCCTGGAGGGTGTGAACTAATCAAGAAGCCATAGCCCTAATGAGGGTCTAGACCCTTTGACAGATCCACAGTTAGCATCATAGGAAGCCATAATGTTTTCCATCATTAAAAATTCACATAGATAAATTTTTCAATTAAAATTTCCCAATACAAATTATTTTTTTCAGTATTATTTTATTGCTTATTTTATGTGTATGTCTGATCTGGAGAATAAACATTTGCCTGCCTATATTTTTTTCTCAATGGAGAATCCAGTTTCTATAACATCCAAAATTTACATAAACTTGAAAGGGCTTTCTTGTGGTTCGGATCTAGACTGTTCTAAAACTATCTGCAGTCATCCAGGCTTAATATATTACATCAATACTCCACAAAACTGATTATCATTTGGTACTTAAGGAACGCAAATCAACTTAGGATAGAAATAAGGAGGTCTTAGGGGATTGAGAAAACCAAGAATTAGTCACTAGAAGAGCATTAGCGATACGTTTCTGTTTGGACTGACGTGTGGTGAAGTCTCAAAAGCAGGGAAGAGAGCACAAGAGAGCTTTCTTTTGAAAAAAAAAACAACAAACAAAAAATTTTAATCCTTGGAAAATCAGCTAATGAAAAGAGATGGACATGAAAATGAGGTTTTGATTCTTTCCTTTACATGAGCTGAGAGGCAGCACAGTGTATTAATTGAAATAGCACATATTCTGGAGTCATTGAACAGAATATCCTGAAGACCACTATTAAGGGACTTAAAACTGAAAAGCATTAAAAGTTCATTCCTGCCCCAGAAAAATCCTTAAACATGTTTGCTGACCCTTGTATGCAGGTTGCCCTCCCAGCATAACAGATGGCTTTCCCACCTTGGTGGAAGTACTCCTTACCCAGCCATGATGTTGGGCATTTCTTCCTTGTTGAACTCATCCATGCACTGATGCTCCGTTGAATGATCCAAAAACGACTTAAAGGCCTCCGCATACTCCTCAGCCGTGAGACTTCTCATGGAAGGGATCACATATAGCTCTTGAGAAACAAATACGAATTGCGTTTTAGTAGTTTCAAGGCAAGTGAAGGATCAAAGCACTTACCTCACGGAAGAAACCCAACCCAACCCAACGGAAGCCAGAGATTTGGGAAGACGGTACGGAGGACACATGGTCCAGGAGCTGTCCATGCAGAGGGGCTCACGTGAACACTTTCCAACCTGTTCACACTCAGGGTTTGAAAATTATTCTTAGATGCCCTTTGACATCAGCGTATTTGTTAAGTGCCTCATTACTACAGGTCCGCCTGAGGAAAACGTCTCCAAAATGCTTAGCCAGATATGGGGTACTCAATTTCCAGAAAGGGAGGTAACTGGAGTGTTTTTCTGGAAGACTCAAGGCAAAGAGGTGAAGGGGATCTTTACAGCAGGTCCAAACCTGGAGGGGCTATCGCTCGCGCAAGTGCTGGACTGTGTAACTGAAACAGCCAGCTGTTGGCACACTTGCTATTAGGTGTAATGCAACACAAAAACTACCACCAGCAGCTGAAGCAAAAATAGGCAGCCCCGTGCACCTCATTTCCAACTCTTGCTGGCATGGGACTGCAATGCGCTGCCGGAGAGGTGAATTCCCTGCTGGGAACTGCAGCTCGTGGCCGGGAGGGCTACTGATAGGAAGAGCGTTTCATCTGAACAGGCACAAGCCCAAACGTGGGTGGCTGAGACCAAGATTTCTAGCTCTGAACCAACACCCAGCGCTACTCAAGGAGCTGCAAGCAATTATTGCAAAAACTCACTTTCCTTCTGTCTCATCCTAATGACAGGGCTGCTGCCAGCGCACAAGCTCTGGCCAGCTGCTTGGGTCTGAGGGGCAACAGTAAGACTAAGACTTGAGGCTCATGCGAAGATGCCATGCAGCTGAGTACTGGCTCTGGGGTCTATCTCAGACAGAGGACTGCGGTGGGAAGGCAGTGGTAGTGCCAGCCTCAATGTGTGCGATCAGCACTGGAAAGGCAGCATTCAACAGGAAAAAAATCAGCTCTTCTTCCTAAACAAAATAAGGAAGAAGGACAGGACTCAGCAGAACTTCTTCATCCTCATTTTTGCCTTTTGAGGAGCTGCTTATTTATCATCTGCTTTTAATTGCCATTAGTAAGAAAACTATATGTCTCGTACAGGACTGTACAATCTCAAATTGAATGCCCCTGCTGTTTCCAAAATCGCATGTCGTTGGCAGCTGTGTTTCTGGTAGGTATGTATGGAGACCCTATGTCCAGCCCTGTTGGAGGCAAAGATATCAACATCTATCTTCAACGCTTTGAACCATACCCTAACATAAACCTGAAATCACCTGAATTGCAGTCAGTTTAGCATCCTGTTTTTTTTTTTTTTAAACAATCTCTAACTCCAAAAGAATTAAAACATGTTTGTAGTGATAGCAAGCTGAGTGGGCATTTTACTTTAATCTCCTTTTTTTTTCTCTTCTCCCAAATACCTGAATTATCGTGTGGAGCTGTCAGAATCTCTGCTTCAAAGTTCATGCTGGGGAACCTATTCCTGTAAGGAAAGTATAGCACTTCAGTTATTTCAAGAACCTGTATGCTTGTTTGAAGCTGCCTTGAAAATGCAGTACAAAAGGAAGATGCTCCAGGACAAATTTTCCTCACTTGATAATCAATGCAATTTGGCCTCTTTTACTAGACTGAAGAAAGTCAAAACTTCTTGGTTAGCTGATCACCTGCAAGTATCAGCAACGGACTGGCCAGATGCACCAGTGCTTGTCTGACGTGTTGTGGAAGCTTTTCCTACCTCTGAAGAATCGTTAACCAGTCAATACAGTGGAAGGCATTAGACTAACTGATACTACACACTCTGTGAAACCTTTAATCATGAATGGAGTAGAAGAAGTAGCAGTGAAATTAGGAAAAGGCTGTAGTGAGCTTCAGCATCTGAAGTGCTAAAAAATCTGCTTGGCCCAATGTTTCAGGGACCTTTTTCTTTGCTTTTTCTTTTTTTTTAACTTCAGAATTTCCTGGCTGCAAATATTACATTGGGTAACTTGTAGAAGGTACAGGACTCAAAGGGCAAAAGTCAAAGAGGCCATTTGACCATAAATGTTTGCGTTCAGTCACGTTTTCATTCTTAGGTTTTGGGGTTTTTTTTTTTGTGAAGACTTCCAGCAATGAAGTCACAGCTTCATTTTCCTTTGACAACGTGCCTCATCTATAAAAAGGGGATGAGGTGCCACTAGCAAAAGGAAGGGATGAAATTAAATTGAAGCAAGGACCTTGGTTCTGAAAAGAAAGTGTTGGGGTGAGGCTACCTATGCAAAGGGAATAGTCATCTTCTGCGTAACCACATTTTAACACCGAGATGCACAGCCAGACTTAGGGGTGATATTCCTGTATAACCTGGGTTTAGACACATTGCTGCTCCCAAAGCTTTGCTGTTAGAAAATGCTTCATGACAACAAGCAGTCTGCCACAGCAGTAAGCAGCCCCCCCAGTCCCATGAGCCAGGGAAAAAAACTCCCACGTGAATAAGAAACAAGCCAGGAGGTGAAAAAGAAGGAAGAGAGTCTTGTAGTGGGGCTTTGAGATACAAATGTGTAATGACTGTGCTAGCAGGTAGCAAGGAAGGGGCCATGTGCAAATAGCTCACTGCTTTGGTTGATGAAGGCAGAAAAGACTAAGATGTCCCAGAAGTCTCGGAGACGCTGGGGCACTGTCAGAGTCCTGCAAGACCAGTGGATTTCATCCGAGTTCACTGCCAAAGTCACGCACCTGGCTCCCACGAGGTACATCAAAGGTCTCGGTTCCACCACCTTGACCTCACTTCTCCCCAGCAAAGACCTCACAGAAGTTCAGCAGTAACTCAGACCACCTCCATAAGCTCCAGCTTGGCTGCAAGCCAGTCCCTCCAATTTCCACTCAACCCTCTGACCTCTTCCATCCCTGCCTGTCAAAACAGAGGACTATTTTGTCCTCTCAGGTGGCTGAACTGAGCAAGGTGGTTTTCAGAATACATCTCCCACTAAAATGCTGAGGGGTAGCACGGCTTCCCCTGCACAGAGAGGAACAACTCCCGGGGTCCTGGGACACGAACTCCATTTCTGACCGGTCAAATGTTTCCAGCCAACCTAGGAGACCTGCCAGGTGACCTGGACAGACTGCAGCACAAGTATTCACCACGACGGATGATGCCAAGATAACTCTTGCACCGAGACTGTTGCCATTTCTCCCCAGGCAGGGTTTCTAAGATGGACACTTGTTGCTGGGAAGGTGAAACAGGCGTAATTATTGCGAAGAACAAACCAACCTACTGTAAAACCTGGCTTAAAATCTAGTCCAGATTTGAAAACTGAGTGCAATGCTTTCGGCGGGTACTGCCCACCCCAGGACCCCGATACCCAACAGCAGGACCAAAGCAGTGACTGCCAGGGAATGGGATGCTCGTGGGCAGCTCGTCCTGCCATGGCTCCTGGCTAAGGCAGGTCCCGCCATTAGCAAGGTTAAGCTTCTTTCCCTCCATGAACTGAGCAGGTTGCATTACAGACTGCAGGTGCAGGGCACAGAGGGAATTCACAGTGTCACTTTAAGTGATGCAGCACCTTTAAGTTGAAAGTCATTAAATTCAAGATGTTTCTAGCAACACAAATTGCAAGAACATCTTCATAACTCATAATCTCATTACACACAAACTTAGGCTGCTGAGGGGCTAAAGGTCTCCTCACAAAGGCTGGCTTAGCCCCCGTCCCTCCCGGGACATGGGCATATCTGCTGTTACTCCCGCCTTACGCACACCCATCTGTGTCACAGGGACAGCGGGGGCTGGATCTGCCACCCAGCCGGGCAGTGGGGAAACATGCACCCTCGCTCCCTTCCAAAATCCACGTACCTCTTCATCTCCGAGGCCGGGTCCATGGCTGGGGCGGGTGCCGTGCCGGGGCACGGCAGCTGGCCACGGGGCTGGGGGTTAGCCGGGTGCCTGGCCACTAGGTTAGCATGTCCACCTGCCGCCCCGCTCCGCACCGGCCGCTCAACCCGCCGCGACGCTGGAGGTGACCCCGGCGTGTGGCCGCGGCTCTGCCGGCACCTGTCAGGACAGGCAGCGTCGCTGGAGCGAGAAGGGGAAACTCGAGCCCCGTGGGGAAGGAGCGAGGGGCCGGGGCAGGCGATGCGCTAGGCCTGACGTCTGCGGGGCTGTCCTCGCGGCACGGGAGCTGCGCTGTTTTCAAGGGGAGGGAAAAAAAAAAAGCAGAGGACAAATTGAGACTTCCAAGTCTTTAAAAAAGGTGGAGGGGCGTCAGCCGGTGCCAAGCAGATGCAGGGGCCATTTCCATCTGCTTTATAACCTGCTTTGAACCCTGCCTCTCCTTTGTGCTCGCTGCCCTGGGCGGGAGCTGCTTTCCTGCATCCTTGCCGTGCGGCTGCCTGATGGGGCAGACAGGGGGAACTCGCTGGGGGATCCCCGCTTTCTCCAGAAAGAAGAGGGGCTTGCTGGCTGCCCAGAGACCTGAGCAAATGATTTTAGCTTCTCTGATTCAGGGGGAAATGGGGCGTAACAGCAGTACCTGCCCGCGGACACTGCAGCCCCGCGGGCAGCCCGGCGCCCCCCTGTCCCTGCCCTGTGACGGGGATGGGCAGCCGGGACGGGGGCAGCAAGCCCAGCCTGCTCCCTCTCTGCTTGCTAAACAGCAGGGATCAGAAAGCAAGGAAACATTTTTGGGGGAGAGCTGGCCAAGCCAGAGGTGGCTGGAGGTTACCCAGGATGGGGTGGCACCACGGGAGACGCAGTGGTCGCCTTTATGAACACAGAAAATCCTGGGTGCTCCCTGCACCGGGATTCGGCCTTTTCTCCTGCCAAGAACTACAGCATCCATGATTCTGATGCTCCTTTTGCCTAAAATCTAGTAACACAAAGGTAAAAAAGAAAGGCTGTAGAGACTTTGTACGGCCACATGAGGTCCGGTGGTGGAAAGCGCAGCATTAGGATTCTCTTCACTCCCTTTCCCTGAAGGCAATGGGCAGAACAGATTTAGCAGATGACACATAAAAGCTCCTCCCTTGCTGGGATCACTCCCCCAAAACACCGCCTGCCCCGCACGGCTCACCAAGGCCAGGGATCACGCTATCAGGTAGGGATGCTTCACTGTCAAGTGACCTGTCTTGGTTTACACTAGATTTGGCTTCCAAATGGATTTAAGTTATCGCCACCCCGAGGCAGGTCCGCAGCAGCACGTTAAACTAGAAATGGCCACATCGCTGCTTTTTGGTTACAAAATATTCAGATCAAAGGTGGGGAAAGACCAGAACCTCTTTGCTAGCTCTACAAATGCAGATTTGGCTCCTGATGCTGTTTGACCAGCCAGGCACTGATTTTACATTGGCCATTTCCAGCCCTAAATATATCCAGCAGACACGCCAGCCCCCAAACACCAAGCGTGCACCGGCGAGTGGCACGTACCATTTCTCAGCCGAGCCCCACACGCCGCAACCGCAGCTCCCTCATGTCCCCCAGCCAGGGCCACCTCATCCCAGCTAAGCCACACCGCCCGCTCGGGTCCAGGCACCCCTGACCCCCCCACATGCACCTGGCAGGGATGGACATCTCGTAGGTCCCAGCAGAAAGACGTACCTCCCCGGAGCAACGGGAGCTGTAGAGAAACCTCCAGCATCCAGGAGCTGCACGGCCCTTAGAAACCTGCTTGTATACCCTCTGGGGGCTGATACCCCTCCCTGGCCCCCCCCTGCATCCCCTCCCCGCAGCTCCAGCAGCCCACGTAGGCGCATGCCACAACTGAGCCGGCATTAGCCTACAACAACAGCCTTTGTTCCCCTGGCACTGGAAACAACATCACATTGTGGGCAGCTGCCTGCGCCGGCAGGAGCTGGCGGCAGGGTGGCTTTGGAGGATGTACCCTCCGCACGCTGTGCTTTCCGCTCTCCTGGCAAGCTCGTGACTAAATCCGCTCTAAACTGTGTTTTTCGTGCAAAGTGGAAAAGCTGGGGTTTTTTGATCGGTGAGATGATGGCTAAAGCTAGAGCCAGGCTGCAGTGTGAGAAAAACAACGCAAGAGTGTTTTTCCCCACACGCTGCAGCTGTGGAGGTCAGTTTTGGGCTGATCCCGCAGAAACAGGTCATTCACTTTTCCCAGGGGCGAGCCTGCCCGAGGCTGGTATTGCCCTCGGTGCCGAGACCCCTCGATGCTCCATCTCCATCGGCCCACCTCGACAAGCCTCGGACCTGCGCCTCCAGGCAGGAAAGTCAGGGTATTTGGAAATCAAATTTCAATGAATTTATCTTCCAAATAGCAATCAGCGTTCAGGCTGATGAATGTCAGGAAGGTCCTCGGCATTTTTACAGAGTTCCTCGTGGCATTACTGGTTTATTTTTTGAGACCCTCCCAGCTCCACCTAGAACAACTGATTAAGCCCTGTGTAATGTAACTGATTTTCTTGTGAGCAGAGCTCTTTTCTTCTGCAGCAGTGTTTCCTTTTTTAATGAAAGTGTTTTCATCAGTTACATGTTTTCAGTTTCGTAGACAAATCTTCTAAGGTATAGCCAGTAGCTTCTGCACTCTCCTGAGTGAAATATTTAGTGCAAACCTGTTATTCTGCATTAGGCAAGTTCTGGTAGAGAGGAAGATAACCAGCAATTTTGTAGCACCCATTTTCCTGATAGTTAAGGACAAGATTTCTCATTAAAGGAAATAATTTCGGTTTGCACTAATCCTATTAAATATTTAACAGCTCCTGGGCAGCAGCAGATCTTGGAGTTAGTATACTGTATACAGGGGTTTTTTCCTGTAGGAAAAAGAATATGGCTTCTGATAAATACTGAAAAAGATGACATCAGAAGCAGAACCCATCCCTCCCCAGGCGCAACAGCTCTCACTGCTGCTGGGTCCAGTCGCTCCAGCTGTGTTTCAATTCAACCTCCCAAAAAACCTGAAGCATCTAGGTCTGGAGATCAATTATTTTTTTTTTAACACAGCCCTTTCAGGCTTTTTATTAAAGCCTGCTTGCTGGTGCAAATCTTCCAGACCTTTTAAAATCACCTTTTTCAAACTATTTGACTAGAGGTCATATCTCATGTAGTTGTAATTATAGAGTCCACCGCGACCACCTTCCGAAAAGGCTCTTTGATTCAAGGTGAAGATCAGCTTTTGCTCTACAGACCATAAAGCGTTCAAAAAAAAATATCTCTGAGAGCAAAGACAGGTACGGTAAAGTGTGCCTTTTACCCCTCAAGAGCTCACAGGTCTTCAACTGGGAAAATATGCTCAGAATTTAACTTTCCCTGGCTGTACCCGTGCTGCTGGGAGTCCAGCATCAGCAGGGTTAAACACATCTGACAGGTACAGTGCTCCAAAACCAGGGCATTTGCAAACCCCGCTGCACGGAAATGTGGAGAATTGCCAGCAAAAGAGGTTTTTGTCCCTAGCTTGAAGCCAGCAGTGCAAATAGCAAAGCCATGGAGACTGGTCCCTGAGAAGTTTTTCTGGTTCAAGAGGACGGACTAAGGGGGACAGGAGTTTTTGGTAAGAAACAAGGCTGTGATAAGGGACCCTCACAGGGCTGGGGCAGCTGAGGAGGGGGGTACATGCAGGGGAGCTCGGTACCATGGGACCTTTGCTTTATGTTAAGGTTTCTTGGCCATGCTGGTGTGCTAAATCGATGCTCCTGTGCTTCAGCGGGGCTCACCATCCAGCCTGTAACTGGGAGCAAGTAAGCCTGCAGGTGCAGGGGTTACAGCTGGGCAGTTTGGATTAATCACAGCATGTCTCAAGGTGATGCAAACTGCTGGCAGACCCAGGGACCCATGGGTGCTGTGCTCCCATAAGGGCCATAAAGAGCTCAGTAAGCAGATAATACAAAAGTAGCATTGAATTATTAATGTTGCTGATTACATTTCAGTCACACCTAAAATGAAGGATCAGAATTGAAGTTCTGTTTAGCTACCTCCTCTTAAAGCAAGGCTGAGCCCAGCCATCACGGCGTGCATGATGCTGCACCACCTCCGAAGGGAAGAGGCCTGAACACGCCGAGCGGCTAAAGTACCCCAGAAGAAGCCATTCTGCTAGGCAAAAATCTGTTACAAAGCTGGCATATTTCTTTTTATGCCATCAATGGAAACACGATGATGAGTTGCCCTTCTCTGGGTAAACAGAGCGAGCAAAGGGTGGGAGAGCAGGTAGGAGTCCAATGAGGGATGCTCCCCTTTCACAGAAGCTTTGGCTGATCTTCTGTGAATCCTTCTGGTTTGTCCTGCTCTTAAAAAGAATATCCTTAGCTAAATTATTTTTCCTTTGAAAGCTGGGTTGATGTTTCCTTTCCATTCACAGTAAGTGCTGCCGTCTCTCCAATCCCGGTATTGACAGCAGGCAGCAAACATGCCCCTTGGCCCCCCCCGGACGATGGCAGCTGGTCCCTTTGGAGCCCAGCAGCCTTCTGCTGCCGCAGCGGCTCTGGCCACAAAGTGAGCAGAGATGAAGAAAACCACTTTGAAAACTTACTGAAGAATATTTATGAAAAATGGAATCCGAAGAAATGCATCCAATCGAGCAGCTTGGACTCCGCCCAGCACTTCTGGTGCAAGTTTAGCAATGTGCTTGTCTATCATTTGGCAGATTGCATTAACAGGTAGAGGAGAAAATGTCCAACTGAAGGGGACTACAGATCTGTTTTACCAAAAGCCACTAGATGGGGATGCAAGGACACTTTTCTGCTCACTCTTTTACACGTGGATCCCCGTTTAGTTGTGCTTGAGCTGGCCTTTCCCACTAATACGGGCTGTTGTTGTCCTTGCTTTTACTTTTTAGGAGCTGACAGAGGTCATTTGGAAACTTATCACTCTCTGACTTTTCATCCTGTACAAACCAGGCCTTAGGCAACGGTTACGATGTGATTACTGCTTGCCGAATATTATTCTTAAGGCTCAGCAGAAGGAAGAGTGAAGGACTTGGCTTTCAGTTTGCGGATTAGTCTTCTCTTATAGGCTGTGGAAAGGAAAAGTACTTTATATTGAACACAATGGCGGGGGGGGAAGGTATTCAGCAAACCAGTAATCTCTGAAAATGGCCATACTTTGGAACAGTTACTGTGGAAAAAAGCCAGGACATTTTTCCTCAGGCTCAATAGTCAAATCTCTGGGCAATTTTTTTCTCCTCCTTTGAAATCCGTATTTCTCCTATAAATAAGAGAGATAAAAATCAGAAAGTTTGGTTTGGCAGAGGTGTAGGCAGGATCAGCCCTGGTGTCTTAGGCAGAAGCACTCCATAGATGTATACCATGAGCACATAAGGGCTGTGGGAATCCATGCAATGTGTAAGTAATTCTACAGGGCGTAAGGAGTGAGGAGCGCTCCTACTATACATTAATTTTCAGCTCTGACCTGCATCCACCTTGGGCTTCCACAGTGAGCACCCCCTCTTGCTATTTTTGTCTTAAATGTTAGGATATTTGGTGGTCTTATTAATTCTCAGCTCCTGGAGTCAGGTGAATGTGAAAAAACTCTCCTAGCATATTTTCAACAGTAAAATTCCACCTTCTGTAGGGTACCCAAAATGCACTCCAGGGTTCAAAACACAGAATATACTTTGAAAGAAGTCAAAAAATGGGTTCATTTAAAAGAAATTTCGTAAAAGCTTTTGGTGGTTGGCAGGGAGGAGGGAAGGAGGAGTCAGGGTGTCTCGGGCAGAGTAACCAGCTCAGATGGAAAGTCTGAGAAAAATGCTTTGGTAAATGCCCTGAAAGTAAAATAATCTTACATTATCATGACAAATCCAGAAACTTGGGAGAACCATTCAAGTATTTAAGTGATGATGTATCTTTCTTACTCAATACGCTTAAAGCATAGAGCTAATGCCACCAGTTTATAGCAATCCATGTTTTTGGGATTGGGGAGCAGAGGTGAGGGGGACTGCTTCATGTTTTAAATTGCATCTCCAAGAATTGCTAAAAATTGGTTGCTAAACTTCATTAAAAATAAACAGAAGTGCAATTGCTTTTGCTGGGCGAGAGAGTGGAAGGGCTGCAGGGCCGAGGGCTGACGGGGCCCTGGACGGCTGCGGTGGCCGTTCCCCTCCGCTCTCCGCAGGCCACTGCCCCGAGCCCATCCTTCAGGTACTGCCCGCGGTCCCTGCCCACGGTGTTCCCAGCAGCTCGAGCAGGTACTGCAGCCTTCCTGTATTTTTCTTCTATTTTTTTTTTCCCCCCACTGCTTAGTAGTCTCCTCATGGTGACAACAAAATGTCTGTTTTCCAGGAAACCATTTGAGCTTTATGGATTAGCCATGGTAGGCACTTGCAGACCTCCATAAAGCAGGTTGACACGCTCTCTGGTGTATTACTAACTCGACTGAAAAATTGATCAAAACTGATAGAGTTACAGGGCCCTGAGTCCCTTTACAATCTGTCGTTGTGCTGCTCAGCTCGTACAGAGGCAGCAGAGCCAAACCCAGCGAAAACTCCTGCCTGGAAAAATACACCTTCATCCTGCCCTTGGCTTTGCACTGTGGCAAGAGCCGTGCACCCAAAGCGGATGATGTGCAGGATGTGCCCCCCTCGCAATTGCTGCTGCTCCTCCTGGGGCCAAGCTCCCCCCCGGCACCTGCAGGTATCCCCAAAATGTAGCAGGGAGCACTTGCAGAGTCCTGCATGGGGCCATGACAGTGGCTGCAATGTCCTCAGGGCTGGCACCTCCTTGCCTCGATATGGGCATGGCCTCAGGTGCCTCCTGCACCCTTGCTGCAGCTGTGCACCCCCCATCCCATCTGCTCCAGCAGCAGCTCTTAGAAGACACTGCTTAAATTACAGGAACATTTAACAAACTCATTAAATGTGGGCATAGGTTTGCTGGAGAAGATGGGATGCTATGCAGAAGAGGAGCTGCTGGTCTCCTGCAGGACCACAACAAAGTATTTTTTCTTTTCCTCCCTGCCTCACCGAGATTATCAGTCCCTCTGAGCAGAGTCTGTGCTTTGCAAAGTATTTGTGCTTTATTTCAGCCCAAGATCTCCTAGTCTTTGGGAAGGCAGCCGGGTGTCGGGTGCGTAGCCTCTCCCCAAGCATCCTCTAGTCTCCCAGTCCTATAGAAACACCTCCTGCCTCTGCTTGTTATTTACAGTTTGATTTTTGCTGAAATCCCAAATGAAGACTGAATAGCAAAGCCAATACCTGATTCAAAGTGTTTCCAAATGAGGGATCAGGTGGGATACGAAGGATATTAAGATAATTGACAAGGGATCAGAAGTGAATGAGATAACGGAGGAGATAAGGCACTCGCTTCCAGTCCTAAATGTGCAACCAGAGCCAAAATCCTCTTCACCACATGTTAAGCTGTGCCCACTCTCGTACCAGCCACAGTGCTCACTGTCATATTCAGTTCAATAAAGCTGATCAATAAACACACACAGATTAATGCAATGACATGATATGCACGCAGGGGAAGAAGTGCTGCCATGGAAAAGCATCGCTCGCACCAGTCTCTGTACCGCCTTTGAACGGGAAAAGGACAGCGAGGGAGGTGCTCGGCTTTTCAGTTCTGTGGAGTCGTGATACAGCTTACAGCCGCCAACAATGTTATTTAAACATGGCTTTTAAATTATGTCAAAATATTATTATCATACGGGTTTATTAGACAAAAAATGTACAGTAATGACTAGTTTCAGCATAGGGAGCAAATAGAGTACATTTTAAAATGTTCTATGTGCACGAGGATAGATATACAGGATATGCAAGAAAAAATGTGATTATTTTACTGCAAACGTCAAGCACAGACAGCCTTCAATCACCTTGCAAAATGCTGGAAGTTTTCCAGTTTGTAAGCTCTTTGCCATTGTAACATCTCAACGGTATATTTATTTTTACCTGAAAACACACAAAAATAAAAAGGATCTTCCAGGAGCTCTTTGCACCCCTGCCATTCCCTCAGCTATAAACAATTTCTGCTGGGCTCCTCACCGAGCCCCACACCCTGGCCAGAGCCGCCCCTGCGACCCCCGTGCCACCCTCGTGGGGTGACCCTGGCCAACAGAGGGGTGCAGGATCAGCCCCAGCAACCCCTGGAGGCAGCCCCAGCTACCTGCATGGGTAAAAACATGCAGCATGAACTCTGGGTAACATTAACGTACTTAATATCTTTTTCAGACAACGATGTTATTTAAGTCATCAGTACAGTAACTAATTGTTACCGTGCATAACTCTTTCATGGCCGCCGAGGTGTTGACAGGCCCTGAGGGCCCCAGCTCCCTCCTTTTGTCCTTGCTTTCCCCTGTGGCCACAAAAATCTCATTTCCTTTCCCCCCAACCAGATTTTAACTACTTACCCCAGACAGGGTCCGATCGCTGAGCCAGGAGGTGACCCACAGCCCCAGGCAGGTGCGAGGCGTCACAAAAGGACCAGCACCAAACATCTCGGTGAACTCAGTGGGTCAAGACCGTAACAGCTTCAAAAAAATCCCAGGAAAGAAAAGCAAGTGAAGCAGCTACAGTGTAACCCGGCCTCCGAACTTAGCCGCGCTCCGTGGCTTGTGCCATCGGGCTCATCTTTGCACAGCCCACATCCATGCTGCAGACCTCGGGTTTGCCGCCGTGGAGTGGCCTTCTGCTTTAGAATGAATGCCCCTGGTCACTTCCACTCACATGTTGCCCAAGGAGTGTACCCTAAATATAAATAACATTGCAGGGGCTGCTGAAGGTACCTCCTGCAGCTTCATGCTCTTCAAAGAGCGCCGGAGGGAAGCGGCTCGGTCGGCTCTGGTGCGTTCCCATCCGCAGGATTTAATGTTATTCCTGAGCTGTTAGCAGACCTAACCCAGAGCTATGGTTTTTATCTTTTTTTCCTTCCCCTCCTTAAATAATAGATACGTAAGTGAGCTTTCCTAAAGCAGTGAAGGTGCTTTTGATCTTGATTACTAGTATCAGCTATAGCGAGAAAATTAAAATTCAGAATTTGTTACCAACACTTTAATTATTCAGTATTATCAAGTTGTCACCAGGCCTTTAATTATTTTTCCGTTTACATCTAATTTCCCACACTATGATTGCTTTAGTAATGTTAAGGTAGACCTGCAACTATAATAGAAAACGTCCAAGTCCTTTATGATGCTGGGGATTGGAAATGACAACGTTAATAAAATTCACACATCTCCCATGCCACAAGCCATCATCAATACAGTGTTCATCTGCAGTTGGCATGCTATTTAATTATGCTCTTTTGGTACCAGTAGGCACCTAATAATATATTCAAAATGAGTAAACAGGATATAACACTGACTGTGATTCTGCATCTATTTAAAGTCTGGGCAGAAGACCATGAAAATCTCACTGCCCGCGCCTCTCAGCGGTGGACTTTCTTAGCGTTTTGGACGACGGCGTGACGATGGCGTGACAATGGGAAAAAGTCGATTATGTATGGGGTAGGTACACCCAAGACATCGGTAGTATTCTGGAGATGGGCAGAGATTTCACAGGTGATTAACATCAATTATGCAGATAGTTACCGTCGGTAACAGAGATCGTTTGTTTTAACACACCAGGCAATTTTGCCTCAGCAAAACGTTATGCAGAGAAGAAAACTGTGGTTACAACGATGGAGCTGGTGCAGAAACTCTCACAAACCTCACTAGACCCAGCAAAAAGGCAATTTGCCAAGTTTCTCACCCAGACCAGGGCAGGAAAACGGTGGGATTATTATACCTGCTGCAGATCCCCGTTGCTGGAGGAGCCCCTGAGGAGCTCTTCCCACTGCTGTGCACTCATAACCCTGGATCTCTGGGGGAAGATACGAAACTGCTATTTCTCTCCTCTTTTCCCCTAAAAGGCCGTTACCAGTCAGGGCTCACTTTCTCTCTGACATGCAGGTGATGTCTGATGGACACTTGAAGCAGCTCACCTCAGACGGACGGCCAAAGATCACTTAGCATCCGTCCCCGGCTGCCCTTCACCCCAGCCAGGCCCGGGGCTCCCAGCGGATGCACGTGTCTGGGAGGGCCACGGCCATCCCCAGGCTGTGCACACAGGTCCCACCAACGCCCGGCGAGTCAAACGCTCTGGGGACAAGCTGGGTTGAGGTTTTCATACTGCTCATGCTAACAACAGACTGAACCAGGGGAAAAAAAGTCTAGCAGAAGACCTGCCCAAACTGCCCGCAGTGTCATCAGCTGGGAGTGGAGTTAGCACTGGACGGAGGCATCAAGGGCGAGAGATGCTGGGGACGAAGCCGGGCTGGAAAGGCAGAGGAAGGTTTCGGGGAGAGCTGCCGGTGCTGTATGTAGGGAGGGGCCCGGGCAGTCGGCCTCAGAAGAGGAGGGGGCCGGCCCTGCTCGCAAGGCGGGGAAATGGCCAGATTCAGCTTATCAACGTGACGAGGTGGGAGAGCAAAGGGGAACAGAAGAGGCACACGGAGCGTGCCCTGCTGTCATTCCAGGTATTGCCCAGTAGCAAAAGCAACCAGCAGCAGCCCGTCAGGACACTGGGGTGGGGTCGCCATGTTCTTTACATGCAGCCTTAAAGTCCTTTGACATACCTCATTACTTTCTGTCTTGGAAGATTGCTTGGAATCACTCGGAAGACGCTCCAAGTCCCAAGCTGCTCTGCAGAACCCCCAGGGCTCTCCCCTGCCACCCCGGCCTCGCTGCTTCCAGCTATTAGGACTCGGAAATTTTCGTCCCACTCGTTTCTTTGCAACAGGAAAATGGACAAAGCCTACCTGCTAATGTACACAAACCCGGTCCATAAACCCGATGAACAGCAAAATAAGGAACTTGTGTCTGACCCTGCCCCATTTTACACTGTGTTTGAGCACTCCGAAGCTAAAACAGAGGGAGAAAAGCCTTCAGCAGGTCAGCATCTCCAGACTGGGGTCTCCCAGTCACCACCATAATTTGGTCTTTCAGCTGGCGGATAGGTGTGTGTAAGGTTTACGGGTGCCCACCCGCTTCATGCCAGCTGCCACTCAAATCCGCTGTTTGGCATGATTGTCTTTCTTACTATCTAATGACACTTCTTGCCCAGAATTAATTAGCAGATGTACAAAACAACCTTTCTAACCAGCACCTCCATTTCTAGCCTGCAGCACATTCTGCAAACAAATTTTACATGTTTGAGATTTAAATTCGCATTAAATCATTAGTGCTGATCTTCCAGAGACGGCGAAGCAAAGGTTGCTAACACACTACCCAAGTGCTTGGGATCGTTACGTGTTTTATACCGTTCCTCTCTCCACTAATTGACTTAATGCCACACACAGCTGGGAGCATATTTGCATCCCCGAGAAGACCGCAGCACTCCAAAGATGTGCTTTTTCACGTGCCAGTCTGACAGCTTGACTCTCAACTGGCTCCCCCGCAAAAAATACCCACGCCACACAGATGTGGATGATTAGTGCCTGAACCAGAACTAACTTCTCAGAAAATTGTACTTATTGCAGGACAAATTGAGTCTGCTCTGGCAAAAGCCAGAATAATTGCTCAGGGGAGCACAGGGCTTATCCAGCAGTTAATTCATTATTTGTACCTGCTCAGAGCCAGGATAGAAACAGCAGGCAAGGCGGCGGCAAACAAGGTACAACGCCAGTATCTCAGGATCAATTTGTTCAGATAAAGGCTTATTGCCATCACAGCAAGGTTGCAAAACGCCTCTACAAGTGCCTACGGGTGGGAAAATAAGAGGAGGGAGCTCTTTTTACCACTGTCCTTTAGTTTTGTGGTAAGTTATACAGACCTGAATACAATTAATGCTGTGGTTTGGGCTTCGCCATGCCTTCATAGGCGCCCCGAAGTCAGAGTCTAGAGGGGAAAAGCATCTGAAGTTGGGAGGGCAGATCTCATGTCCACAACGGTGCCAGGATAAGGCAACCAGCACCCACCAGCGGCAGCTGTGGCTGGTCTTGCCACGTGTGAAGCCTGACGCTTTAGAAAGAAATAGCAGCTTGAAAAAAAGTGTTAACAGCCAACAGCACCAAAAGTGATGCAGACGCTGAGCTCTGCCGTCTTTCTAGTGACACTTACCATACCAGGGCCGACCTCACTGCGCACTCCTGAGGATACCCCTTTTAGCTGCTCTAAATACATCTCCTCAAGGGACAGGGGCTTCTCCGCAGCTGCCCGGGGTGACCCCACGTCGGCCCCCGTCTCCGCCTCTGGCTCTGCGATCCCATCTGCGCGCGCCAGCCCCCGGCGGCAGCTCTCACCCGTCCCTCCCAGCAGTGATTGGCACGCTGAGAAGTGGTGTGCCGTGGCCACGCGATGAGACACGCCGTGGTGCCAGGGCTCAACTTCTTCAAGCGTCTCTGGAAGATCCGGGAAGCCGATTTTTTTAAAAATATCAAGCCATTCATCAGGGCACGCAAACAAGCTCAGGCGTGCAGGCACTGCGTGAAGTCCAGCCTGGCCTCCAGGCAAAGCAAGGCTGCTCCTAACTGCAACACCACCTTTAAGGGACTTGGCAAACTGGAACAGGATGTGTCTCTGTTGAGTGTGGATATTTCTCCACCTTTTTTTTTGTAGTCCTGACCGGTGCAGGGAATCACTGTGAGGCTTCATTTGCTTTGTTGCATTCACACTGGGTTTATTGTAGTATTTTTTTTTTTAAATACTACCTGTGCACCGTTTTGGCTAACATTCATCTAGATCTTAATACATTAGCTCTGTCAGATGTATGATCGCTTAATACTTTTATAGACTTTAATTATTTGCTAATGCAGAACAGTAAGAATACTGCCAGTTCTTTCATTGCCATGAAATGAATCGCAGAACTGCCAGGCGAGCGAGGCAGTGGACAGGGACGAGCACGAGGTGGTCTCAGAGCAGACCAAGACGATATGGTTGGGACAGTCACATTTGCTACTGTGGGTGGCCAGGGAGCTCCCCTACATGATCCAGGCATGGGACAGGTTTTTTTATTTCAATTGAGAGAATGTGTTAGTTAAAATAGTCTTGGGCAGGTTTATGCTATTTGTTCTGCATCATTACGCAGCTATTTTTGCTAAAGCAAGCAATAATTAAGCCGGTTGTCCCCCCTGTATTTGAAGGTAGTGCAGATATAGTCATTTTTCTATTCCTTAAAAATAAATAAATACTTCTCACGTGGAAACGCAGTTATCATAACATGAGCATGTTTGACAGTAAGGGCACTCGTACTGCACCCTATTAGCACAGCCATCTTCCCATCAGCTCCCAAATGGAACAGAAACAAATGCAATAAGAATTCACACAACACGCTGGCCATAGAAATATCTAGAGAGAAAAGAATAATGAATCCAGTCTGCGCCACACTACTCAAACAACCCCATCGCCTTCATTACCAGCTGCAGCACAGAAAGGCCACTACAGACATTTGCCGCTCTCTCACCGTCATCTTTAGTCATTCGGTGACTTGCAGCATCCCTTGGACCGGACCTGCACTTGTCTTTGGAAAAAGCGTAACCCAGGGAAGGGACAGCAACCAGGGCGAGTTAGTACGTCTGCGAGGTGAGCAGCAAAATCCATCCATGAGCTAAAGGAGGGAGCAGACAGCTAAAAACCAAGTTGCATTTCTCTTCTGATCCTGCAAACACTTAAACATATGCTCACAGCTACACAGGTAAAATATCCACACTGGAATTACTGACTAGCAAAGTGTTGGAGGACAAAAGGAATTAAAGAAACCTGCCAGTGACGACCCGTACGCAGCGGTGTGTGCAACCGGGGCTGTGCCAGCGCAGCTGCTCACGCACCGCCCGGGGCTGACGCTGCACCAGCAGTGCTCATACAAAAAGCTTCAGTGCTTTGGTGCACAGCTCCCAGCTCGGGTCCGGCAGAGACGGGGGAGACACGGCCAGCCGTGAAATGGGCGGGAATAAGTAACGCCGATACCCGCGCCGTACCGGCGCGCGCAATTCCGCACCACAGTTACGGATTAGTGCTTTGTTTTCAGTCCATGCCATGCTGCTGAGCCACCAGATGAACTTATTTTACTCCATTTTAACACTGAAGGCAAAACTGTTCTTTTAAATGTTAAAAATGTCACATATTTGGGAGGCGGAAAAAAATGTGAGTTGTTGATAGACCTTGTGAATGTGAATACCAGCACTCCAGCCAGCACTAATGTGAAGTGCTGCCTTGTGTGCAAGGTGGGTTTCTGCCCTTCGCCCCCCGCGCGGCGAGCAGCTGAACATATCCATGAGGAATGGGAAAGTCCACGTCTTGGTGACAGCTCTGGGCAAGAAGAGTGATTGAACACATTAAGGGTTAGGGAAGGTAACACTTCCAGGACTGTCCTCTGAGCACGGGAATGAGAAAGGAATTATTTCACCACCCTCTAATACACCTCCGTAGTAAGAGAGCGCCTGTTTGTTGTCTTGGTAGTAGATGAAAAAATCCCAGCCAGCCCCTTTGCCCCTTTGTGGCATCACCGTGCCTCGGCCTCTGGCTCTTCCCGGGGTATTTTGTGTTTCACTCCGCTGATGCTCAGCCCTTGCCCCACTCGCGTGGAGAAGCTGAGTGATTTGGGGAGCCGCTGGCACAGCGAGGGTCTGATCCCTGTTCCCTGGCGATATCAAAACCAGCAAAACTATCAGTCTCACTAAGAGCAAGACATCACCCTCACAAATTAACCCACATTTTTCACCTTACACCTGCTGGAAGAGCCACCCTGGGCCAGCACCGCTCCACTCGGGCGGCAGCAGGGGAGCAGAAACCAGCTCCGTATTTTTGCAGCCAAGGTCTGCTTTCAGCTGGGCAGCAAATGAACTCCTTAGGAAGAGCAGGACAGACTCCCTGCAGAAGAGACTTCACACCAGTGTCTAGGTCCATTCGTGAAATTGGTCATTTGATGAAGTAATTTGGGAGCGGGGCTCCACATCCACGGCTGGACAACGCTGACATTTCGGTTGTCTCCCGGCCGCGCTGCAGTAAATGCAGCTGTCAGGTCAGAGAGCGCCATTTCATTTTCATTCAAGCACCTATTTAATATTCATGATGTTATAGGGGGACATTTTTATGTCGGGAAAAACACAAGTGCTCTCCTAGTATGACTCAAGGGCAATAAAGAATAAATTGTCTTTAAACTTGTATAAAGGATGCTGAAGTCACAAACAAGACATAAAATAATATGGAGGTGGAAAGTGCTTTTTCCTTATTAGGTTTATCAAGGTAAAACTAGGCTGGCAAGCTTGTTCTATCAAGCAAATGGATGTGGTAAAAAAAGGAAATGAAAATTCTGATCCATATTCATTGTTTCAGTGTCAGCAAGGGAGAAAAAAGCTCCACTTTTTTTTTTTTTTTGCTTTAGAAAGCTGATCTGAAGTTTTACAGAGAAAAGTGAAGCTGATAAGGAGGCAAAAGAAAATCAAAGATAATTAATAGAAACACAGCAAGCAGCAGCAAAGGCCAGACAAAGTGTCTAATATTAAACAAAACACGAAACGCGGAACATGCTTGACTGCACCAAGCAGCAGCTCTGGGCACTGACAGCATCTTAATAGGGAGATTTCTTTTCCAAAGCTCCCAGCGCTGGCCCAGCCAGCACCGCTGCTCTCCCCGGCCCGTGGGCTGGCAGCCACCGGCTCCTGCATCGGCAGCGGGGTTTATCTCCAAGCACGTAACAGGTTTAAATTAGGTTTTAACACAGTCCTGGTGGCAGTACCCAAACAGGTACCCACGGACCCATTGCATCCGTGAAATAAAGCCGGGCTCTTTCCCAGATTAAAAAGAGGCTCATGCCTTGAACAGCCGAAGTTTAAGGGAAAAGAGGACTAGTGACTAAATGGGTGTGCGGGTGGGGGGTGTGTGTGTGCGTCTTAATGCTGGCACGGGTGCGTGTGTGTATTTTACATTTCTACAGCCTTGACAAATGAACACATTTTTCTCTGCAGGACAACAACAGGACAAACAAGTTTCAAGTAAGTCCCGCATGCTGCAGCCGAGACCTGGAAGGAACTGGTCCTACAGCCAGCACCGCGTCCCCTGGGCTCTGGGCTGCAACACTCCCCATTTCATTTCAAATTCCACAGCATTTGGCTTTTTTTTTTTTTTAACCTAACATCCACTTCCCAGGTTCGCGTCATTAGGTGAGACAGGCAGCTTTCTGGTTTTCAGAGTTGTACTTTCCTGGCTGTCATGGTGATGGAAATAAGATGACAAAGAGTAAAAGCACTAGCATTCTATGGAAAAATACCCAGAATTTTCATTATCTGGGAGAGCCATCCCTCACGATTTGTGAGCAGGGTTGCCAATTCAGCCAGCTATATGATTTCTGTAAAAGGGAAATCCTAACTGTGTGCAGTAGGGACTGCAGAGGGGATCCAGCAGACGCATCTCAGACGGTGGCTCTTCCTTTCTAAATCGTGTTCTGGCAGTACACCAAAAATACTGCACAGCTTTGCAAAACTGAAGAGGGTTTCTTTGTTGGTTTCAGGAGGGTCTTTTTGGTCAAAGATGATCCATGCTGCATGTACAGGAGTGACAAAGGAATGGGAGTTTGATCCCTTTGGCCTTTCTACAGCCCGCTGAGTGCAATGAACAGATTTGTACTCCTTCCCCTTACAGCTGCCTTCGGTCCCACAGGCTCATCAGCATGAATTTTGTAGACAAAGCTTGATGAGATTTGGAAATTATGCCAGCCCCTACTCCTGTAGAAAACAGAGAATTACTGGAGAGCAGTTTATGTAAATATACTCTCTTTCCTCAGAAGAGGACAGTGGTTTTAATGACAAATTGAGTGAAATCTCACTTGGCATGAAGCAAATAAAATAGTAAATATTTCAAGTTACCACTTTGCAGTAATAGAGACTGCATTTAAAAATAATTGCTGTGACTCTGCCGTACCATACAAAGGAATAGAGTGACAATGCAACCATGATGTGACACGTGCATTACAGCTTTTCATCTCAATTCAGTCTTTAACAGGCTCCATCAGCTGATTGTATTCAGTACATGAAGCGGTATTTTCTGCCAGCCTCTACTGAAGAAGAAGTAGCAATCTCCTGATGCTTCCCGGCAATGACAAACCTGCCTGAATGTCATCGCTGCCACCACAGAGTGCAGCCGTCAGTCACAGGGTAGAGCTTATATAGATGTATGTCTCTGATGCTCCTCTGCTGAGCCCATCATGCACAGCCCATTGCAATAGAAACCAGAGCTAGGACTGGGACTGAGATATAAACTCCCATTTTTTCCGCTCCAGGACTGTCAGACACTGGAAGATGAAGTGTTTTGCCTGGTTAAAGCAGTGGTGTGGGGCCGTTAGAGAAAACAACAGATCGCTGTAAGTTGCTCTGGTATGACCTGTCTCTGCTGTGACTTTTCCTGGCAGTCCCTCAGCATGTCTGTCACCGGGAGAGATGGCTCAGACACGCTATCTGGGTTTCAGCAAACGTCCTCCTTACACCTCTCAACACAAACAGGTCACTGGTGCTTCAGCTGGGCTACAACCTTCACAAGTTCTACGTAGTCTATGCTGGAAGAACAAAACCCTCTGTCGTAGAGAAATCTCTTCTCCAAAGTCCTGCTTTGGATTGCTTATCGGAGGACAAGGCTTTTGTTTCATCAGAGGAAAGTCTTAAAATACCCACTACAAACAGGAAAAACACTGATGTCCACTGTCACTGTGGACTTTCCACACTGTTTTTTCTCAAAGCATGGAAGATGATAGATTAAATCTCTGTTGGATCCCATCACTGAAACAATCCTGGCTTTCCATCCCCAGGTAGACCCCAACTACTCCACTTAAATAAATATGGATACACTTGGTCTACGCAATGCACGCAAACCAAGAAGCTTAACCCTTCTGCTGCAGAAGAGCAGCCACAGACCACATTTCTCATGGTACATTTGCATCTGTCACTGGTCTGACCCACCAACTGATGGGATGTTCTTCTCTAACCCAGTCACTGAACTAAACTGACCAGCAATGTAGAAGGCTAAACCAAATCGTGCAATTAAATCACTTAATTTGCCACATGAGGTGTTTCAGGATCAATGAATTCATATTTGTAAAGTGCACTGAAGGTGGAAAACTCTAAGGCAGCAACAGATAATAACCTGCAAATGATCTGATCATCTCTTAAGTGAAGTCAATAGGCATCATTTACTGACTCTGGATCAGATACATCCCTCCTTTGCCATCTCCAAATACGGTTCTGCCTGATGCTACAACCGTGTCAGATGAGTGACATTAACCGTACGTGAAGTCCTGCTAAACACAGGTTTCAGAACGCAGTTACCAAAGGCTATGTGCAACAGCGAGAGGGAACACCGTATCATTCCTTGGCCTAATCCTGCTGCTGTGCAGTGTTGCGATTACTGGGCAATGGCAGCAGCCTGGAAACACCATTTCTGGGCTGCATTCATCTGCTCAGACACTTCTGCAGAAAAGCTACTCGAAGCCTGCTTGCATGGGGTAGGAGCCAGATAGCATAAAAAAAAATTACAACTGCCGTCTTCCTCATCTGCAAAATTAATGCTTGGTGCTCCACTTCACCCACATACAGTTGAAAGATTCTTCACTGTTATTATGTTTGAAGAGGTTTTTTTTCCAAATGTCATATCGGCACATAACAACCACAATATTCAGAACATGCAGGTGAACTTCCATAAAGCAGAGGAGAAAATTAACATTCTTCCTTATCAGAGGAAATTGAATCTTATTTTTCATTCCATCAAAACATCTCTTCACAGACAGGATAAATCCCATAAATTGCTTTAACCCATGTATCTGCCTAGAGTCCATCATATACGCTACTGTAACAAAGCATGTAATCAAAGTAAATGAGCATAATTACCAACGAGTGCAAATACGGGGTTTCTGGATTCTTTTCTCCGATATTTCATATGTGACCATTTTACTATATGTTTACATTTAAAAATAAGATTAAACTATATTAGATTGGAAGATAAAAGTGCATACATTAAAAATTCATGCAGAAAGCATCCCGTAGCTGTGATTACCATTATAACTATTCATTCAAATCTAGTCTTTTCTCCCCAAATGTGAATGTAACCAAATCACAAAGCATGGCCAAATATTAACCTGTTTCAAGGGACAGTGGGGTCCCGTGCTATCGCACCGCACAGCGAGACTCTCCTTTCATTTCTCTCTACCAGGCAGGAACAAGAAATGACTGCGCACGCTTCCATGTATTTAATGGTAGTTCAGGTCAATTCCTCGGATTTTTACACTCGTGTTACTAGTCCTAGGTATCCCCAGGGGTCGGACAGACTTCTTTAAGGCAACCTCACAGCTGTACAACTTTCTCAACCGGTAGCAACCCCCTAACAGGTCACATCCCCATCCACGCAGCTGCACCGGCCAGGCGTGACTGCCGCGACCCGGAGAGATGCCCTTCCCCGCAGATGGAGCAAGACCAGGAGGAATTACATGCGACTTCCTTTATCTTCCACATCTGACAGAAGCAGGAGGCACGACCCATCGTAAGTGTTACGAGTCAGGTTGTGTCACATCACAGCAGCTTAACAGCATGGCTGGTGGCACCAGTCATGTCAGCAGTTAAGTGACAGTAACAGAGTCACCTGTCAGGTCAGGGCTCTGGGAATCAAGTAACACATGCATATTGATGGCCCGTAATAGTATGCACACAGATACATCTTCATAAAGATAATATAAATCAAGCTCCTGTCCGGGACAGGCGCATGTCACAGCTGTAAGACGTGGAAGTCAATTCATTTAAATTACATTTTAAACCAGACAGAACCATAATCCGTCCCGCGGCACATTAATACATCAGGTAGCCTGATCCACCTTTCAAAAGGTCCTGAGTCAGATCATTTTTTTTCCACTTTACAACCTCCCAATTGAAAACAAGCCCCAAAATTATATTTAAACTACATTTCTCCTTCCATTTGTAAGTGCAAATTAAGTTACATATTCAGAAAAAACAAGTCTTTCAAGAAACCAGCTATGCCATGTTAGCAGCAAATGACCTGATCTCCAATGATAACTTCATACTTACCAGGACTAATCCAAACCAGAAGTGCTCAACTGCCATTGTTTCCCCTCGATAACATTTTCTTCATTTCCTGATAAAACTGGCCATGAATGTAAGTGTACTTAAGCAAAGAAAACTATGCATTAGGCTCTTCTTCAACATATATGAATACAAGCACAAGCTAATTTACCAGTCTTTAGCTACGTTGTCTTGTAGGAATTTTTACAGTATTCTGCTTCCAGAGCAAAGAAAATTACAGTCTTTGCTCTTGACGGTAGCACCCAAAGTTCCAAGTGTCCAGTGACTCTTCTGGTGTGGCTGCTGGAGGGGAGAGGAGAGGAGTACAGCTGGGATCCAGCCCTACTAACGTGAAAGCTCCCCGAGACTTCAGGATATTTCTGCAGGAAAAATGTATTTTCATTTTACATTCCTCATACAAAGGCCCAGGAGTTCGCAGTGTTTAGGCACAATGGTATGTACAGACATGGTGCCTGTGCATGCGAATATCCCATTTTTGAGCACAACCAAAATGACTGCAGGAATGATGTAGGTATGCAACACTTCAATACTTCTCGGTAATTTGTTTTCTGTGGTGTCTTACTTCAGCTGCTGCTATTTTGTTTTACTGTTGTGTGTTAGAAAGTCTTTGAACGGAGCGGAGAAAATGCCACAGAAGATAGATCTCAAAAAAAAAAAAAAAGAGTTGCATATTTTACAGCTGTAATATCGAAGCAGGAGATGCCTGGCAGCGGACACTGAAATCAATAGTGTTGAAACAGAAGATGACAAAATGCAGACTCTTTCATTATCTGGTTATTAACTACCAAAACAGATTGTCAGGGCATTTAGCAAACTCTTCACCCTCAGACGCTTCCACTCCCAATCACATACGTGTCTTAATGGGATGCCCAAGCTGGGGGTATAGGAATTACCTTCCTGAACGGGACCAAGATCTCTCTCCTGTCTTTGGCAGGGGTCAGCAGCACCTACTTCAGCATAGTTTAGAAATCCCAAATAGGCAAGAACCGGGAATAATCCCTCTTCTGTGTCACGACTTGTTTTGGACTCTGAAAGGCAGGAATTGACTTTCAGTGCTCCCACGGGAGGCTGGGCATCCCTCCCAGCAGGATATCCGGGGCTCTTACAGACAGCAATAATCTTGGTATCTGTCTGAACAACCAATTCCTTTTTTTGCGCCATGCTGCATTGTCAGTCTCATGGACCCTGCAGGGCCACCAGCTCCTCGGTTCAATTTCACAGCTTAATTCAATCCCAAATTATCAAACACATGCAATTACATTGTGACATTTGCATCACTGCGCTGTTCAAGCTGGACCACGAGCGCGTGCGGGGTTCACGTGCCTGCCGGCAGACACAGCGCACGGCCGGCAGCGGCTGTCTCTGACAGCAGCCTCATGAGCCTTCCCCTCTGGTTTTTTTTATTAAATTTTATTTTATTATTTTATTTTACAAAGACATCAAACAGGTGCATTCATTCACTAAAGGGCTTTACTGAATTGCAACAGCTCTGCAGAAGACGTTGGCCGTTGGCCCCGTGCACCAGCGCCCTGCACGGCCCGCAGCTCCGCAGGCAGCGCCCAGCCCCAGCCTGAACCATGGCCAGTCCCTCTGGAGACCCTGTGGGGCTTTGGCCAGAAGGTGCTGTAGCACGAGCGGGGACACAGACTGCATGAAGGCCACCAAACTGGAGCATAACCCCCGGATCCACCCGCTCAGTATAAACACACAGTTTGCAGTGCCGGAGCTGGAGCTCCGTGCGTCCCCCAGGCAGTTCACCATACAGCCCGCATCTCCTGCGCTGGCCATCACGGTTTGGACCGTAATGTACCCTCATGCTGAGGGCAATGACCACGTGTTGCAGCTGTCATTTTTTGTTATTATTACACCAACTTTCCCACTCCAATGCCTTTTTGAACAGCTTGCTTAATTGAGTTTATTCCTTCATTATTCAGAGAGTACCATTCTCCTCACATCATACGTCACAGACAAAATATATTAAGATCTGGCGGCATTCTTCCTAGTAGCACTAGGTCATTATTCCCCTTGCGACTCTTACTCTGTACATGTTACTCAAAGGTTCAGTACAGGGCACCGTTAAAAAAAGATTTAGTCCCCCGATGTTACTGGAGAATAACAGATCCTGCTTTTTATACCGTAAACAGTTACAGCTTTAAGGTAGCAAGCAGGGCCAGCAGAACATCTTCAGGGCCAGAAATTAGGGAGACAATGTCCCCTCACAATTCTGTCAGCCTTTGCTTTTTTAATGCAGGAAGAGGAAAGCGCATTCCTGAGCTTGCTTTGATGACACAATATCATCTCAGTTCAATGCTGAGGGAGAAACGCTGGACGGGTGGGATCCTGACCTAGGGAAGGAAACCGATCTACATCACCATCATTTTTTCAGGGAAACCGTAATATTCAAATTGCTTTACAAAGCTGTGAATAGCAACAGAACAAGACGAGCACTGCCTTCAGCCCTAGTTACACCCTTCTCTTGTGATGGTCCGCTCTGAAGTAACTGCAGATCGAGTAGGACCACGTAGGTGCTAGGCTGGTAATAATTCTTTTTTTATCTTCTTCCTAATTATTGGAGTAAGCAGCAGCGTTGAGTTAAAAATACGACCAAGCATTCTCCAGATCTGCAATTATTCTCTCAGCTTGTACTTGTCTACCTTATTTCTTTCACTAATCACTACAGCACAAAATATGCCAGAATTGTTTGAAAACCGAGTCCCATCTTAGACACAGCAAAAGACTAATAATGAATGTTGCTTACACACATTTAATTCAACATACCAGAAGCAATTTTCTCACTCTCTTTAGCATTTTATTTGCTTATAAATACAAGTCAATACCACAAGATGGCACTTTCTTACTTGTGACACACACTATTATAAACACTTACCCTCTTCAAATGTTCCCAGATGTTTACATGTGACTTCTCAGTGGTGAAACATTTAAAAAAGCAAGACCTTCTACAAACTGCATTTGTGTTTGATGTATATTAAATGAGGTCAGGTAATTAAATTCAAAAAAAGAATTTATAAATATTTCAGATAAGAAAATTTAAATACAAAAGCAGAGTTTGTATTAATTAAAATGAATAAGAATTTAAACTGGCCATAACATATCTACATGGTTCAATATAATTTAAAATACTTTTTAAACAATCAAATCCTCTAGCCATTCATCAAAACACCTACCTACTCAACTCTTTAAAAAATATTCTTGGTTAAGAAACCACCTATGCTTTTTCATAGCAATCCTTATTCTGTCCCGTAGGTGGAAATGAAGCAAAATCATATTCCAGACTAGAAAACAGGATAAGAAGGAAGAAACTTTAAAAAACCTGGTAACTTCAGACACTTCAACTCATTCTTCCTTGCATTTCTTAAAATACATGATCTGGTTTTAAAGTCTTTGAATGAAATGTAAATACTAGAAAACTCATTGTTGAAATATGTGAAGAATAAAGAACGCTGCACTAATATAGTGCATAATGATGCTGTGTCAAACTTGTCATTTACAGTAAATGTCACATTTTCCTCAGGATTGTCATGCCTTTTTTTTTTTAATAATTCCTTTTGATGTCTGTAGATTCTCTTATATTTTTTTATTCCCATTGCTCAACAGGAAGAGATGTATTTTCTGGTCTCTTCAGAAAAGTTTCACAAGATCCAAGTCTTAGACTCTGGGGGTTTTTTTAATAAAGAGGTGGCAAAATTTTAAGCTTGCAATACTTCTGTTCTGCCCGGTATATTACACATCAGGAGATTCCTCAAAAAACTGAGAAGTCGGAGAGTTCCAAAAAAGAAAGCAGTTAAGGCAGTCGATGTCTACATTTGGATTTCTTTTTTATGTTACATATCAATGTCTCCGTCATAGGCTAAGGTTAGAGGCTTCTGCTGTGGAGGAGTGCTTTGATGCTGCTTTGTGGTTTTGCTGCAAGAGAAATATTTCAGGAGACAAAATTATAAACTGTAATAAGCTCAGAAACATCATCAAAAACCAAACTTCCACAAAAAAACAACTTCCCATGCTGGCTATTTCTTTTTGCAACTAGGTGACACTGCAGTACAGCAACTACTTCCAAGAAAAACCACACAGACCCGCTTGAGTGCCATTTTGTGTGTGGTACGGACACGCAGCCTGCCGACAACGGGCAGCCAACTGTGCTCTTCGTCTGGAGAGGAAATAAAGTGTGTTTGTCTCCTGTGTCTTCTCACAGCTGACAAAACAAGGAACCCCTTTCAGAAAAATTGAAACATGAACTGTCTAGGAGTGGGATATTCTCATCTTTTCTTTGGCACGGTATTGAAGCAACAATAATTATTATTGAGAAATACACTTCCTCACCAGCCTTCGAGTGATGGAGAACTATGTAATGTTATTTAAAAAATCCTCTGTATGCTCCACTGTGAAGCCACAGAGAAATGGCAGCTACGTGGCTTGGAAAATAAGGAAGCTGCAACTCCTAAGCAGCATCCAAACGCTGTTATTTAAGCTTTTAATTGAAGACAGAGACTGAGAGAAAGACTAAGAGAGTGAGAGAAAATAAAGTGATTTTGGATGAGAGAGGGCAATGTTGCTGTCAGGTCACGGCTGTGATGCTTTGGTTGCCTGCCCTGATCTGACAGGGGTTGGGGCAGCTGCACCGTTAACCTTTGCAAAGCCCGGGCCAGCTCCAAGGTCCTCAGGGACAGCTCTGGGCATTGCAGGACACGCGGACGCTGGCCACTTCTCCCTTTGTATCCTCCAAGACGCATCAATGGCAGCGCCTTTCCAAATATTCAAACCAGAGAGCACAACACTAGCTCTGTCAAGCCAGGCCTACCACCCCTGCCCGGGGCGACTGCTGCTTTGGAGGAGGGCAGACATCTCCCCCGCCAGTAAAGCCCAGCACCAGTGACGCACTGGTGTAGACCAGGGCTTCAGTACACCCGGTACCGTGTCTCTAACGGTGGCTGGTAACAGCAGCTTTAGACACAGGACGTATTTCCACCTGATGTATTCACTGCAGAAACCTATTTAGGGATTTCCTGAGCTGGAGCGTACATCCAGAAAAGCACAATTAACACCAAGAGACCCAATCTCCCGTGAACTGTTATGCCATCTTTGAATCCATTTATCTTCCTGGCATGCACAGTCCCCGGCAGCGGTAAGCTCACAAGGTAATAATGCACTGTGTGAAAAATAAAATTTTTTGTTTATTTTAAACGACCATTTCATCAGATGCCTCCTACTTCTTATATTGTGGGAAATAAAAATTCCCTAGCGCCCTTTTCTACTCCATTCATGATTTCATAGATCTCTATTGTATTCCCGCGTCAAACATCATTTTCCGACTGAATGCCCCTATTCTATTTAGTCCTTCCTTGAGCGGAAGCCAGCTTCTTGATCCAATCAGCCTCCTTGCCTTTTTTTCAGTTTTACTTTATCTTTTTTTTAAAGAATACAATAAAAAACCCCTTCTAATCCCAGCAGAAGTCAGAATAAATACAAGGGCCTACTGATAACCAGAAAGAGTTCTTTCCCTGCATGGCCACCATACTTCTTCACAATTACGTCCATTAACATTTACAATTTGGAGAGTTTTAAATTACTCTGAGGTAGGGGCCAAATGAACAGCAGCTGAGTAATCCAAGCTCCATCCTTTCCTAAAGCCTTGAGGATTAAATCTCTGCAACACACAGTGTTGTGATATATTTTGTATTGTTTAAATAAAAGCAAACTTACTCACCACGTCAGGTAGGATGTAAAAATCAGGAAAACTATGATAAGGAACCCGCCAGCTGACACTCCGTATACCCACGTCTTCAGTTTACCATCTGTTGGAGGATGAGGAAAAAGGACAGAGGGAGAAAAGGGGACAATAAAAAACTTTATTCTAAAATACACAAACCCTTAAGAGATTAAGTAAAGAGAAAGCACACAAGCAAAATTAGTAGCATCATTGATCGGAAACACAGCAAGGACTGGGAATAACCCATAAACCCCACATTTTTGACAGGAAAAAAAGATTCCTGTAAAAATCAACTGTTTTAAAGACAAAATCTTAACTTTGGTAAGGAGTGTAGGTTTTCTTCAATGAAAACGGAAAATGAACTCTTCGTCCCAGTTTTCCAAAGCAGCATTATTTCATAACCTCCCCTCCGGCTGACCTCCTGCAGTTCATTACGGGCAGCCTGGGTTTATGGTGCAGCACAAGAAATACAACCCAGCCAGGCCCCTGCCCGTGGAAAGGAGCAGGGGCACGAGCGCCTAGACCTTTCTCCTGGGGCAGGGGCAGGCAGCAGACCTACCTGCAAAAGCTGTGCCCGGGTGGAGGACCCCCTGCAGCGGGTGGCTGAGCTGCAGGAGGCGGTGGGAAGGCTGCGTAGCATCAGGGAGGCTGAGCAGGAGTTAGATAGCTGGTGCCAAGCGCGGTCTGCAGGGGACCCACAGCCAAACAGCCAAAAACTCGCCCGCCGCCACACACAGAAGGGAGGGAGGCCAATAATGTGGAAGAATGGAAGTTTACAAGGGCAAGGACCAGCGGGAGGAAGGGCTGAGGTGCCCTTGCAGAACCGCTTCGCCGCTCTGCAGACTCAAGAGGAAAGACCCGTCACATCAGGAGAGACGCTGGAGCTGAGTGAGGCAGCCCGGTCCGCTCCCCCTATAACAACCAGTGCAACTAAGAAAAGGCGATGGGTGACAGCAGCGGGTGACCCTCTTCTGAGACGTACGGAGGCACCCATCTGCCGACCTGACACACTCTCTAGAGAGGTGTGCTGCTTACCGGGGGCTTGTATCAGGGGTGTCACCGAGAGACTGCCAAGCCTTGCACAGTCCACTGACTGTTATCCGCTGCCGTTGTTTCACGTGGGCAGTGATACAGCCGGGAGCAGCCTGAGGAGTACCAAGAAGGATTACAGAGCCCTGGGAGCAGCGACAAGGGACTCTGCAGCACAGGTAATTTTTTCGTCAATCCTCCCGGTCAAAGGGAAGGGGTTTGAAAGGGCCAGTCGAACCTGGCGAATCAACCAATGGTTACAGGGCTGGTGCCACAGCCAGGGGTTCGGCTACTTAGACCGCAGGACTCACTTTGAGAAACCTGGTCTGCTGGGGGCTGACAGGGTCCATCTGTCAGAGAAGGGGAAGAGCAT
>JAVKLA010000001.1:47150103-47180712 GCA_034782735.1 Sagittarius serpentarius | reverse complement strand
ACCCAATGACTTTTTTGCCTCAGTCTTCACCGGCAAGTGCTCCAGCTGCACCACCCAAGATGCAGAAGGCAAAGGCAGGGACTGGGAGAATGAAGAACCACGCACTGTAGGAGATCAGGTTTAAGACCATCTAAGGAACCTGAAGGTGCACAGGTCCATGGGACCTGATGAGATGCATCCGCGGGTCCTAAAGGAACTGGTGGATGAAGTGGCTAAGCCTCTATCCATCATATTCGAGAAGCTGTGGCAGTCCAGTGAAGTTCCCACCGATTAGAAAAGGGGAAACATAACGCCCATTTTTAAAAAGGGAAAAAAGGAAGACCCGTGGAACTACAGGCCAGTCAGTATCACCTCTGTGCCCAGCAAAATCATGGAGCAGATCCTCCTGGAAACTATACTAAGGCTCATGGAAAACAAGGAGGTGATTGGTGACAGCCACCATGGCTTCACTAAGGGCAAATCATGCCTGACAAATTTGGTGGCCACCTACGACAGGGTTACAGAGTTGGTGGACAAGGGAAAAGCAATGGACATCATCTACCTGGACTTGTGCAAAGTATTTGACACTGTCCCACACAACGTCCTTGTCTCTAAATTGGAGAGACGTGGATTTGATGGGTGCATCACTTGGTGGATAAGGAATTGGCTGGATGGTTGCACTCAAAGAGTTGCGGTCAACAGCTCGATGTACAAGTGGAGACCAGTGACAAGTGCCATTCCTCTGTAAATACTTGGGGGTCAATTGGGGTAAACACCAGTAAGCACAAGTGAATAAGCTACTTAGAGCTGAAAAACACTTGGGCAACAAATGAGAATAAATTCGGCTTAGAATAAAAACAATACGCTTTGTAATAGTAAGAGAAGTAAAGCTGTGCAAGAGCTTTCTAGTTGGGCCACAGGAGCAGGAGACGTAACTGGCTTTAAGACAAGGTAAGACTCTTGATAGGACTGTTCAGGTTGCAACGACAGGGGACTCACTCTGCAACCCTTGCAGGAACCCCTCCACGCACATATGAGCTTGAGTGCGTTGAAACATTTCCTTCTGATAGAAAGTCTCAAAACACATTATTTGGACAGGTCCTTAATTACAAGCTTGGCATTAATAATAATAATTTTTAAAAGATCAGTATTTCTGTTTCTTGCTCCATTCTGGCTGTACAGCTTTCCTTGTGGGGAGAAGTGATGGTATCTTTTCCATGCAGCAGTAGTCTGAGCTGATTCACGTCAACAGAGCTGTACCAGAGGCAGGAATATGAACCTGCGCCCTGCCCACAGACATGGTTTGACAGAGGCCATTTCAAATTCAGTCACGTGAGCGGGGAGTTACTTCATGGACAATCACTGAGACTGTTTTACATTTTATGTCTGAATGATGAATTTTTTCAAAGGGAAACATATTTAATGAGAACCCATTCTTTCTCTTTTTTCTTCCAGGCTTTGTGGAAAGGCTGAGTATCTCTCACAGATTTTTTTCTTCTCCTCAAAACACTTACAGCCTATCTCCCACGTGAGAAAAGTTCTGTTCGTCAGGTTTGGGTTGGTTTGGTTTTTTTTTTTTGCTGAAGTCTGAGTATGAAATTTGTCATCCTCTCAACTGCAGATGGCCAAGAAACATTTAGCAGTCCTACAAAGGGACTGTCAGAGTCACAAAAAGGCATCCCACCATGTCTGCTATTGAAGGCAGCTGTGCTCTCCATCCCCAACATAAAGGCATTGGACCATGTCAATCTACAATTTAAACAATGCATTTAAATTGCCTCTCAACTTGAAAAAAGTTTCTGTACCTGAACTCTGGCCTCCCAGAGTGTGGTAAAGAAAGGAAAAACACAGCCTGATTCGGAATCAGTTCTGTGCACTCCTGCAGAGCATTTAAAAGAACAAAAACATCAGCCTCATTAAATCATAATAAAATTTGTGTTCCAAACTGTAAACGGGAAGGGAAATTAAAAATTTACTACAGAAAGGCACGTATACTTTTACTGATAGATGTAAGTCCTTAGGCATACACAAATGTCAAGGACTATGGCACTGAAGGGCAGTAAATGCCATCCATACAGGGAGCATTCACCATAGACCTGCTATCAAGAGTGTAATGGTAGGTAAAAGCGGTTTCCTGGCTCAGCTAGCAGTAATTATTGCAAACGCCCAGACTAGTAAGCCTGAGAGCCTGTTTAAGGGGAAGTAATTACATATTTTGTCAAGAAGTCAGACAAAGGGGAGTGATTTGAAGAGCACCAGCCTTGAGCTGGGGTCTGAAGGGCACATACAGACTGAAGAGTTACTTGCAGGATGCCATGGGGTTGGCAATACACTTGGCACACACGGAGCACGTTCATTCCTTTCCCATATATTGTTTCTATAACATTTCTGCCCTAAAATTAAATAACATCATGTTCTGTAAAAGCTCCTTAGTCCCTGTTTCTGTCTTGTAGTCCCTGGGGGTGAACTGGCTCACAGATGCTGCACTGAGGTTAAGCCCACCACAAGCTTTCAGGGCTGCAGCCTCAGATGCCGATTTAAAAAGAGAGGATTGCAGCATCCACCTACACCTCTCTCCCTTTTTCTAACCCCATAAAGGTACCAGCTGAAGGGATGACACTGAAGCAAGGCAGCCTACAGAGAGCCATGGATGCTGACAGAAAGGCAATTAACCCCAAACCTGTGACTCAAACTGCTGGTGAACTGCGTGGGCTTCTGGATGACGGGTTTGATCGAAAACCAGCCAACTCCAAAAAGCTTCGGATTGAGCTCTATGAGCTCAGAGACTGTCGACGCAAAGGTTAACTACTGTATGCAAATCAAATATGTAAATGTAACATTCAAACTGTGATCACATATATCAGACAGAATTATGGCTCCCTGAATCCTGTAACAGAACCTTTCATTACATGTTTTCTAAAGTCTCGTGTTCATCACAAACCAATAGGAAACAAATGCAATGTCAGGTAACAGAAGAGAGGGAAGACTGCACTGCCAGTATTTTAGAATATGGAGAGAACAAACGCACTTCAGTAAAACTTGATGTGCCTGACACCTTTGTCTCCCATTTTAAAGTCCTATTTGCATTTTAGAAATTTATTTTGACTAAATTAATCTTGCAAAATAACAGTCAAAATGGTAATTAGCTATTACAGCTACACTAGTTCTGTGGACCAGTCTGGGCATACCCAGTACGCAGTTCCAACTGGGAAGGATTTTATGGTGTGGAAGTCAAAGATCTGCTTGGGACGCACTGCTTGGGCACAGCACCTTGCCTGCCTTTTGTGGGGCATTTTTTAATGTCTTCAACACTTTAAACTCTAGGTCTTCTACCCTGTTTTTTTCATATACTTTTGAAATATGGCAAGAAATAACCAACGTTTTCATTAACGAAATCTTAAGTACTTTCTGCTCTGAATCTTCTGAAGCACTAGTGATCAATATCTTTCCTGGTCCAAACATATTACTTCCAGAAACATCATCAGATAATAGCTCTAAGCATCCCCCCAAATCACACAGGAGTATACTTTTGCAAAATATTATTGCTTCATTCTGTCTTTGCTATCTCTCAACATAAGAGATTGTGATTACTGTGTATAGGCACAAAGGAATGAAAGATGGCATGCGAGTTAGAAACTGGGAGGCTGCTCTGCAGTTCCCAGACACAATCTCTGATGTTATGATCTACAAAGCTTGTACCTTTCTTCTACAGAAACACTGTAAAGACAATTTATTCCATTCATATTTAAGTTTTTCACCTGGATTAAAAGGTTGAATAGACCATCCTTTGAAAATGTCATGCATTTTTGAGTTGACAGGTTTATTTTTTCCAGCAATGGTCTTAACATCAGCTTTCTTATCTTCTAAACCTGGTACCTTCATGCAGTAATCCAGGAAACCATTTGATCTCATTATTTCTGTATATCCTCGCTCACAACCGCAGACTCCTCTCTAGGCGATAAAAGGGAATTCAATATAAAACCAAATAGTATCCTCTCACAAAACAGTGCAAATTGCAGGCAAACTATGAAGAAACTGCAAGGTATATCCTGCACATGCAACTTCACCACCACCAAACCAAACAAGCCAGGAATCGGTGCCAGCAAACCCATTTCAGTTCAAAAAGCCAAAATATATTTGGGGAATTGGTTGAAAAAGAGTCAGTAATTACAGAGAAGCCCAACATGCAAACATTTTCAACCTAACATGCCTAATAACAGGCATCTGTGGCTTGACCGAAACTCCTCAGTAACAGTTTTCCCACTGACCCTGCTGGGCAGTAGAAGAGACAAACAAGAAACAACCCCACTTCAGACCCAAACCCTCCCCATGTATTTCCACTTCACTATTTCACAGGGATATCTGAAATGAAGCTTGCTTTCTTGCGGCCAAATATCCACTGCTCTGGATCAGTCTAAGCAGTTTCTTCAAGAAGTTTCTTAGAAGTCTGTGGTTTGCTAAATAGATACTCCGTTTTCTGGATTTCTGCTTTAAAACAGCTAATTATCTTCTAATTACAATGCCAAGGGTCTGATACCCTCGGTTACGATCCAAACAGGCGACTGATTTACAATCTCTGTGATAAGAATTTAATTCTTGACATCAGTTTTGTTGCCACAACATCCCACGCTTGTTGACAGACAGGATCCTGAGCTTTTTCTGGACAAAAAGTGAAGTCTCAAGAGTTTTTATAGCTAATAAGTTCATGCTCAGCCATCATTTTTATGTTCCTGTACGCTCTGAGCACTCTCATGACGCTCCTCCCCAGCCACATTCAATTGCCCGTGAGCTAGCTTCCAATGGTAATTCCTCAGCTGAAGCCGAGAGCTGTGGAGGCTGTTTTCAAAATATAAATATCTAAGCCCCAACTGCCCCTGGCTACTTTAAGGGTTCTGGGTTTTATACTCCATCACAGTACTGACATGGATAAGGCATTTTGGGAAGCTCTTACTCTGGAATTCAGTACTGCAGGAAGGGACATTCGTAACATTTGGGCTCCTGTTTGCTCAGAGGCACAGAAGTGGCAGTGGCTCCACGATTCAGCAAGTGTTGCAGATGCTCACCATTTCAGCAAAAAAGGTCACTTCCATGTTTTGCTTTAGAAGGCAGTATGGGGATGGTGGGATCACGCTGCTACAGCTTCCCCACGCTCACGAGGGCTTTCTGTGTCAGTGGAGGAGCAAGAGAGGACCTACTCTTTTATCTCTTCTTTTACAGAAGTTTTAAACTGTCCATTTTCTACAGTACAGTACAATAGCATTCAACGAAAATTAAACGAAGAGGTTCCAAAACCCCTCCACAGAACAAAACCAAACTTGAAACATCGCATAAATAGTCTATCATTCATCTGTGCAGGTTTCTGAAGGCTTCCTTTCAGACTGAAATTCCCACAACTTCCTCGAGGTGGTACCACGGACACACTAAACTATTTTCTGTGTCCTGGAAGGCATTTAAGATAGAGAAGCTAATTGAATAGATTTTGCGGTGTTAATTTCTCAACCCTGTTCTGCATCGAGCAATTACCTGTGTGCAGTAGGAGAATGGTTTTCTGCACGGCGGGCTGCAGTGCCAAACTTCTGCAGGTTTTGTCCGAAGAGCGCACCCTCCTGTAAAAGAAAATACTGAGTGCTTTCAAGAGCATGTTTTAAAACGTTTTTGACTTGGATCACCGTAGCGTAAGAAGTGCTTGCTTGCTTATTGTATATAGTTAAATACTAGTCTATTGAGCACATTAGCATAGTATCTGTAGGCATTGCATTTATTAAATTTGCCTTAACAAGGCAGGGAATTATTATCATACCCATCTTGTTAATGGAGAACAGAGATACACAGATTTAAGCAATTTGCCACAGGCCACATAGGAAGTTGGGGACAGAATCAGGAATTAGATGCAGATCTCCCGTGTCCTCATTAATGTCTTATCTATATAAGAAGACATAACCCACGTAACACCTTTGCCCCCACCTCACTTGGGGAAGTCTGTGTTTCTATAGGAATGAAAACATGTTAATGAGTTCTTATCTACTTGGCAACCTTTGCACATAAAACTTTTGTTATTATCTTAACTAGTCATTATAAATAGGACTAGATAAGAACATCTGCATTTTCATTTCTACTCTCTCCTCATTCACCCTGTGCATATTGAGAGATCCTACGGATGTGCAAGCCCTACTGCCTTTGCCAGTCTCTCATGGAGCTTCAAAGCACTGACCATGAATTTCCCTTTTCAACCTGCGCTGGCAGAATTTGTAGGTCACAGCAACAGCAGGAACCTCACAGCTTGAGTGATTTGAGATTCCTGTGTGCTGAACAGAAGAAGAGGTACAGAAGCTGGGCTCTCTACCACACATGTGATACTCTCTTCTGTTCTCCACAGTTACAGGAAGGTTGCACTAATGGCTGTGCAAGCCAGCCCAGGCAGCCCTTTTAGTATACGTACACTCATTTCTTCCTATGACCAGCCCAACAGCAGGGGTAACTCACCCAAATACCCTCCTGTAATACATGTGTGATGTTGACCTGACAGCAAGGCTGGTGAGCTCCCATCTGTCCTTCCTACACACAAATCTGAACTGAAATTCTGGAGGAGTCAGGAAGGATGTCCAGCTTCCCTCTGAGCAACTGATGCAGAAGAAGAAAAACCTGCATGCAGACTTTTCATTCATAATCAGACGTGGCAATTTGTGGCTATACCTGTGACATTTATCCCATCTGAGCGCTGACACCACACTGCTCGTACGTTGTCTTGCCAGTGGCCGGTTTTCCACAGGTAGTCGTAACACTTCCCTCCTGCAGCATCAATACCAGTTAGTCTTCACCTTGCAACAAAACCAGAATCAACTCTTGAACGGGAGGAAGCAGCGCTGTGGCCACACTACCTGAGCAAGGTCGTGTTTCCATCGCCTGTCCGGAGCAGCTCTCCTGGTTCTCCGGAGACTGGACGATAAACGCCCTGGATCGAGACTGGCGCCCCACTGTCTCGAAGCTCCTGCCGTTGATGCAGGTGAGCTCGCAGGAGCTCCACTCTGACCATTCTGTCAGGTGGCAGTCACCTGCACATTGAAAGAATAAATCACAGGTTTTCAAAAGGAATCAGCCTTAAAGGATAAAGGACAACCTAAGCATACAATGGGTTTAATAGTGAAATATCCCCGGTTTATCACCCAGTGGTATGCAATATTCAGATTTTCTGCTTCACGGGGAATCTCATTTTCTCAAAAAATAAAAGAAGTCTTTTTCAGGTGATTTAGAAACAGGAGACTGAGCATTTATGTGATCTGCTGAAGTACAAATTCTTACTACGATGGCTGACAGTACTCATTGCTATGGAAGCATCTCCATCTCAGACAGCTATCACAGGCAGAAATACACTGTGACTTTCCAAAGACTTTACCTGGGCAAGGCACAGAGCATGGTAACTGCAGCACATTCTCTTTTGACGGCGGCTCACCACATAATGCATTTCCTACTGGTTTGGATGTAGCAGAAACAGATGCATCATGCACTACACATGTCAGATTGCGGACTTGCAATCCGTCTCCACACTGTCCACCCTACGAAATGACAGAAGGGAACAGAGACACACATCGCTGATGTTAGCAGATAACAGAAGAAACACAGTTGATTCCACCTAAAAAGACTTCAAAGATACAAATTTGGTCTTTGGACTGCAATAGTATCGCCAGTTATGGGAACACAGATGGAGACCTCCTCTGTACACATCTCTACAGAAGCTCAGAGGCAGGGGCAGAGCCACACAGAAAAGTGTATCGTAACCAAAGCTGGAGAAGAGGCGGATACCATAAAAGATGAATACTGTCTTTGGGGCCGGCCCTTCATGCCTTTTACTACAGCTAGTGAATTTACTGATTCTTAATTAGTGCCCAGTTACATGAACACAGAAATTTTTGGCTTCTCTAAAGAGTCCAAGAGCAGAGCCTGCCCATAAGGAACGGACATTTCCACTCACCTCCTTTGCCGATACAGCCCAATAGGAGCACTTACATTTTTTAAACCCTGCAACAGCAACAATCCTCCAGCACACTTAATTAGACAGAAAGGGTTATTGTGCATGAGGCTGTTTGTGTAATTTATTAAAGGGAGCTATCGGTTCTGGAGCAGAGAGAAATCACCAACTTGTGTCACATACTCTACCAGAACATCACCCAAAGTCAGCCATCACCTGTTAGCACTGAACCCCATTTGAACAAGCAATAGGAGGCTCCGTCCGAGCCACTCCATGCTCGTCAGCCCAGTTCTGAAATACTTGGCCATACACCAGACTACTGGCTGAGGAAGACTTCCTTTATCAGAACATCAATACCGTTTGGCTAAAGCGATGATCGAGGGCTGAAGATGCTATAAGAGCTGAAGCACTGAAGCTATTTCTAGAGGCTGGAATTGTTTCACTCTCGTCTGAAAAAGCGAGCTGCAACGATGTTTGAGGTGCACACCTTAAACCCGCGTGATGCTTTATGAATGTGCGCCTGAAGCCTTGCGGAAATGGCACTGTACAAAATTCAGTAAATAAAACTCAAGAAGAAGGATGAAACATTGCTCTTACACAACCAAGGGGAGTGCTCCTTTGGATCACTTGGCAGTGGAATCTTTTAAAATAATGGACTTCATCTGCAGAACAGAATGGCCCCTACTGAGTGCATTCATTGAGCAGTGGGTTTGCTAGCAGGAATCTCAAGAATGGCTCTCCTGCACACACCTGGCAGCTTTTTCGTTCTCTCCACCCCTTCTGTTGCAGACCCACAATGAAATGGAAGTAAGAGCAATACCTAGCTGTTGCTAATTGAAAGCATCTTAGAGAAGTATTACTGTAGATTTACTATATGCAGCCAGATTTCAAGTTTTTAACACCGTGTTTCACTTTAGTCAGTATGTAACTTACTGTTCTAAATTACTGTTTCACTGCTGAAACCTCTATTGCAGTCTGAGATTAATGGAGTGTGAATAACTCATGCAGCTGTCAATTGGGTTAGAGCTCTCAGAAATGGCTGGTGGAAACAGAAGACAATGTGGAGAAAATTCTCGGGGGAAATGGGCACTAATCAAACTGCAGTGTATTTCCAGCTCAGAGTGGCTCAAGGAATGACTAAATGACTGGAGAGAGGACAAAAAAAGTTTTTAAAAAGAAACATTCTTCTATAAACAATATATAACTATTTATATACATATCAATATATAAATAGTTATATGAATACTGACATAAATATAAATAGAAATATGCGAAAACAACATTTTTTTTGGTACAGCAGTCTCCACTATAAAAGTCCACCTGCAACATTCTTCATTATTCTATCATGCAATATTGGAAATACATTCATATTTTCCAGTGTTTACAACAGAAAACAAATAGAAACCATGAACTCTCAAACAATCCCACAGATAAAGGTTCGCTTTTTAACAGTGGCTTCCATTTGCTTGCTTTGTTTCAAGACCAGCAATGTGTTTTTAACCCAACTGAACCCACTTAAAAGATAAAATGTCATCCTCTCATTTACAGCAGATGTTTTTTGGTATATTTGGTAAGGTCATAAGCAATGCAGGAGCATTGCATTAACTTCCTTATCATCTTCAAAATTATTCATGTCCCCAAAATTATACATTTGAAGATCTAATTAATAGGTGTGGAATCAGTGGAAGTTTGCTGCAGTAATGGCACGCTGAGGATGGAAGGAATAGCTGCTAATCAGAGGAGAACTGCCAAGGAAATGATCGCATATTCAAAACTCAGGGGATCAAATCTGTATTGTAAATGCTCTTCATTGGAAGATCCGATCATCTGAGGTTAGCCTAGAACCAGGATTTGCCTCGAGTCACGAGCTCCTCGCAGGAAATATGCAAGGATTTGACTTCCAGAGGGAATTCCCTCCATTTGGCTGCAAAAATTTCTACGCTGACCCTATGGAGGATGCAGAACCCATCCTGGGTTCCCTAAATACAGCCTGGAGGTATGGGCCCCTCCACGAGCACCCGCATGGAGCCTCTGCCCCTCACCCCCTCGCCCCAACTGACCACCAGGAAGATAAGGAGAAGGTTTACACCAGGACTGTGTTTTGACAGCCAGGTAGCTTTTGACTTTAGCAACTTGCTAACATAAGGCAGCATCTGCACAAACCTTCTCTCACATCACCCTCTGATACTTTCCACATATAACACACTAATAAGACAAGAGATAACAGTCCTAATGAGATGCTTTGCCCAGACGTGCCTTTAAGAAAAGTCTTCCCTTCTCAGCTTTTACTGGGGTTCACGTGCGTTCACAATTATTTTAGGTAAAGAGTTGATTGGGCAATGCTTTCACAGGCTGATGAGCATTTAACCAGGTAAAAGTTTTCTCTAGTGAGGAAGCGTTGTGTGACCACATTTAAGGGAGTGCTTCTAAAACACATTAGAAAGGAAGGGTTCTTAGTCTTCTTATGAATGTTGGGCAGCTAGTGCTTGATGATGTTTAGCTATTTTACTCACACATGAACAGTGTCAGCCACTGCTCTTTTTTTTTTTTTTTTTTAAGCTAATCAGGATAAACCACTTCAACTCCAGTAGGAAAATTATTAATGTAATGTAACCCTTTAAGATTAGGTGTATTGACCATTTCCCAAGTTCTGCATCCCTCTGAATGCAGCAGGAATGCCCCACGCCTGCCAGAGGTGTGCCTGTGACATGTGCAGTTACCTGGAGAGCAATGCACTGATTTCCGTCCTGTGAAAATCAGCAATACAGAACACTTAGCGGGCTCTATTCCTGAACGTGCAGACACTTCTAATTAGTCACATGAAGTCAATTTAGCATAAAATAGTCCTTCCGCAATTAAGAAATGCAGTCTCAGTTATCTCACAATACAAGGAAAAAATATTTTAGCCTTGTATTTAATTGTCCTGTTTATATTATTACAGGAAGACACTTTCACAATACGCATTTTGGTCTCACCATAGGATGCATCTACCTTATTTCACAAAGCATCCTTGAAAACAGGACTTCTGAAAGCTTTCCTTAGAAAGCAAGCTTAAGTTTCTTTTCCAGTAAAGCACAGGAATAAATCACCCTGTATTTATGAACTACATCTAATTCCTAAGCACCTCATTAAAGAGGAGTGAGCACGAGTAAAATGGCTCCTGTCCAAAACAAAGCAAAGGGTAGAGAAACTACAGCACAGTAATTTAAGGAGAGAAGCAGGCCCTATCTCACTGAAAGCGCAGGATGATATCTGGGTTAGGGAAGGCTGTCATCACTTGCTCTCAGCTGAAATTTAGCTGGCTTCTGGATGTGTACACTTTTAATCTGCACAATGTGTTATCTACCTGCAGTATGCCAGGGCGTTAATTCAGCTTCCCTATTAATTCTCTTACCAGCTAAGTTGGCTCCTACGGTTGAAGGTCTCTTCCCTAATGTTTAACAGAATTCGCTTACATTAGCTGGACAAAATATCAGCTGATGTTATCATTTTGTTATATTTATGTCACACATAAATAAATACTGAGTGTAGTACATACAAGGACCATAGTCACATCCCTAGTTGCAACGAGTTGTTGTTCATTATATAAAATACAAATATATTGCTGCTTCTCTGATCTTGGACTGTTCAAAGACTGTCATGCTCCAGATTTCATTTCTGAAAACCTGAGAAAATTCTGGTTATCTATTCTTCCATCCCCAGTATTCGCTACGCATCCATCTACCGTGTCTAGAAACCACATCTGTATTCCAGGCATTCACAGCGTGGTAAGAGGGCAGAGCAGAAAACACAAGGGATGTGTCTTTATGCGCATTATTGGCTTCAATCTTCTACATGGTATAATGCGGAGAAGCAGCCGCAGATCCGCACACAGGTGCTGTCCCCCGGGAGCAGACAGGGCTTTCTTCCACCCCAACCACACTTTTCCCACCACCGGCTCAGCAAAGCCGGCTTTAAGCAGCCTGAGTGGACTTCACTCTGCGAACGAAACCTCGCTGTGAAAGATTCACCTCTGCTTAACCTGGGTTCCCGACGAGTATGTTGTAATATTGGAAGTGTGATCTAACAGATTAGGTGAGAAAAAAAAGCATAGAGGGGGGAAAACAAGTCAATTCAAGCCTGATGCAAGTCACTGGCAGTGAAAACATGACAGGTCCAGTGCCGAGCAGAGGCGCCGAGCACAGGTACAGCACATCGCAACTGAATCCAGACATTTTTAGATCATTAAAAAGACACCCAGGCTAAGGAGAAAGGAGAAACCAGCACTTCATAAAATAACTCACACTATTGTACTGGAGACCTTGTGGGGAAAGGCTGGCTCTACAGTACTTAAAAAAAAAAAGGAAAAAAATCATAAAAAAGACTAATCTCTCTTGAAATCTAGCGTATCTATTTTCTTGTTAGACTTACTTTATATAATTAAATTATAGGTCACCATGACTACGCCCACTCAAGCACATTTACTCCATAAATCTCCTTTAATACCTCTATAAGCTCGCGGTACTTGAACTCGTATTGTTAAAAATCGCTGCTGATGGCTGGAAGATGAGGCGCAGAGGTTTACCGCTCCTGAACTTCCCCTGCTTTCCTATACACCTCACCAGCACCTTCCACGGCCACAGAGACACCTCCGACCCGCGAACAGCAGCCTCAATCAATTCTGCCACGTAACGATGACTTTTTATCGTTGACCCCGGTCGCGGGGAACCCGAGGAGCCCTCGGGGAGCGCTGGAGAAAGCCGTACCTGGACTCTGCAGGGAGACCACGGCCCCAGCAGCCAGCTGTAGCAGGGCTTCACCGGGCAGCTCCTGTGCTGGGTGAGCTGCTCCGGGCAGGGTCTGCCCTCACCCGCTGCCCGCAGGACCACCGAGCGCCCACGCACCATCTGGCCTAGGCGGGGGGAGAAGAGAGGACACGGTGAAGGAGACCCGGAGGAAGAAAGGAAGGCAGATTTTGTGATTTATCAGTATTCCTAGTTCATTTTCCACCACCAAAATCTGTTAAAAAAGCAATTAGTTGGGAAGACTGTTTGGATAATACCGATGCAATCGCTAGGTCTAAGTGATGCAGTCACTGATATTTTCAAACACAGTTTTAAACACAGTTTTGTATGTTTTCCAAATATATTATTTGTTTATGCAACACATTTAAAAACTTGACTAAATCCTGATTATTAAATATGACAAGAAAATAATTCCTATGGCAGCATCATTTCTAACATTACACATTCAATATGTTTCCAGAGATTTTTAACAAATGAAGTTTTCTTTTTATGATCAATTACGTGCATCTAATTTGAAAAATGCAAACACTCTAGTGGCTATTACAGTCCATAATCACTTCTGCCATTTCCATTAAAATCCTATTTATTATTGGTAAAAACTTCTTCAGCCACTGAATGGAAAAAGCAATTATGTTACTACTTTTGAAATAATAAAACTGAATATATTCATTAAAGGTACAGAAATTCCATTTCCGTCTCCTTTGCTGTCCATTTATGTCCAGGAATGTTTTCACTCAAAATGTTTCAATTAGAATCCCGGCTCCAATTAAAAATAAAAGTGGAAAAAAAAAAAGCCCTTACTCAACGGGATGCAGAAGATTGTGCTGGGGATAAAATTTCTGCCTTGACTTTCAACAGGCGTGGATTTGAGAGGCCGTTGAAAAAATAAAAGGTCTGGGTAATAAGGGCACACACATGCAACAAGACAGAGGCAAGCGCTAATTGCTAACTCACTGAAAAGGAAAGAGATAACGTGCGGCAGTGGAGCTCTCCCATTTGGATCCCGGTCGTTTAGCTGCAGCCGTGAGTAGAGGGGAGTGCGGGAAGCGGGGGGCAAACACCCCGGGAAGTGGGGAGGCTGCGATATCCAGTCAGATCCTTCTCCCAGCTATTTCTGCACGCACTCTTTAATTAACGGTACTGCGGCTGGGTTTAAGGTACATCTCTAATAACTGTCATTGTGACTGTCTGTGGAGCAGGGTTTGCAAAAACATTTCAGCAAATAAAAATTAAAAGCAGGCACACCCGAAAAAGCTACTGACGGATACCTTAGCAAGCTCTCTTACCTTTACAATGCTATTCCCTTGCTCTGATCCATTGAATTCCATTTTTAAACCCATTTGAACCAATTTTAAGACTTTTCCTTTTCCAGTTTTAATCCCCTGGACGTGGGGAGTTTGTAACAGAACTGATGATAAAAGCTCCTACGCACATGACTGTGCATTCAGCCATCATGGAATGAGATGCATTAGGACGTGGAAGAAAATCCTACCAGCTGAGAGGAAAGGAAAGGTAAGAAACTCCTGCAGTTCACCAGGGGTCAGAGCAAGGGAAGAGAAACCCCCGGCAGCCTTTCCCTGCCCAACAGGCCAAAATTAGCTGTTTCTTCCTCTCCAGCAATGGGACCGAACTTGCCAGATTCTTCTTGATTCCGAATGCTGAGGACTGGTAAGCAATAGAAAAGGTTCTTTGGGAAACCGCGGGAAGCCCGTGGCTGTGGGGTTTTTGGGATGCCCTGGGGCAGGCGGCTCACCGGGGCCAGGGAGCTCTGCAGCCCCGCCAGGCACCAGCTCCCGAACCGGCAGCTGGGGAAAAGGAGGTCTCCTAAGGTTAAAAGATCTGATTTCATTAGGAGGGACTTGAAAGCCTGAAGCATTCATCAAGCTATTTTAATTTAAGAAATAATTTTCTTTCGTACACTCTGTTTAACTTCTTTCTAGCAAAATGTAAATGAGATCATTGAACAGAAAACACAATTTTCCTTTTAAGAGGCATTAACAACTGCTCTGTATTTTTTTACATTTTATTTTCCTACAGTTGGTTATCCAAACCGTTTAAACTCACTACATTCACAACGGTCAGCTGGTGCTTGACTCATTTAGTCTATCAGTTTCTTTTTATACTGTGAATAAATCACTGAAGAAAGAAATTTCTTTGAAATCTTTCTTTGCACAATCACTGCAGTGAGTTTCTTAAAGCTCTGATTTTTTTCCTCACTCCACAAACATTAACTAGGTGCTCGGTTACCACTCAAGTAGCAGAAAAACTCCCCATTTTTACCTTTTAAATACCTTATCTTTTGCTGCCTATGGAGAACAGAATCTCACTGTATCTGAAATTAATTTGCTTCCAATAGAAACTCTGGAAGAGTCAAAGCAATCCTAGTTATTTCTTTAATTTCCCAGTGACTTGGCCACATCTCTGATTCCTCTGCTCTGCAGTGTTAAATGATACAAAAATTAAGATAGAAAGTGTGCTGAAAATTGAAAATTAAGTAAAAAGAGGCTAATCTTGTTAATGCTGGTCACTTAAAATTCTGTTTTGCATCAGTGGCTAAAATTTCATCTCAGAAACACAAGATCATATTTTCAAATCAGAAGATTTTTTACCCACCCCCTCCAAATTCTTACCATTCCTTGCATTTTATCCCCACAAAGTGATGTGTCACAGCTGAAACCAAGATGATTAAAATTCCTGCTAGAGATCATCCCAGTCAGAATTACTGACACATCGTTATCTGTTTGATGAGGATGAGCAGGGTATATAAAACACAGCCCTATCAGGCAACCACAAGACTAAACCAGGGATCAAGTTACTTAAACACAGCCTTGGAAGTCAGGTTAGGTCAAGTCACAAGCAAATGGCACTGGTGATAAATGGGGCTTTTCATCTACTTCCCACTGCTAGTCCCTCCAGCAGGCACTGGGGCATCCACAGCTTGGGGAGAGGTTCTGGTGGCCCCTCTTCCAGCAATGTCTCCCAGCACCATCAGACTGGAGCTTGCCAAGTTTGAGTAGCAAGTGAGAAAAAGTCATGGAAGTTTCTTCTTCAGAAGGCAAAACCAAAAATGTTTTCCCAAATTGGTGATGAATCAGTGAAACATGTAACACCAAATTTTTCAGTTGTGCACATCCTTGTCCCCCTCATTTCTGTCCCATGGGTCAGCCTGGTGTAGGGGTGCACATCTCCACAATCCGCTACGGTCTCTTCTGGGCTCTGAGGACTGAGAAAGACACGGCAGCGAGTTCAACCCTGGGTTACTCAGGTAAATCCCATAATTTATCTGATGAAGTCAGCTTTGTAAGTGGCAAAGCATGGGTTTAGGTGGGTTTATACTGTTTAGCACTCCTGTTACGACAGCTTGGAAGAAATCGTATGGGATTGGATAATGTTCACGTAGAAAAAATTCACCATCCTTGTGTATTCATTTGCCTTAACAAAGGAAATACAATTTGCTGGGGATTATCCTTATCAAACATCTTCCCAGTAACTTTGATTCAGGCCATGGGAGCATCATCCATTAACACAGTACTATACATCTTTTCACAGCAGTACAGCAACTGATATGAGGAACCCTAATATATAACCCAATGTCAGCCTAAAGCCCTAGCCATCACCCTGAACAGATGCTGCCCAGAACTACAGCTGCAACAGGCAAATATCAGTTACACAGCTCCGTAGGCTCAGCGCAGGCAGGAAAGAGAGATCTCCTTTACTCATCATCATTTATAAAAATCAATATATTCGCCTTTGGCTGCTGTGTACCAGAACCATATTAGCTGTCAGTGCCACATACACAGCAGCACCACTTCATGTTTAAATGCATCGTTCCATAAAATAAAACCTGAACAAGAGAAAGGTACCATCTATTAAACTATATCACAGCAAACCGTTACTGGAAGAGATGGACGGGATAAAAATGTTAGCAACAATGCCTGAGTTAAGAAACATATGAAAGCATAAATCCAGCAACACTAAATTTTGATCTGAATGATATTTAAATTATGTTTCTCTTTGAAGCCATGGTTTATGGTACTTCAGCAGGTCCTTCACATGCTCTCCAAGAAAAGCCAGAAAAGCAGAATATTATTGTGAGTGGAGCCAGTAGAGGTGTGTACAACTGATTTGCTGTGAGTTATTTCTGAGAAGTGTGCAACTAAGTCCTACATTTTAGCTTTGTCCGATAGTGGGCAATTACTTATTTGGCAAAGGGAAGTCGAATCAGTGTTTACTACGGCCAATTCCCACAGCTCATTTATTGTCATCCTCTGGTTTCCCTGTCTAATTTAAAGCTTCATCCTATTTTCACAACTGCCCGTGAGAAACTCAGGATGATTTCAAAGCTATTGAAGTCTTTGAATCTTCAGGTAGGGAACCCTCACTGTATTCATCTGTGAAGTACCACCTGTAGATAAGTACATAATTAACGTCTTCTCTGTTAATACCATTATCAAGTAGTATTTGCAACCAACTGGAACTCAGTGAAGAAGCTGAAATGATGGTGTTTCTGCTGTCGGAACCACACAAAGGCCATGGCCGCAGGACTGGTGTCAAGGTCCCTCCACCACGGTTGTTTGATATCAGTGTCGCTCCCCACTTGATGGCTGCTGCAGCAAAATACAGGTCAGGACTAGGGCTGCAGTAAAACTAACCATGCGCTCGGAATAACTTGGATGCAAAGTACTTTTGTTTCACTGATGCTCCTGCTTTGGGATGAGATTCAGAAGACTCTTGGGTCCCTGCAGAGCTATTCAAATGACAGCGAAGGACTGAGCAAAACTTGGCTTCTTTACGATACAATTTTTAAGACAGCTTTCCCAGCTGCTTAGCTGCCGTAGGTTCACAAATAGTATCTCCAGCTTTTAAATCATGCACGTCTGTGGCCTGAACTGTATAAGCCAGCTCTCCAGCTAGCAGTATAACAGAGTTATGACCTTTGAGGACCAGAAGATGACCCGTAGACTGAGCTGAGCTTGGGCTTGACTGTGTGGTTCAAGCAGCCTTAATGAGTTTTGGCATCTACAGCCAGGACACTCACTGGAACATCTGCTTCGGCAGGGCACCGATGTTCCCAGTTTTCTTCTGCAGAAGCCCAGCTCTGTCCTCATTTAGGACACGAAGTAACTGTTTGCTCCTTGCATGCACTGGCAACCATCAGCTCTTTAACCAGTCTTTAGGATTTGCATAAGCATTTCAGCATCAGGGGCAGAATACAAGACATACCTTCGCTCGAGTACACCCCTTTGCAAACTCTACAATGTAAGAGCTCAGGATGAAAAAACATTCAGGCATTATATAGGGTAAGCTGCTCCTTTAGCATGCTAAAAGCCATAAAGAAGTTACAACCTGCTTTTGTACACATAGCTCTGTTTATTTTAGTAAGTGATTGAACACTCAAAAAAATAATTTAAGTCCATTCAGCAACATGAGCATTAACACTCCAAAATGGATTCTGAAGGAAAAATAAAATTTGGAATTAATAGTATTCCTAGTGTGTTGTTGTTGTTAAAACACTGTCCATGAATTATTCATTTCTGTTAAGAAAGCACTACTTTACAATAGGGCTAAAAGCTCAGCAAAGAAAGAACATCACTAATCCAAATATTAAGCTTTTTCTGTAACATGCTTTGATCTCTGAAATCCATCTGAAGGAATCACGTTATGGAAGTTAAGAGGTTTTTTCTTTTTGACCTTAAGTGAATTTGATTCAAATATACATTATGGCTCATGAATCTTAAAGACCATTAGCTGTACATCTGATGCACATCAGAAGCCTGGGAAATAATGTCACAAACTTATTTTGAATAAACCTTCAACGCATTTCCTCATGTCAATACTCAGAGGGGTTTTTAAATCATATAAAGTTAAAAAAGGTCCTAATCCTTTCACTTTTTGTACGCTGGTGAGCACTACTGGCTATAGAAAACCTTGCTGAAGTTACTGGCGTCATACAAGTATTAAGGGACGTGTGGATACAAGATGGAGACAGAGGCTTGTAGTAAATGATGAAAAACAGTCTTAGCGTTTTTTCTTCAACGGATGTAATTATGTTACTGAAAGTGACTTCACCAGAGGATTTGTATTTAGTTATTTATCTCTTTCTTAAGAATCTTGTAACTCTCCCCTGCTCTTTTCTAGCTCTACGTACTGCCCCCCGTCTCAGGGGTTAATGTTTCTTATGACTGAATTCTGAGGGTTTGAATTAATTAATAAAAATAATCCTCCCGGCAGCTGTCTACTTGTTTCCCAAGTTGCACTTTTCACTTCAGAGTACTTTGAAAACAGCCTGCTTTGTTCATAAAGCCCAGCACCTCAGGATCTCAAGAGTGTCCAAAATCACCTCCGAAGGGTTCAGTGTGGCTCGGGGCGATCCCTGCGCTCCGCTCCCCTGCTCGGGGCCTGCGGGAGCCCGCCTGGGGCTGGGGGTCCCCTCTGCACTGCATGGCTGAGGCGGGGGGGGGGGGGAGGGGGCGTAAGGGGCAGGTGGGGACTCACCGCCGGCGCCACACGTGTGGGAGCACTGCGACCAGGCTGACCACGCCGAGAGCCGGCAGTCCACCGCGCACCCCACCACGCACCGACTGCTCGTCTGCACGGGCTTCTCCAGGCGAAGCTGCGAGATGAGAAGGAAACACAGGCGTCAGCCTCCTCAGGCCCCCCGGGCACCTCCTGCCACGGCTGGGCACCAAGTCAGGGAGACGAACACTGGCAGCGACTCCGCTGGGACACCAGCACCGCCCCTTACGGGGGGTCTTCTCAAGGGTGCAGTCGGTGAAAGCGGTTTCAGTGTCGCAGCATTTCACCTCTAAGAGTCTGTCAGTGTTTGGGTCTTATTCTGAAAGGACAATTCCAAACTTCTAACAGGCCACAGTCTCCCTGGTCACCCAGATCTGTTGGAGCCACTGGGATGGTGCAGGATGGTAGCCATGCCCCATGCATTTGAGTCGAGGAGTGATACCACCCACTAACACCCCAAATAACACCCCACTTTTGTTCCCCAAAGCACCCACTTGCTGCGCTCCCAGCACCGCACACGACTTCTCCACCATCTATGGACAGTGTCTCGGCGCAGATCAGAAGGCACCAGCTTTCTGGAAACAAAATGAACCCCCGGTCCTTTCCCCGCCCCGCGCCCACGCGTGTGCCATCCTCACCCGCTGGCAGAGCCGCGTGCTGACGGTGGCCCCGTCGCTGCGCCGGCAGCTCAGGAGGGGCCGCCGCTCTCCGCGCCCGCAGGTGGCATTGGCACCCAGCTGGCACCCGCTCCAGCCTGCAGACACAAAGCAAAGGGTGCGGCGCTGCAGGTCACCGCCGTCGTTCTGTTTTCAGATCTTTTTACTCAAGACGAGGGTTACTTTCCCCTAGCGCGGCGCTTCCCCGCGTCAGGGCACCCCAAACCCAGGAACAACCCACACAAATGAAAGTTGCTCTTAAACCCGAGCAAGCCTCGGAGGAGAAACCGCTCGCTTTGCACTCAGATATCCCCTTAACGGAACCGGTACATCAGAGTGCACAGAAAACTGTTAAACACTGATAAAGTGTATCAGTTCAACCCAGTTTGCGCATTTACAAGACTGTATTGTTTGAAGTATAATTTCGCTTTGATAAAGTAGCTGGGGAAGTTTCTGAAGGGTAACTCTGGTTTAACCTATTTCTTGTCCCAAGGCAAAGCTTTCCATTATTTAAAACTAAGCTCTAACACTGGTGAAATAAAAACAGTATTTCTAGAAGAAGATAATTCATCTTAATGCTTGTCTGAAATTATGATGGTTGGAATAAAACCAAACTGAAATAAGCCTTAAAACACCATTTAAAATAAACAAAAAGTGTAACACAAACCACTAAAATTTCCATACACCACCACCAAATAAGATGCATACAAGAAGAAAACCTATTACTTTGTGTCTTCCACCTCTGATAAACATGAACACATAAATAGTCTGCATTTCTGAAATGTGATGATAAAAAGGCACCGTCCTGCTGCCTGTGTGTTTCCAGGGCTTTTATTTCAAACAGGCTGAGTTTATATTCATATATTTTATCCTGTTTTGTTCTCCCTTCCCACCAGCCCCCAAAATCCTCTTAGATCTCTACTCTCTCTGCCTTTCTCATTTATCCGAGCTGGTCAAAACAAAAGGAATTTTTTGGCTTTTGTTTGTTGTTTTTGTTTTTTTTTTAGTTTGTTTGCAACAGATCTAATTGCTTCTAAGGTCCTAAACAACGTATTTTGCTCTGAATATCTTATGCCCACCCACATAACCCATATTTGCCTTAAAACCAGCCTTTTGTTGGCATTATTGGATTCACCTGAATCACACAGATGATACTCTTTTAACTGGAATTTTGTAATTAGTTCTGTTGATAACCCACCAAAAAGAAGAGATCCCATTTAACCTGCTTTATTTCCAGTGCACCTGCAATGACAACTTAAATTAAAAATTGTGCATTTGTTCGCTAACTTGTGGGCAAAAAAAACCCCGTAGGCGTGTAATTAACTTTAGTGAAATCAGTGATGTCTACACATAACACTTTCAATGTCAAGGCTTTAACCAACACCACAAGCAAACGTAACTAAACACACAACTGGAGAAAGCCTTTAAGGAGCTGAATCTTTTATGCAAAGATATTTGGAAAAGCAGAACATCAATTTAAAATATGTTGTAACTGCTGCCACTTCCTGCTAAGAGTATATTGGAAAGTTATACTTACCTGTTAGATTGTACTGATATTGGAAGCAATTTTGGTTAAGAATACATGGCTTCATTTGTGAATCTTCAGGGCAGGGCTTTGTATTGACAGAAGACCTTAGCACTTGTCGAGTTCGGGTTTGCATAATATTCGGATCACACACCTATAAACAAAAGTGATGGACAGTACAAGAGAACCTAGTAAATCATACAGACACCGACCGCCTGGGGTTGTTACATGGACATCCACAGCCATACCGAGCTACGATATAATCACACTCCCGTTCTAAAGATACTTAAAGGCATATGAAGGAAAAGAAATGTGGTTCAAAGGTAAGAATCCAGTATTAATACAAGTCGTCTTTTGTCCACCCTGATCTGGCTATTTTAGGCACTCCTATACTATTTATTTCCAACAAGATAAAGACCGTGCCATTTTGTTATGCTCTACTTTCCACCTCTTTCCAAGACTTCTAGTAAAATGCCATCGTACTGAATAATGGGACAGGATTTCTGGCACAATTAATGTGTTTTTAAGTAATAACTGATGTTACAGCAAAGCTTTCATTTCTAGGAAGGACATGTGTAATTACATCTCAGTTACAATGCTGACAACAAGATGGGGTGACTTTTCAAAGTACGTGATACAAATACTGATGGCCAACTGCCTATAAATGAGGATTCACCTGTTTACATTTTCATGTGAATACAAACCAACTGAGGCCGTTTTTCCTGTGTTTGTACATCACAAACACACAAACTGTTTGTTTTTAGCACAGCCCCCCAGCCCCCGCCATTCCTCACTCTCTTAGTACTGTGGCGTGGGGCTGTTTTCCTTTCCGTTTTGCTGCAGACAGCAACAGTGACCAAATGTTTTCAGCCTTGCAAGAAACATCCCCTTGATAAAGAGGAAAGCATCTCCTCATCCCCACAAATCCCCTCCTGCAGCCTCCTGCTCACCCCTCCTCTGCAACGCAAGAGAGTTCTTCTCTTTGGATGTCACATGGAGGTGTCACCCAGCTCTGCCTACACATTTCTACGTTTTTCCCTTGGTTTACTTAATTTGGGGCTATAGCATAAGCACTGGCTGGGCCATGGGGAATGCGGTGCTGCTGCCGGTGCCCCAGCCCCGGCTGTCGCATTCACGTCTCGTGCCAAGGGGAAATATTTGAGGAGGAAGGAGTCACGGCACCAAAGGTCAAACGCCTGTGACACTCAGGCAAGGCTGAGGTGAAGAGCACTAAGGACTGTTGCTTTGTCTCGTTAAATGAAATCACAAAAAAGTCTAAATAAGCTTATTCTGATGCCAGGGTGATTACGGGAATACGGAACAGCCATTTTGGCCGCAAGGCTGGGACAGAAAAGCAGCCCCAGAGGCAGGGGCTGTGACCTGCTGAAACTCAGCAGAGTTTTCCGGCAGCCCCAGTACAGTGGGACTGGAAGAGTGGAAGTAGTTGCAGCAAACCTAATGGAAATGAATCCCTATTAAAGGTATTCACAGCCATTTACTGAACAAGATGACCTATTTAATTCCTAACAGTTTCTCATTAGGACTGAAGATTGCTCAGGAACAGCAAAGAAAACCAAAAAACCAATGCATATAGAAACACATTTTCATAAATGCCTGGGAATTTAAAACATGATTTTTCTATAGAGTACTTTCATTACAAAAAAATCCTAACAGTAAACTGTTAAACCACAGGCTTATTATCATGCAATGAACTGTCTGCAAACACTGAATCCTGCACGGGTATGGATAATTCCTGTATTGTGAATATTAAAGAGAAATGTAATGGCATTGCAGCATAAATCTAGATCTCAGACTGCTGTAAACTAGAGAAGTTGCACAGACGATAGCATAAATAAACAGAATAAGTATCAGGACAAATAGGAAAAAAGTCTGGTCTGGTCTTAAAATACATTGTCGGGGCCTATTTTCCTTATGCTTATACCATGTGAAGGAAATTCTATTATGTTCTTATTGCTGACACACACCTTGTCAAATAATTTTAAATGGTAATCTTATTCGAACACCAATGGTCATCTAAAAAACCCAATTGTTCTTAATTATCTGAAAATTAAACCTGCGCTAAGCGTTTACCAATAGTTTACTGCCTTTTCCACAACTAATCTGATTGTTCGTCCTCACAACTAACACTAATAACTTAAATGATTTGCCAATAAAACAAAACAAATTAAAAAAATCACAGAAGGTATCTCAGTAGCTGCTTCTAATTAATGTTTCTCTGCATTATGTCACCAAAGGGGAAAAAAAATCCATGAAAGCTGTGACAGAAGTTAAGTCTGTGCCATCTGGGAAATACCTGCTTTTGCTCCCTTCAAAATAAGAACCTGCAGACAGAAAATATGCATCATTTATAGATAAGTAACTTCTTTTAATAAAACAGTGCTTTTTCCGCCATCTAGCACGCACCCCGTTGTGCTCGATTACAGGGCACTGAGGCAGCTCAGTGCTGCACACGCTGTCATACGGCCACCCACATTTCCTGGCTAGCAGGACCATTTTCCCTCTCAGATGTTCTCCTGGTGGGTAGCAGACCCGTCTAACAGGTCAAAATCTATCTGGTGTTCGCCAGAATCCAAATAAATGACTGGTTTACTGCAGCTCTGAAGCCGGCGTTCTCACTGCGCTGATGAGCCATGTTGTTCAGAAGCCAGAGCGGATGCGATAAGCTCCCCACTTTTACCAGGTTTGAATAATAAAGAATCTCTGTGGGAAAAGTGTTCATTTAATCAAGCTGAGTACAGGGGAAACATGCAAAAATTCAAAGTCGGCAAACTGTAACTAATATCCTGTCATATTATTTGTTGAATTTCTCTTTACGTCAATTGAGAAGTCAATTTAGTTTTATAATTGATTTTCTGGCCTTACTCTTTCAAGTTAACTATGTAAAAAATTGAGCCAAATATATATGGAACTGACTAAGCGGCAGGAGGGAATGACTTGTAAAGGAAAAGATGAAAGCTGGGAGTTTCAAAGGAGCAAGAGGGAGCTGAGTATCCAGCTGCCCTAGAATCTCAATGGGCTTGGGTGCACAACTCCTGCAGGACCCCTCCAAAATCCCAGGCTGGAAAAATTAAATATTTACAACGTGGCAAAGGTTGAGGAATGGCTTGGCAGACTCAAAGTCATTTGGGGATGTGAACGGTGAAATTTAAAGAAGAGGGATTGTGTCCAGGGGGGAGATGCTGAGGGTATTAACAAGCAATGATGAAGACAAGTGTGCAAGCTGCATAGCAGGAGGAAGATACTATGTCACCATTGTCACCACTGCCATCACTTCTAATGGTATGTATCTAGTCCTGAATTTGGATCTTAAAAAACACAGAGAGAAAAACCAATCACCGTTAATGGCAAATTACATTTTTAGGAGGCAGGACAGAACAGCAGCCAGTAGTATTACAGAAAAGGCAGTAAGGAATATGACTTGAGTAATTAAAGAAATTATCACAGAATTAATTAAGATTTGGGCAAGATTACAGAAGGGGTCGATTCTGAATATTCTCACAAATGAAGAAAATGACAAAACCAACTTGACTGTTCAAATACTCTTCCATACGAAATAGTGAAGGTGCCATTCAGATATACGGATCAAGACTGGATCTGCTTTACCCCACTAGGAATCCAAGTTTCCTAGCACGAGCATATAGGAATCTACGATTTGGGGGGTTTTAAATAAATAATCCCCACTGTGATTCAGCAATCCTTTACTGAGTATCTTCATTTACAACTCCTCTCTTCCCACTGAGTGGATGCTATACTTTCAAAGACATTACTTTACTTCCTACTGTTCTATTAATAACTACTACTTTCACTGATCATAGATTAAGGTTTTTTCAAATTATTTTTACATTAAGTCAGCCATTACCTCCTGTAAGGTAATCACAACTGGTTTGTGCTCAGCATTAGCCAACACTTCTTCTACAGTGGAAGCACAAGGAAAGAGGAAAAGGTGCAGCCAACAACACTGTTAAGAGAAAGGCAGGCACATAGAATGGAAGCGTTCAGTAGTGGGAAATTAACTTTGACTTCTATTTTTGAGATCATTTCTTTATGGTCAAGCTACTTATTTTATGCCTGTGGTTATAAATCCCGTAACTAGTTTCCATAGTTGGAGAATTTGGTATGTAACAATGGGGTAGAATTGGGCGTAACAGCAAATCTCTTTATGCAGAAATCGAAAGCCAAGGTGAGAGACTTAGATTGCAATGATTTATTACAATAGATTTAGGCAGTGTCAAAGCCAGGTGATGGTTGAACTGAGCACAGTGCAGAACTCTGTGCAGGTGCTGAAGCTCTCCACACGCACGGAGCTCGCTGATCCGTGACGGAGCAACTCTTGCACAGACCTCATGTAGAGGAAAGAGAAAGAGAAGGTGGGGTGGAACTCAGCCTCTCGCTTGGGTCTCAGCTCCAGGGACATCTCCAGTGAACTGCAGTAAGAGCAACTCTGAAGACTTGCCACCTTCACCTGATCTTTCGAGGAAACTGAGGCTCTGCTCTGCCAGAGGGACAGAGCAGGCAGGTCAAGTAATTCTTGCTGCAGCTTGGGGACCGTCAGAGTTTAGTGCCTGCTTAGCAAGTGGCAAACCTTTGTCTGATTGCTGCCTCTGTTCTGGACAACTGAAACCCACTTCAATTTTAAAGACTTATGGATCAAAGAAGGACAATGGATATGGGTGCTGATTGGCCATAAATATAAGAGAGGAAACAAGTCCTAAAAAAATGGAGGTACCTGTGATGCACAGAGGTTGAAGGTCAGAGGCCTGGAGAACTCTATGTACCTTCAAGGTTAGGTGCCAACTCAGTTTGGCAGTTAAGTTTTACAGACTATGTTGTTGGTTGGATTTAGTCCAGATTCCTTCTTGATGACTGTAAATAACGGGGTGTGTAATTCCAGCATGTGCTTCCTTTGGAATCGGTGGTAGGAATGCAATTAATTTCTGGGTGGAAATAATAACGGGGATCTAACTCGGGTCACACATTAACAGCCTACAGCAGTAGGACATCATAGACAGACACAGTAAGTTCCTTTACGTGTGTAACTATACTGTTCCAGCCTACTTCATTGTATTAAATCTCACCATTTCCATTACCCTTTTCTATGAAGTGTGAAAAAGTTGAGCTAGAGACAGGGATCTATAGGCCAGATTATATAAACCACTACAGAAACAAAATATTCTGAAGCAATGAATATAAATGTACATAAAATGTTAAGGTAGGAATGAATCAGAGTTTTTCCCAAAGGACCGTTTAGAAATCATAAAAGCAATCACCTTGATTCTACGGAGGAATTCTTGGCACTAATAATACTGCATTTTTCGATATTTCTTTTAGCCAATCGTATTTTTCCACCATGACCACTTGTTACTATTTTAAGCTAACATAAAAAGTGAGGGACACAAACATACACAAAGGATGTACCCAGCCTTTGCTCCAGAAAATAGCAGAACAGACAAAGCACAGAAAATCTGTTCTGGAAGAGAAAGACATTAAATAAAATAAAACTGCAAGGTCATGAATGCTAAGTTCCAGAGTAAGAGCTGTTAACATATCACACGTTAATATACACTACTAGACCTTCTTTGTGATGGATTTTAAAAGCTGTCCATAGATCTAGGCTCTCACATGCATCATAATTGTACAGCACAAAGGTTGTAACCCATTAGAGAGCCCTTTAAGCTGTTTAATTTATCAAACAGCTTGTATACTGCATACTGCACTATAAATAGCTGGCCACATTATATTTAACCAGCTATTCATAAGGAAACATACAACCTCAAACTAAGGTAAATGCATTGGCATCAACAGGATTTGACTACTTTTAACAGTGCAATGAACCGTTATATTGTTCATACCGATGTGGATGTTTTGTAACAATTTAACAAGCCATTTACAATGACACGAGCGGTCTTTTGAAGTGAAAATGCATTTGCATAAATCTTCTTTTTGAGATGCATCTAAGTTCTGAAACCTTATCTGCCTCTATATATAACCATTACTTTTTAAAAAATGATTGTTAATAAAGATGAGTAAAAATAAAACGAATCTAAAAAAATACAGCAGTTACCAACTTTTTGATAAAGCTATACAAAAAAATCAAGTCACAGCTATGCACAAGGGGCAGTGCATGTTCTTCCAAAAAGCCTTGGACCACCATAATTCTCATGCTTAACCTGAATAAATTATCTCTTGGGCTAGAAATACAACTCTGTGCGAGGTGCATTCTCCAATCCAGCCTCCATACTGCAGGTCCTCTGCCACACCTACATATAAAGGTACCAGTCATGAGTAAGACTTTGGTAATGCACACAGTGAGCCCCAGCGTCTACAAGAGTCTTTCAGTTGGCATTTCCAAACCTTAACAACTCCGACTCACACCTATGACGAAAGTCACTGCAAAACCTGAGAGCTGGCTGTATTGCCTGGTGCCACTTTTAATATGATCGGTTGTTACACTCCCCCCGCAGATTCAAGAGAATAACAACTCAATTGTCGCAAGTCCTGAGCGTTGTACATCGCTATTGATCCATGAGGAAAATGCTCGCTGGAACAGAGACAGCTGTTCTCACTCACTAGACATGTAACCTCCTATAATGAACTAATTTCAGACCTCTTGGAATTAGCTGCTAGAAATGCCAACAGCTGAGGCAAACAAGGAGGCCACTCCGATCAGGTACAGGGGCTGCGACAGTTATCCGCACGAGAGAGCTAACAAAATAAATTTGAGGTAATTATTTCAGGGACTTGTAGCACAACTCACATATTAACTCTTTTTAAGAACGCTTTGATGAATTCAGTTGAAGTCAATTAATTACATTTCCAAGTCAGATGAATACAAAGTCGAGACACTGCAGGAAGTGCATGTTATTCGATCACTGAATATGTAACAGAGATGACAGGATTTCGGTTTTCAGATTGTTTAGCTGGGTCTTTGAGCAATCAAGTGATGATGTCTGACTGAACACGCTATTGTAGCTGGAACGAATACGAAATCTCTGAAGCAAATCGCAAGTTGATCTAATTTGCTTATGATTTTTTTTTTCTAACTAGCAAGCTTCAAACTGTTATTTTAAATAGCTTTAAAGCCTTGATATTTAAGTTACGTGGATGTTACTTAGCGACAAAGAAGAAAACTTTATGAGGCAAAAAATAGTCTTCAATCAGAGGGAAAACCATTTTGAATTTAGTTCTCAACAATAGAGAATGTGAGAATAATAGGGAAGCTTTAAATCAGTAATTATGGGTTTCTTGACTCCAGTAAAGAGACAAAACCTCAAAAGTAACCTCGACAGCTGCATTTCTGGGTCATGGCAAAGTGCCATTAGAGGAAATATAAAATTTAGCTTTGTGTAGCAGTGTTAAATAGCACTATAATTAAGATGCAAGAATTGCAATTCAGTTGGAAAATACACATAAAAGAATTGTGAGAGCATCTGAAATTACAAAACCTAGAACACAAATATTTAAAAGCAAAAGGAAAATGCAGCCAAAAAAGGTAGAACAAATACAATGTTTTAGAAGAAAGAAGTACTGAAGAAAATACTTCCTATTGACAAAGCAGTCGCCACCTTTATGACTTATTGATTTCAACATGATTCAAGATCACTTACCATCCTGAAAGTGCAAAATGCACATGGGAAGAGAACTGCTACAAGATAAAACCAAGTAATACCCTAGAAAGTATCCAGAGTACAATGACATATTGACAAAATCTAAAAGGCCTTTTTATATTCAGCTGATAAGAGTTAGTTATTCTGCTATCAGGATGAATTTATTAACACCACTATAAAATATGAGCAGAACACCAAAGCAATTGGAAAAGAATCCTCACCTGACCAAAAGCTGAGGTAACTATCTCAAATCAAAGAGGGACTCGAGCAAAGATGAGGCTGAAATTGTGATTGTTCATTTCTTACAAACTAGAATTTGTCAAGTTTCATAAATCCTCTTTATCTCCAGCAAGCCAAACATGACCAGAGATACAGGAAGATTTCCCGGAATCTTCTTTGGCAGCTGCCTCACAAGCGTGCTACGACTAAGAGAGTGCCAACTATTTTGATATGAAATGTAAATGTGCTTGAAAAACAGCAGCCAGGATGTACGGTTTTGGTTTTTCATTGCAATATGATGTGATCCTTCATATTTTTCGGATTACTTAGGGAAGAGAAAGAAGCCATACTTAGAAAATGGATTTTTGGTGAATATTCAAACAGCATTTTATACATCTTCGGAAGACAGGCATTTACTTCCAGTTTGGCAGGAATCAGAAACAATGTATCAGTATACCAGCTATTGAGAAAAATTCCCTCAAACACAATTAAATAGACATCCCTAATGAGCAAGAGGTTCTACACAGGCAAACTTACCTATGTGGTTTTTGGGCTCCATGGGAAGACATTTGATGCAAGGCTGGAGGCACAACAGGTCTGAGCAAAAGACTTAACATGAGATTCAGCTCCAGATGCAGACTCCTACATTTGGGTGTCTATATGTAGGGTCTCCATGCAAGGTCCAGACCCAAGTTCTCACTTGCAATCAGTGGAGCTATTCAACTGATCACACGTAGCTCTTCCCTCACAGACACAACGGGATCCTCCGTAGGCTCCACTGCCTTTGTAACTCCATTGACCATGTCCACCAGCTTGTAGCCATTCTCAGTGACCACTTTCCTAGTGGCAACTCAGGAGATGGAGGGTTGCATTAATTACCCTGGTGCTGGCAATGCCTCACTCCTGGCCAACATGTTTTCCTCAATCCCTGCCCCATCACACTGATACCCCCCCACACACTGAAGATACACCACCATCGTGGTACAGCCGTTCTGCACCTAGAGCAAGCCCAGCGCGTGGCTTGGAGATGTTAAGCATGTGCAGCCTGGGAGGGACTGTGCTGTGTGGTCCTCTCTCTAAACCAAACACAAATAGCCACATGTTGTGGTTTAATCCCAGCCGGCAGCTAAGCCCCACACAGCTGCTCGGTCACTCCTCCCCATGTCAGGATGGGGGAGAGAATGGGAAGGGTCAAAGTGAGAAAACTTGTGGGTTGAGGTAAAGACAGGTTAATAAGTAAACCAAAAGCCGCGCGCGCAAGCGAAGCAAACCCAGGAATTCATCCGCCACTTCCCACGGGCAGGCAGGCGTTCAGCCATCGCCAGGACAGCCGGGCTCC
>JAVKLA010000001.1:47086043-47143186 GCA_034782735.1 Sagittarius serpentarius | reverse complement strand
GGACGGGGCTCTGAGCAACCTGATCTAGTGGAAGGTGTCCCTGCTCACCGCAGGGGGGTTGGACTAGATGACCTTTGCTGGTCCCTTCCAGCCCAAGCCGTTCTATGATTCTGTGATTCTAAGCTGTGAATATAATTTGTGACTCTACCTTTGCATTTAAAAACCACAGTGATGTGTCATGTGTTCCTTTCCTCCACAGGAAAATGTTTTCCTCCTGTTTCTCTCTCCTGGCTTGCCACCATTTGTCTTCAATCACTTCCAATTCCTCTTTTTTGTATGTGAAAAAAAACCCCAAACAATAAACCTTAAAGTCTTTCATTAACACCTGTGCTACTTAAGGAGGTCAAACAGATTATGTTCTTGATTTCGCATTTTCAAAGGACTTTGGCTAAGTCTTGCTGTTCTTTGGGTCCCACCAACCAGGGGAACCTGGGATCACCTCTCACCTCCCGGGTCCATGGGAGCACCCTGTCCCGACCCTGAACAGTGCGTCCTCACTCCTCATCCAGCCCCGGGACCCAAAGTGCCTGGGCCCGGAGGGGTTTGGGATGTGTTCCCATGGATCCCTGGCTGTAACACAGAGTGTGTCCAAGCTTCAGATCAGACACGGTCTCAGTATCCCGGCCCACATCACATTTGGCATCTGCTGCCTCTGCTGCAGATACAGAAGTCTCTTGTCCAGCTACGCCACTTCTCTTCCCAAGCACAAAGACAACAGTTCCTTTGAAAACAATCTGCTTAATGCTTGCCCTTCCCTAAGCTTACATAAACCCACTGAGACAGTGCATTTACAAAAACCTTCAAACTGAGCCACCCAACACATGTACTGAGCTGTACTACCGCAATGCACCTCCTGAAGGACAGAAACTAAATGAAGTCCACGCGATGGGCACAGGGGCCCATTGTTCTGCAGCGCTCGTGGGGGGAGAAAGATGCTGGAAGCTGCAGACATCTGACCTGTGCGGAGCTGCAGAGCTCAGCGCCCGGGGGACCAGCCTGGTTCCATCCCTTAGTGCCTTGCCTTTAACCCTTTCAAGAAATAAACACAATCAAACTACTTTTAGCATTTTAGGAAATGAACTGCTTTCCTCAATTTTTATTCATATTCACGTGCTGGGTTTTGGGCTCAATGAACCCAGGGGTGAAATGATGCCTGACTGAACTCAATGGGAGTTTTGCCACTGACTTTCATAGGACCACTGTATCACTCTTTGTAGCCACAATTAACCTGGAATACATTAACATCTGAATCCTAAAATCAAGTTGATGGGCACAGTTCTAAACAAATGAAAGGGAAGAAGGACAAAAGCTACTTTTTCAGAGACAAACTGCTATAAGCTTGCCCTAATAAAAGAAGCCAGTTCCCATTCACTCCAGTGTAATCTCTGAGTCCTTGCTAAAGTATCTTGACGTCGGCAGTTACTTCAACAAGATATACAAACATTAATCTATTTATTTTCTCTTTTAATAGCTGACACTTGCATTTTAATGGAAAGTCCAAATATCCAACCACCAGAGAGCTCTGGTGTGATTTATAATATTCTGTAACTTCTTTAAACGTAGGTCAGGAATAACTCTGACCTTGCAAAGGACATATAAAAACAAGTGCACTTGCTCAACTGATGTGATTCATTAGAACAAATTCATGCCTATACTTCAGGTAGCTTTTCTGATGCCCACTTGCAGAGTAAACTAGAATGAGGTTCAACACTTCTGAAAATCATAGTGACTTCATATTTCAGTGAACATCAAGATTTATTGTCCCTCAAGGTAAATATTGACTCTGGTTTTCCCTCAGTCAATATTTTAACTTTCAAGACAGTAAATCTTGGTGTTCACCTCAACTAAAGTCAATATCTGCTTATTATATTAGAACAACCAAACTGATCACTGTAGCAGTTGCCCGAGACCCTGAGGACAACCTCTGTGCTATTCATTTCTAATAAAAATGGGCTAAATTCTTTGCTAACATAAGTTCATTTCATATCGCTGCCCTTATACCAAGGCTACATCAGACCTAATACATTGAAACAGCCAGAACCAAAGAAATAACAACCTACCTTTAAACAATGGAGACCACCATGAATAACACTAAAGCTAGAAAAGATCTCGTATAGGAAAGAGAGCTGATTTGCTCTGGTTTGCAAAGACACTTGCTGGTAAGGAAATTCAAACGCACATATTAAAACCACTCCTACTGAGACTGGCCAGCAATTTGCTCATTTTTAATACTTTTTGCATACCCACTTTTATGTTCTCTGCATATCCAGGCTGCAAGAGGAGGCAGCAGCGGGATGCCACCATGCAAAAGTGGCCCTCTCCTCCTCTTCCAGCTTATGGCCACCACTTTGTGAAATCTGGACCACAGCCAGCACTTCTCCTGCAAGCAGCCCAACACAAATGGATCTGGAGCAGGGTGGGAAATACAGCTCCGAAGATCTTGCAATTATCTGCAAATTTGACGACTATGTTGATTCCACCGAGTTCATCCAAATGTTTTTTTTGGTTGTAAGGTGCCCATACATTAACTGAATAATTTTTATAATGCTCTAATACTGTCTTCGCATTCCATTTAATCCAAAGCAGATTATTTCTAATGAGTTTCTTTTATTTAATTCTTTAAAACGGAATTCAAAATGGAGCACTTACTTTGTTAATTACTTAAGTGCATGTTTGATTTGGCAGATCTAAGCATGTGTTTAAAAGCTTTACCGAATTAACTGTATATCTGAAGGACAAGTACTTGCACATTAACAAACACTACATCACAGAAATGACCTCATTAAAATTTCAACATTAAATAGCTCTCTTTAAAATAAAATTGATTTTATTTCATGCTAGTTTATGTATTGATCACAGTCGCCAGAAATATGCTAACCGCTCACCAGTATTAACACTGATAGAACAATTAATTTTCAAGCAATTTGGATTTTGCAAAGCAGCTGTTTCACCGATGAATACTTGTCTTTAGGTATTTGGATGCTGCAAATAGCCACCAAAATTAAAAAATATCGCTCAAGAATGACTTGCAGTACAAAAGTTTGAATAGATCAGCACACGGTAAGACTTCTGAAATTATCGGAATTCCTGAAACTTTATGCCTCTAGCAGATACCTGCCCAAATATTCGTAAAGCCAGTTCAGCACTTTTAGTTTTCATTTACACCCAAATCAAAGGCATTAGTGTTTTTTACCTCCTTTGTGGTATGGAAAAAAGAAAATCAATTAGAGCTTTACTAACGTTATGAAAAGCCTTCACCGGTGTTGAACCAAGTTTATAGAAAACCTAGACCTGCCTCAAACTTTGTAGCTGGCAAAAGGATGGGATCAATTTTATTCTAAGTACAAAATATGAATTAAGAGTCAGGGCAATAATTACTATAGCACAGACAGAAAGACATATCAATACCCCATCTCTGCCCTGCAGGCAGTATGGAAGTCCCTACAGAAAGAGACCCTTCACCATTACTCTAAGGGACTAGCCATGGTGACAGCCTTCAAAAACACTGCTGAAAAATGATTTTCACTGAGTAGGAAGGGTAAAACCAATTATCAGTCCTCTGAAGTTTCCCCAGCTCTTGATTATCTATTTATAGCCCAACCCTCAAAACTGCTCAACTTTAATCCTAATTTACACAGGAGAAAACGGAGGATGAAGAACTGAGTGATTTATTAGAGGCTGGCGAGGGAGCCCTCAGGGAGTGGGGGACTGAATCTGGAAATGCCCTGTTTCCTGCGCTAACTGGATGACATCTTAGCTTAAAATCAGACACTGAAAAGTTCAGATAAAGACATTTCAGGATGAAGCTGTCAAAAAAAGCAGCAGTGTAAAATTCTGGCTGTAAAATGAGGGAAAGGAAGAGGAAAAATTAGGAAAGCAGCCGAGTATTCTTGCTATAAAGACATCTGGATGCTCCACTTCCCCTCACCATGGCTTTTAGATGCTTTTACTGTATCTAGTCTTTTGCTGGACTTTACAAAATGTTCCTAGTAAATCCCCTATTTTCTTCTAATGGATGATTAAACATGTGAAGACAGACACCCCGTATTTCAAATTCTTAAGTGCAAAGAGTGGAAAATGCCTTGTTTAAAAAGCTAATTGAAGTGAGCTTGGTTGAACCGTCATTACAGCTCACGCTTACAGAACTAATGTGTTGCTCAGCAAGGTTTATTAATTCATGTTTACTAGTGCTAAGAGGTTTTATTTTCTGTAAGATTGGTGCAGGCATTAAAAACACCAAGTTGTAATACGGTAAAGCGTGAGCACTCCTTCCTGGAGATTAAAATAAGAAGTTGGCATCATTCAACGTGAGAAAATAAGGGAGAATGCACATCTCCCAGCCCTGAACCTGCCTCCCTGGTTTTATTCAAGGTTTTACTGTCACTACAGCCTTTGAGGAGCAGAACACAGCACGGAGTATAACCTTGCAGATATCACGCAGATATTGGGTATTCACTTCTACCTGAAACACTCAGGCAAGACAATTTAGTCTCCGAGTTACACAAAAAAAAGGAGATGTTACAGTGTGAGTGGGGGATATGTGAATACAATCACAAATGACCAGTTCCTGTGGCTCTGCTTTTTATTTTATTTTCAAATTACGCTTCTTCGCTATCAAGAAAATATGGAATTTAGATGAGATATTAACAAACGCCATTTTACTATTTTGTCAAATATGGGGGTCTAAAGCAATGCAGAAACTCGTTAGTGAGGGGTTTGGTGCATTGTTGCTGATTCCAGAAGCTCTAGGTGTTGTAGCTTCTGCTGTCTCCTTGTCACAAAGCTAGGCAAGCATAGCAAATTTAAGTAGGTATAAATAAATCAATGTCCTGTGTTTTCAAAACAGCACGTTTTGCTGCAGCTGAAGGATAGTTTCAGGGGTAACAAACAAATGTGGCACCTCTCTGGATGAATCTGTTATGCAGTAATAATGTTGGATCCAGTTTTAAAGAGAGGAAGGGAAAAAAAGCTGATTGATAAAGAACAACTTCGAAGCCCCTATTTACTAAATGAGAACGATAAGATGAAGACAGATTGCAACACCAACCTGAGCCTTTGTAGATGTCCATGTTAGCAGGGCATGACAAGCAGAAAGGAAAGAAAATTATATATTCATTAGTTTAGCCGCTGTATGATAATATTGCGAAGAAAAAAAAAAAGCAGAAAATGTGCTTAAAATAAAAATGCCACAATGTAAGGTTGCATTCAATTCTTCAATTTCCCCATCTTTCCAAAAAAAAAAAAATCCCTTAAGCAGAAATTAGGCATTTATTTGTGAGTGAATGAAAAGCACAACTATGCTGAAGAATAAAGCAGAGTTCATTCAGCTTCATCCAGCAAGCCTCTGGATTTCGTAAGCGCATCTCGCGATCAAAGCCTTGGGATAATAAAAAAAATCTACGAAGCTGAAATCTGGTAAGAAACCCCACAATTACAGAGTCTCAATCACAACAGATACGAAAGGCTTTCAGACATTTAAATCTTAATTGGGTGGCACTGTCTTTAGTGAAGCCTGCAGATGACAAGCAGAAGGCATGCCAGGCGGCAGGCAGCCAGCTGGCCTTTATCAGGTGGGACCCGATCTCCATGAACACCGTCAATAACTCAAAGTAGATTTCACTACAGAAAAAAGAATTAAACGATAAAAAAATCAGTAACACGGGCATACAGCGCATGCACATCCTACAGACAAGGAGGGCTGTGCGGGGGTGGCCGACACCGAGATCTCCAGGGGTCCACCGGCAGTGCAGGAGCTGCACGATTTAAGTCCGTACCAAATCGTCCTGCAGCCCGCAGGCAGCCTCACCGAAACGGCACGGACAACATAAACATCAGCTTTCGCTAACAGAGCCCGGGCAGGCGGCTGCTCCCACTCCTCCCATCTGACTGAAACGCCAAACGAAGCCCACACAGACGTGCGCCAGGAGCCAGCCGGGCCTGGGGGACATGGGGCTCCTAGGCGAGCCCGCGACTGCCGCCGTCCGCTGCCCAGCCGGCCTGCGCTCCCAAACCAAATCACAGCGTTTCGGTAGGTCAAAAACCTGCCCAGTGCGGTATGAGCGAGTGATTACTAGATCCAGAAGCCAAGTCATCTGTCACATGAAATGAAATAAATGCCGGTACTAAACGCAAACAGTCCCAAAGAAGCACTTTCTTTGTAGGCATCTGTACAATAGGCAATTTAAAGAAAAGACCATCAGAGCTTACTGCTAAGTTAAAAATGATGCCTCGGAGACAAAGTTTCAGCCCTAGTCTTTCTTTTAAGAGATTTTAAATCATTTCAAGGTCTAAAACCTTCAAATTGATATTCTATCAGTTTATTTTCATGTCTCAAGCAAGAACGAATTAGCGTGGCAGAGCAGTCACACGTTTGTCCTTACATAGTATGATCTTGGACTGACAATTTTCCCATACGAGATTTAAAACCAGTTAGCCAACAAGAACAATTTGATTGATAGCACTATAGTCAAGAAACAGAAGAGACTGGGAAGCGTCAGGCATTTGAAAGTTATGTTTTCTGAAACACACTTCCATGAGATGACACCAAAGGCTGCAAGCAGAGAGAACTACAAACTGCTCCTGGGGCTTCCTACAGTCACAGCAAGAAACAGTCCAGTTTTAGGTTGCTGCAAAAGCAGGAACAGAAATGCAATCCAGCTCGTAACCTGATTGTTTCGTTAGGATGAGAATGTCACTCTCCCCCGAGTCCGCGCAGCAGCAGGTCTGATTCCTCCTCAGCAGCATCCGGACAGAAACGGATGCTCGTAGGGAGAGCAGGACAGATGCTGATGGATGAGTGATAGATCCCATAGCTTCGGAGCTCAGAAAGATCACCCACAACCTGATTGTTATCTGGAGCTGGAAAATTTTTCTTAGAAGAGCAAGTTACTGCAGAAGCCAGGATATTTGACAGCCTGTTGCATCGCATATTTGTGGTAGCTGTCTTACTGCCAAGACAGGCAGATGTTAGTATTGTGTTTAGATGCAGCATTAACTTGAGCAATTTTCTCTGTATAATTACAGGTAACGCAGACCTCCTAGCAGTGCTGCTGAGAGGCCAGCCTCGTGACAAGGCAGCTGAATCCACAGATTTGAAGGCAGGTACAATCACACCACCGCACACTTAGAAATCCTGCAATTGTTGCGACCTGACAGGTTTTATTGATATTTCTTATAGGCGGATCCAGACAGAAAAGACTGAGGCACAGACAGCCGAGCTTGCTTTCCCAAATGCATACGTTCAAGAAAAGTGATGTGCTGCAGAGAGAAACCGTGCTTCTACCTGTGACCGCTCCCCAGCAAGAACATCCATATTTAATAAACTAAAGGCTCCCTTGAGCCAAAAGTTAAGTTCTACCCAACCTACTTCAAACATCAGAGTGCACGTATACTGTCCCCTGAGCCCAAAGATAAGAGGGAAGTGCTTGCGAGCCACTACCTTGTGGGGTAGCTGGTGTCTCTGTAGTTCTGGGTATCTTTTTTCTGCATTTCTTTTCCTTTCTTTCAGAGCAGGGAATATATATTTTCAGATACCTACATTTCTGTCATTGGCCCGTACTTTGAGGTTAAATGCTTTACAGGGACCTGTACAAATCCACATGAATCAATGGGAAGTCTTCTACCGACTTCCACTGTTTGGGTCATGCTGTAGCAAGCAAGGAACGTCTGAACATTTATAGGTACATCACTAAAATTTAGAAAAAAAACAAAAAGCATTGATCATGGTGAATTATTGCTGCAGTACCTATTTATTTAAAATGTACATCAATAGTGCCTATATATATTGCTGGTTAGTGAGAAGCTATATAAAAAACAAATAGACATTTCTGGAATAAATCTGACGAGGAACGACTGCGTCCCTCTACATACGCATGTGCCGATGCTCCGCAAACATCAGCATCTAGCGCATAGCTATGTTTTCTTTGTCCAACTATTGGAACCCTACCAGAAAACAGAACTCTTTATTTGTTCATGTACCAGTGGGTAACGTACCCTGTAATAAGCACCACCAGTGAGTGCAGCAAGTCCTGCTCTGTACCACTGCAGCATTCAGGAAGGGTATGTCAGGGCACGAGTGATTCAGCAGTTCTCACACCTCTGCCATTCCCTGGAGCACCACCTTCACGCATCCCTGATTCTGGAAATAATGGAGTAAAAAAGGCTGTTTCCCAAAACAGTAAGTAAAAGAAGAGAGTAGAAAGTAAATGCACATGGAGACTATGCAACACAGCTGTGCTTTGCAGTGTGTCGTACACGCAAACCACTCCACCTGAAACCTTTCAGAGAATTAAATAATGCAACAGAGCAAAGAGCACGTACTATAAATTAGAGGACACAGTAATTTACAGATCATGCAAACGGACGAGAAGAAAGTATTCACTCAGCCCATAGCAGATTAGAAAGACAGGAAAATTAAAAGGCAGAAACAAGAAACTGAAGTTGAATGGCAGATCTGAAAGGAACTGAAGAGTCAAAGAAATAAAGAAAAGGGAAACAGCATTACCCATCACAGGAACCACACAGAGAAAGCCCAACACTAAAAATAGTGAATTTAGCATAGAGGGAGTGGTAGGAAATCAAAGATCACCAACGGGGTGAAGGGAAAGAAAAGCAAGACAAACTTTTTTATAATGGGCACTGGCTCAGAAGGTTTGGCCAACAAGGAGGGCAAACTTGAAGAGACACTTGAAATAACTTCTTGGTCGATGGGGTTATTTAGGAATGATGGAGATAAGATTGCACAGCATTCTTCAGAAGATGCAATGCGAGAGAGCTGGAGGAGGAAAGGGGAAAAAAAACAGTGAACTGCCTAGCAGTCAGATAAACTTTAATTCCTAGAAAAATATTTTCCTGCAGACATTATCTATAAGCAGCAGAAAATAACAAGGAGATGAGTAGCAGGCAGCATGGGTTTGTCAAGAACAAACTGTGTGAAATCATTCTGATGTTCTTCAGTAACAGGATAACTGATGCTGTGGATAGGGATGAAATGACAGGTATTATGTTGACTTTAGTAAGCCTTTCACACTACCTCTCAGACTAAGGAAATACGGTCTGGATGAATCCAATACTCGGTGTGTACAAAGTATGTTAGAAAATCATACTCTGAATAGTTAACAGTGTAAAATGGGCAAGAAACCTCATGCGTGGCTCTGCAGAGCTTTACGTTCTGTATCCAGTTGTATTTCTTGTTTTCATTAATTTGGGGCTGATGGATTGAAAATTATTCTTACTGACTCTGCAGATGCTTCCAAGGCAAGAGGGACAGCGAGGCAACAGGAAGACAGGACGAGAATTCAAAATGGGCTTTATGAATTGGAGAAATGGACTGAAAAAGTGGGTTGAAAGAGAAGTACAGAACTACAGTGATGAGAGACCAACCAGTCAACAGCGCAAACACAGGATGAGACACAACCAGCCCCTTAGTGGTACCACTGCCCTGGATCCAGAAATTGTACAGAACCATAAAGAGAATGTGATTCAATAACAATGTAAAAAGACACGACAAATGCAGAGTTTGTAAAACACTGAAGTACCACGTCAGCTATGGCACGGATTCAGCTCAGGAAGCACGTCCAGATGCGTGCACCCAACTTTATGAGAAATTTGAAGGATTTGAACCAACTGAGATTCAGCAGATAACAGTAAGATTAGTAAGACCAGAATCAAATTGCCAAGGTGAGCAGTAGCATTTCCACTGTTGCTTTACAGGTAAACATGGAAAACACCCATATAATTAGTGACAATCTATACCATGGCAAGTCTGTCAACGAAGCATGGCATCAGTGTCAGATAAAATAGCAATACTGAGTCATAAAAAGAAGTAACTCTTCTGTATCATACCAGATGCAGAGTAGCGGAAAGATACCTGAGAGAGCTTTAAAGAGATCTTCAGCAGCTTGAAACCATCTACCTGCAGCATCACTGAGCTCTGTGCTAGCTAATTCACTGCTGCCTTGAGTAAATCACAGACTGCCAGACTGTATCTTGGAAACCAGGGACTCTCTTATACCTCATACAGGAATAGGGTGGTGGAATTACCATTATATTAAATATTAACAGCACTGTTATAACACTGCCTACAGTCTTAGCTCCTCCTTGTAAAAGTAACATTGTCAATGACAGAGTGGTTGAAGAAACCCAGAAAAATAATTCAAGGTCCGAAAAACTTGCCTAGAAGTAACAAAATAAAGAAACCTACCTCTTTGGTTCAGGTGAGAGGTAGGGAAGAGGAGACTCAATCATTTTGGGGAAGATACAGACAGTATTTCTCTTAGAAGAGCTCTTTTTAAGCTAGCAGGTAAAGATACACGTTCCCAAGGCTGAGAGTTGTAGTTAGACAAATTCATTTTCAAGTTATGAAAAAGAGGGGACTTTTTACGCATGAAAGAAATTAATTACTGGATCAGCTTATCTAGGGTAAATCCTCCTTCAGATGAAGTGTGTGCCAAGGTGGGGTGCCTTTCTACAAATCTGCTCCTGCTCCACAGGTAGGCAGGGACTTGACTGCAATCACGTAGCTTATGCTATACAAGAGGTCAAAACAGACCACCATCATTATCACCATGGTCTACGTCTAGTCTTAGAATCTCTGGATCAGGAACTCCACAGAAGACTTCTAAATTGTATGTTAAAGCTGAAGGGATGCCTGTGTGGATTTTACATACATTTTGAGAGGTTGTCAAAAAAAATGGTTCTACATTATAGATCAGAAGTGCATTGGAGTTCAGCCAGTCCACGTGTCACCCATAAATGTTGATCCCACAAAGATAACAATATTTTATTTACTGCATCAGCTCTAGCTACTAAATTGTAACCAAGAGAGGAACTGGAATTAAGAAGAGAGAATACACTTTTTAGCTAGCTCATGTTGCCAGTAGCATGCAGGATGGAGGAGGAAAATAGAAAAAGCAATCACTTAAATAAAGCAAATACTCTCTTGGCTGCATCTGTTCTTCAGTGACTTCTGCCGTTTCTCAGCTGTAACTCTGGTGTGGGTAAAATAGATGGCATACTTGGAAATGCAAGTTGGACTCTCCTGCCTCCAGATAGAGGCTTCCAGGTCTCTGGTTTGCTTCTTAGCCAATGGCTCCTGCTGGTTTTTATTACTAACACCCCTCACTTAGCAATGCATCCCTGTCCCTCCCGACGCAGGTCAGTGTGTGGTACCTGGCACATGGACAAGTATATGCATGTACGCATGGACATCACTAAGAATAAATATGAGTTGATTGACAGGAAAGTGAAAAGAAAGAAAAAAGAACTGTAATTGCATCTGAGCAAAGAAGGGCAAATATTCACTGTACAGAAATGCATTATCAGTGAAAAGAAGAAAAAGAGAAATGTAACAAGGAATACTGGCAGTGACACAGAAAGGGGTAAAGGCAAGGAAAAGACAAAGGAAAATACTAAAGGAAGAGGCTCACTGTGTTTTAGAAACACTTGACAAAGTACAACACAAAGCAAAATATGGCTGAGGCAGGACAGAGGCACCTGGAGAGGCGATGCCAAAGTTACTTTGCAATAGGAAATACATGGAGCCCTGCTGGGCTCTACTTCGGTTATTTCTGTGTGCTTTGGTGAGTCCTGTAACAGCTGCTGTTTACGTGAGACGTGCAATAGATCAGAATACTTGGAAAAGAAGCAGTGTTTAAAAGGTTAATGCTTCTATACCCATCAACTGACAGTTTAATACCGACATTAGTGCCATCACTTGCTCTACGTACGAACAATAGACAACGTTCCCACGGTTATTTTCAGCTTATTTTACAAAGTCACTTTTGGAAATCTTTGCTTTCAGTGAGCGATGCGGGTGTCAGAGTCAAGCTCCATCTGCTTTGTATCAAAGCCTCTCCCACAGTGCAGCTGCACACCAGCGTGTAGGGTCCAGGCACACGCATTTCTACGGTTGCTTTTGGCCGGCTGAGCCAACAGACTACGCACACAAATCCTCTTTGCCCATGTATGCCGAATTAGGAAACAATCCACATTTCACTGCCTTTTCATTTAGACTGATAAGTAACAGAGATGAACACTAGACAGCAAAGAAAGTAACTGCTCACTCAAAGTTGCATTTAAAAATACTTAAGCATGGCACTAAATTCTTCTCAGTGTTTATCGTACAGACATCAGACAATTTGCAAATAACATTTTTAATCACCAAATGTTGACAGGGCTAGACTGTGAAAGACCGACATACAGCACATTGTTTCAGATGGGTAAAGAGAAATACACCTTGGGTAGGGATCACTGAAAAATCCACTAACTAATAGTTTGGTTTGGTTTTGGTGTTCTGGGGTTTTTTTCAGATGGTATAATGGAATAATCCAACTCCCTTCTGTTACCTTCTATAAATTAACAAAAATTATCAGAGAGGAAAAGTGCCAAACAAATTCCCTCTTGTGCACCATGGAGATGAAAAAAAACCCAATCAACTGAGTAACACTGGTATTTGTGCTTGTGTATATTTATTCATGGAAACATTTTTCTTAATAGAACCAAAAGACATTACAATTTGGAGGAAAACAGAAGCCTGAGGTAACGTGTTTTTCCCTTAAATACTGTGAACAATGCTTCTCAAGGACAATGCCTGACCTTCTAACTCGGGCAAATGCTGGACACCAGTGAAACCAAACCAGGTTTATCGCCGTGATGGTCAGCAAAACTCAGGATATTCAAAATAAACAACCCAAACCATGAAATTTATGCCACTCTGTTCCTGCCCGGCTTCTTCATGTGTTGGACAGAGGGCTCTGGAGCAGGACATGCTCTTGTTAAACACGAGGAACATGAGCGGGCGGCTGCAGTGTCCTGCCAGCCAGCCGGCCCCTTCATGAACATCTCTGAGTTGAGGTTTCCCACACAAAAGAAAGGGGGATTTGTCTTCCTCACTCATCCAGAGAAAATGATTACGGCTGCATCTGAACACCGCAGAGAGAAAACGCAAGTAAGGAAAAAGCCTTATCGCACACTGGGCAGGAGCTTCATGGTTTTACGCAACCTGCAGAAGACATCAGAGCTGTCCCCACTGCTGGCACTTGAGATTTCCAGCCAATACCAGGAACATGTATTCAGAAGTGCTGTCTCTCTGGTGGGGAAAGCCACTGAAGCCACCCAGCGCTGTCATTGCAGGCCCCAGATCGGGCGCAAAAGCAGCAGCAACTCGAACCTGTTGCCACATACAAAAGAGCATGAGGAACCACGGCGTTCACATGGTCAACCTGAGAGAAAGGGGCCTCAATTCTCCTACCTGACTACTGGAAAAGACGCCTTGATCCTTACCAAAAATTACAGTCTTCAAGTTTTTTGCACTCCTGGTGTCAACACGAACCATCACCAGTGGGGAGGAGCGGGGCAGACAAAATGCCAATAACTGATGGTGGGGCAGAGAAAATGCCAATAAATGACACTATTTTAATGGCTGTGCTTTTAAGACCGTCTGAGGATGAGGCTAGATACCACAGTGCGTAAAATATCCCTTTCCTTGGGGAAGAATTACGGGAAGCTTAAAGAAAATTAGTTTGGGAACTCAAGGAAGACCCCAGTGGTCTCCGGCACAGGTGTGTGTAATGGCAGCTCTAAAATACAGAGAACAAACCAGGATACAGTAAGATAATCTTATCTTTGCTGGGCTCAGTAATACATGCAGTCAGACTTGTTTATAGCATATCTACTTGTAACAAATGACATTTTTAACAATTATAATGGTAACGTATGCTTTTGTTGGGAATTAGGCCCCTCGGACTGAATGCTTACAGAAGTCTATCTTTCTTGGTTTTACCAAAGTGATATGACACTAAGCATTCAGACTTTTCTCTGCTGTATTGTCTCTTTTGGATTGTTTTCTTTGTGAAATTCCATTTAAATCTGCTCTGGGTGCAGCAGGAACAAATATGCCTCAGGATAAGTTACAGGCAGTTAGACCGCTCAGCAAGTGAACGTGGCACAGCTTTACTTACGTGGCATGGCACGGCACCTAACCACTGCTGCCGAGAAGCAGAGGACTTCACCGATGTGACCCCATTTCATCTCTATCGATGACATCGCATTGCACCGCAAACATGCCAACGTGTGCAGGCATCTCTGCAGGATGCCATGCTCCAAAGCGCAGACATAGCAATAGCGAACGGGGGGAGTAAGCACGTCTCCAGTGAGGTCGCGTTCTCCATCAGGCTGGCACGGCAGCAGAGAGGTGAGCGCTCGTCCAACATGGCAGAAATAACGGCGCCATTCCCACACGTGCTGTACAGCATGCATGCGGTTATTCTGCTCCATAGCACCACTCCATCAGCAAAATTACATGCAGCAGTAATCCACACCCGGGCCTCTGGTAGTACCTAACAAATTTGAGAAACTCTTGAAGGAAGAATTAGTTTGCTCCTGTTTCAATAGCTCTTTCTATCTGAAGAGGGCATTGCTGTACGGGTTGATTAGCTAGGAAGATTATTCCTTATAGTCAGCCTCTATCTCCACTCTTTTAATTCCACCCCATTACCCTTGCTACACCCCTGGGCCCCATGCTGCATAACCGCTGTCTTTCTTTGATATTTACACCCTTTATGTGTTCAGGAACTGTTATGAACCCCTGCAGACACCGCTCAGCCCCAGAAGCCTTTTCACGCCAGTATTTGGCTCTTCCCACTCCCCTAGCAGCTGGATGATATGGCTGGTGTTAAATACAGCACAAACTCCCATTCAGAAACAGCCTGGGCAGCACAGAGGGGCTGTATGGCCCCACCCCACGCAAGCCCTTGAAGTCTTTAACGTAAGCACACACAGGTATATCCATACTTTGATGGAAAACAGGAACATACCATTCAAATATCACATTGCTTGCTCTCCCCTGGCTTCTTTGCCCATTTACTGTGCTCTTCCCATGCATTAAAGGGGAAGGGAAGCTCTCTATCTAAGTTTATTACACAATTCAGTTTTATATCAGCATATTTAACTTGTTTACACGGAACTCTGCTGCCTTAGCAAAGAACCATTGAGCTGAGACTCACGGGATTAAGTTCAATATTTTCTCTTAATTGGGCCGCACTGGCTCCTAGGATGCTCTGTGTTGCTTTTATCTGCATCCTCCCACAAGCTGGAATTGTGTATCTCAATACTGCGTAACTGTTTTTACTCTTCTCTGAGATAAACCTAAGAAGATTAGACTGGTCGGCTTCTCTCCGGTTCCTGCAGATTATCACCCGCAACGTAACTGCCCCCATGTACGTCTCCCTTATCTCCCTCCAACACTTCCCAGTTTTGAATGTTTCTGATTATCTGATAGAGTCTGAAAAATAGCCAGGGTCTCCCTCTGTGTTTTGCTCATTCTAAAAATACACTCATTTTCTCATTCTTTCCTTCACCCATTCCTTCTTCAATACACCATTTGGGACATAATCTGAAAGCATTTATTGCAATCGGTGTTTGAGATATATGGGCTGTTTTTCCAGAATCACTTGGTCTGCCAACCATCCAGACTCATCATAGCATTGGATTTCAGAAACCTGGAGGCAAGGAAACGTCCAAGGTTTCCTGGAAGTCAGAAGAAATCCAGGGACTAGCCTCTACTGCCTGACCTAGCTCTCCTTAGGCTGCAGTACATTTCTCTGTAGACATTATGATTATTTCATATGTACTTTAAGAACAATATGAGGCTAAAATGCAAGTGCCCCAAGGCACCTCAGAAACTTTAATCATTCTTTCAGATGCCACCAAGCAGTGGGAATCTAAGTGTCAACGGGACTTCACCCTGGGGACACATTTGTGCCCAAAACACCATCACCCTGCCTGGGCTCCCACACTCTTGTCCATATCAGGAAGGTCAGCTGGCTGATGGGTATTTTATTCGTGTTAGATCTTTATTCAAAACGTACAGCCTCATATACGTAGGGCACAGAAGTTTGTGCAGGAGTAGGTCAACGAGTTGGCCTTCAGTTCAGCAGGAGGTAACTTCTGAGAGCAGACGCCATAATGTGAGGCAGGGAAATTATGGCTGTCTCAGGACAACACAAGCCAATGATGGAGACTGCCAAGATCAGTTGGGGGAGATCCCAGCCCCTGGCACAGTGGCAGCGGAGCTGTCAGGTATCGATTCACCTCAGCAGGCAAGGACTGGGACAGCTCAGTTGCCAATTCAGCCCAGGATCCCTGGGGATCAAGGTTCTTCCTGAACTATTTATTTGGTTTAACAGGTGATCTTTGGTCTTTAGATTATCTGATTCCACTCAGCCACCTTCACAATATTTTTTTTTTCTTTTTCATTTTTTGCCTCACTTTCCCAGTGCAACTTAATTTTCTCTCATCTTTTCTTGTTCAGTCATGTGCTGAATCCCAGATGACTGTCCCTTCTTAGAGGAATATATAATAGGTGTCCATTTTTCCCAATAGCAACATCTAATAAATGCACAGCTTAGAATCACAAATACTAGAGATAAAACAATCTTGAATAATGTCGATATAACTTTCCAACTCGTTCAATACAGTATTAGTTTCAGTATGACAAAGTCTTACTTTAAAACAGTTATTTATAGGGCTTTCATCAGGCTACCTGGGATGTTATTTCACTGTGCATAGCTCTTCTCACCTTAATATTCAGCCTAAAACACCTCTGAAATCAGAGCTGAAAAACCTCTTGGTTAATTTGATGTTTTAAGTGTCAGTACAATTTCCAGAAAGTACAAGAATTACAGAGGTTGAAAGAATCACTCCAGCTTACAACTCCGTGTTCATTCATAATGAGTTTTAAGATATCCTTTGAGGACCAAATGTTTTAGCCCCAAGTTTCAAATAAATGTAGCTTTGAATTTGGGTGGCCACTCATGATTACTTGAGCTCCTGTTTGAACAGCTTAAGTGACCATCACCATGCTACTGGATGCTGCTCTCTCGGTGGCAATAGTCTGCTCCTAGTCATGGTGCTGTAGGTGGTTTACGAACCCCTTTTCTTATTCTGGGCTGTGAACAGCAGCGGGCCCACCGTCAGCGACGCACGCCCCAGGAGAAGAGAGCTAACAGCTGAAGGATGGTGGGTCCATAAACCCTCTCCAGATAGTCACATACAGCATGTCATTAATATGCTCCAAGTACTGTAACTTCAGCAGCAGAAGAAAAGGGAGTGATTCCAAAATTGGTGTGGGGGCTAAAAAGCACTTTCATTTCAATTTTCACTGTGGGAACACGGAGTTATGGAGGAGCCAGTAATTACCAACTCGCATGAGACATCATTTGTTTTCTAACTGCTAACTTATCATCTTGAGTGGACTTCTGTCTGTGCAGCCCTCCAAGAGACACCTACCATAAGCTCCACTAATTGGTCAGGCGCAAGAACTGCTGTCAAAAATGTGCTGAGTAGGCACTTTCTTATAAAAACTTATCAGAATGTCAGCTAGAAGTTTAGCCCTCAGAGATGAAAAAAATGGGAAAGGCATTTATGAGTTTGACAGGATTTTACTGTAAAAGTTGAGGGAAGTGATGACGGTTTGTGAGAGACACACAAGAGGACAACCGATTGCGGCAGATCCAGTACAATTACATTGGGGTCAGCCACGGGCAAGGCACCTGTCTGAGGTTTAGCACTGCACTAATGGAAGACACTGAGTTCCCAGACATCACTCTGACATACTTTAACACAGAAGAAAATGGTCAAACAATATTTGGATGCCTCTATGAGGATTTTTCTATTTCTTACAGACGTCCTATGAAAAATGAATTCAGACATATTCAAACGCTTACTACATTTGCAAAGTTTTGTAAGTTGCCAATAACTGAGAGCTGTGTTTGGGTGTGCAAATTTTTCTGCCATGTGTATCTCCCTGTCAAAAATACAAGAGGTTCAGTAATACAAAAATACAAGAAAATGCAGCTTCTCTTACTAAAGTTAAGACATTTGGCCGGTAAAGACAGCACTGTACTTGTTCAAAAAAACATAGTTAAATGGCTCCAAAAAAGTGGTTTTGGTCACAAACATGGCCAAACCCTTTAATCTAGTAATCCACACCTGAGGACACTTCTTTACAGAAGAGCTCACTGCATTGCAAACAAGTAATAAACATACATAAAAAGGTCCATGCACTAATGCAAAAAATTGCATTATACAGAGATCAAGCCACGTCTGCAAGAGAAGGAGCATGCAGTCAAATTTATTTCCAAAATCAGTTTAATGCTAAGCTGCAATCTCATTTACCTATAAAAAATGAAACAGAAAGGGGAAAACCACCCAAAATTATGATTAAAATGAACAGAAAAGAACATTTACCAGATGTTCAGGCTCTCCACCTACCCTTTATCCTTCTTGACATCTGACACTTTCTTTCATTTTAAAAATGCATTAATAAGATCATGGATCATAACAATAAAACAGGTGGTATTAAAACCCTCTCATTTAGGCTTCTAGTTAAGGCATGTTACAGGCATTCTCCTCCTTCCATTGGCTATGGAAGGATGTCAGCCTCCCAGCTTTAAAGATTAATGGGAATACATCCACAATGTCTTTTTTTCAATTTCAATTTTCCTTTCACCTCCAACTTATCCTACCCTAGAAGCTAAGCCATTCCCATTTCTTTTTCCCTTGTCATGCTCAGCCCTCTAGTCCCATACTTTAACTAGTCCTATACATTATCGCTGTCAACAATGAGTTCAGTGAGGTTACTTCTTCGACTGACACTGGAAGATGCGCATAGAAAATCACACGGGAAGCAAAATAATCAGCTATCTCCCTTTTCTCCATCTCTTTCTTACCTGAGCAACACATCAGGGAAAGTCAGGAGCTGCTAAACAGCCTCACTACAGGCAATTACCCACTCGTATAAAGAATATTGCTGCCCGCCCTTTCTACCCCCTCCTTGGTGTCTTCCTACAGAAACAAGCAGCCAGCCCTACACCAGTGGCAAATTAGGTGCTTAGTTTTTGTTTAACTCCTTTTTAACTAGATGTGACATCCTTGGGTTCATCCTGAAAACGTAGGAAATGCCACGCCAGGAAGCTGATGAGGGTCATCAACCATTCATATTTAGCTTTATGGTAAATGAAGGAGGAAGGGGAGCAGAAAGAGGAACTGATAGCTGAAGAAGAACCTATATACTGGCGGAAAGGACCCACATTACTCGTGGTACATCAACACATGGACAAGACCAGTTAAACCATCAGTAAAAATGACACTAAAATAAATAATTATGAACACTTTCGCAGAACTGGAAGAATGGCAAGATCACAACAGCCTTTGCCAAGCAGGTTGCCAACAGACAGAGGCAAGGGGGGAACTCATCGAAGAGAATGTAGTGAAAAGAGCTTACCAAAACCAGGAGTCTCATGAATTGTCAGACTACCATCAGCAGGGATAAAATTTTAAAATGGTATTTGAGAGAAGGTAAGGTAGTGCTTCAAGGAACTTGAGAGAGAAGTTCTGTCCGTGCATGGGGGCAGTGTGGGACGTTGCCCAAGGTGCATGGGGAAGAGGGGAGCAAGCAGATGGCTGCGGCCGACGTGGGAAGTAGCACAACCACATAGTGCATCCAGAGCAACAACAGGGGTTCACACTGGAAGGAGGCAGAAGCAAGGACAAGTTCAATGGGCTGATGTAGCTGAGGAGAGGCAGGGCTTGTGGGGCTGCATGGGAGAGCTGTAAGTCTTGCGAGAGGTGATCCTACATAAAAAAGTCTCTTAGACAAATTGCTAAACTCCTTGCAGCACGTTCTGCGACTCCAAACACAGAGGTGCTTTTCTGCGCCTTACAGTGGTCCTGCACAGGCGCTGGGGGGATTCTTCTTTTCAAGGGAAGGCTTGAGTTCACACTCCTTTGACTCTTAACACAGTTTACAAAACCACAATGGAATATTTTTTCCCTGATACAGAGAACAGAAAGCCACAGAATTACAAGTTGGGTGAGATGAAAACTAACTACTGCATGCAAGATACCACCTCTGAGGCAGGAGAGGGAAAATATACGCAAACATTTCTTGCTTCTGCCAAGTATCTGCGAAATTTGCAGAGCTGGAGCCTGTTCCCATTTTCATTGGGGTTTTTGGGTTTTGGTGTTTGTTTTTTTTTTAATTCTATTAGAAAATCACTCTTGACTTCTAATAGTGTGAGATATTGCAGAATCAGATCTAAAATATGTTAATGTCATGAGAATAATGATTACAAATCTTGGAGGTACTTTGTATGCTGCACAGGCACACTTTGGATTACAAGCTTCCTGAATCTGAATTTGTTTTCCGATTTTGACGCTTTTACTGGTGCTTTCTGGTACATATTCCGCTATACTTTTTAATGTAATTATTGCAGTAACTACTTTAAGAATTTTTAGCCTTTCAGAGTTGATTTATTTATGGAAGGCTTCTTTTTTAATTAAAGTTCTTAAAACTTGCTGCCAAGGACTTCAAAATTTAAGGATTTGATTTAAGCTACCAGAAAAAGGCATTCACAATCATATTGGGATCCTGGTTTCTTCTTTTCAACACCAAAGTGCAATTATATCTCTGTAATAGTTATGCTGAATATTAAAGGGAGCGATTATTACCGGGCATTTTAACTATCTGAACATTAAAAACCTAAAAGCACTAATCATAATTCCTTTGCCATATTAAAACATCATGAGTAGAGCAGGAGCTGCACTAAAGCAATAGTCATTAATCAGCATTTAAAATAAGACTGTTGCCAAATTATCTCTTAGGCTTAGTTTCCTTGAGCAGTATCATCCCACAGAGAGAAGTCTGGAACATAATCTGACATATTACTGTTCTTCAAGAGATTAGTCCACCATTGGCAATTGCTCACCTGCATTAGCTGGCCCCCGCAACACTGGTAGAACCTCTCCTCCAGCTTACAGAGGCAAAAATGTCAAGTTAAATATCCATCTGCCTTCCGAGCCAGCCCAGGGCTGCTCAGTAATGTAGGCAAAATTGAATGAGTTATTTTGTCCTAACTCTACAGGCTGCAAAATTGAGTTTGGTGGCAGCAGCAGAGCTCGATCCAAGAGAGGGCACAGTAGCCAGCGAGGGTTTCGGGACACAAGGGTGGAAGGAGGGCAACAACTGTATTTTAGAGGCCACTGATTCTGGGCAGCTGGAGAAAGGGAGCATCCGTTCTTCTATGCACCAGGGAACGCCCATTCTGGCTCCTTGCAGAGCCTCTCCTGCCTGACCCTCATGCAACACCATCTGGGTCCCCTGCGCCCAAGCGGCTGGTCCCCACTCCCTCGGGCACCGGGAAAGCCCCTGCCAGCTGCCACCGTCAGGAACGGCCCCCTCACCTACGTCTGCAGCCTGCCCCTCAGTCTCACGTTTTCACTTCTCTCCACACTCCATACCAATGAATAACCTGGCAAGAAAACCCTTAATAAAAAATTAGTAGTCTAACCATTCTAATAAAAAAAGCCTCACTGAGACTTAGAGGGCGCAACGCTATAAGGGAGAGCATATGGTCGTGCCACAGGTCCGTGCCAGGTTGGGTCAAACTTTCTGAAGTTATGAGCTAAGTGCCAGCAGAAAATTTTCCCACCTGCTGGTGGTGATGAACTTCTTCCCTCCCTCCCTCCCTCCTCCTCCTAGCTGGAAATGTTCCCTGAAGAGGTACTTCCATCTGCAAAGGCAGAAGCCATGCGTCCCTGCCTGCCGGAGCACACTGCAGCATGGGAACATCAGCAGCAGACACAAACTGCCATCCAAAATTGCTGTCCCAGGCTGGCCAGACTGGCAAAAGCATGTGTACTACTTACCGTCTAGATGTAGTGCTCCTGCCAGAGCGTGTCACTGGTGATTTGTGTTTGTACGGTGTTAAAAGCCTGAGGTTCAAACAAGAAACAAAAAAGCCAGTCTCTAAACCAAAGATGTTACATACTATTTAATATATATATTGCACCGAGGAATAACTATATAGAGAACAGGAGTTAGCTGTCTCTTTGCTATGCCTTTCATAAGTTTGCTCCCTCCACTTATCCTCCTTTTTATAGGGCACAGGAGAGCTATCCCTCAGCTCGCCTGCTTTTCTTTCTTCCTCTCTTGCCCACAGCTAATTTTATCTCCCCCATGGCTTCAACTTACATTTTCAACTAGCACTTACGCTGTCATATCTGAAGTGTTCCTCTCCAGCCAACACATTATTTTAGCCCATCTCACCCTCACTTCAGTTGTCCCCACTTCACTCCGTCAATGACACCAGTGAGGAGCACTCGTGTCTGAACTTCTGTTATACCTTTCTTTATGCCTCCCCCCTGGAATACTTAACTGGAATTAATATGAAATATCATGCCCTTTCCCAGCTTTCAGTACTTTCTCAAGATCCACTCTTGCTCAAAGCCTCACCTCTCCCTCCTAAAACCAGCCAGACATGACATCTAGGTTGCAAGACTCTTGGTAATACTGGCTGCTATTTATTGTACTTGTTCTTTCAAAAAATAACATTGCAAAAATAGCATCACCATCCTATTATGTCTACTGTTAACCTGCATGACCAAACAATCTCAGTACTACCACCCTTTTCATTGCTCTTTGATCCTTTCCCATTGTTTTGTGATTTTTTTTTTTTTTTACCTTTGGTTCAATACTGATAGGGAACCACTTTTGGGAAAAAAATCTGTCTTATGTGTATATACAGCAACTACATCAGTGAAGGCATTACCATAAACTGATAAGAAAGAGCACTAAGAGCTAGTTCTCCTACTTTAATCCATTTATCCTACTGCGCCTTCCAGTAGTCAAAATGAAGATATGTCCATGGGACTCAGCAAAGAATCAAATTTACATACCACAATAAGACATGGAATAGTTACAACTGCAATTGCTTAAGGATAGTTTAGCCTATTATCCCCTTCTGTTGAAGTGTCTGGGCTATTGGTAAGAGCTGATGCACAGAAAAAAAAGTGTATTTTATGTGACAAACAGAAGAATGCTTCACTAATTTAGAAGAGTCACGGAGAATAAAAGGAATTGCAAATTAAAAAGAGAATGCAGTTGTTCAGGGGATTTGGATACTTGTGGTATTTGTACTGGGACCAAAACAACGCTTCTTTTAATAAAGCTGTCATCATCACATATCATCTAAATGGCCACTTTTCAGCCCAAACCACCATACAAACAATGAACCCAATCTGGCAGTCATTACTTAGTCTTCACGCTCATTAGTTTTTTTATCTAAACCAGTCTGATCTGATCAGATTTCCTCATCTGTTGTTTAGGCAAGGATCTGAATGCGTTTTATCAGGGTATATCTGTTAGCTTTGCAAAATAGTTTGATGTCTCTCTAATACTAAGTATAAGCAGCATTACAATATATAGGTTCTCTCTTGTAAAAGATCCACATATTCCTCTGAAATTGGCTTTTACTTGCTGTTTAAAGGAGAAAAAAGTCCTATGAAACACCTTTATGGCAAAGAATAAAAGAAGTGTAACTCTTAGGTAGCACATCTATAGTTCAGAAAGCACCTTCATAATCACGGTCTCTCCAATTTCAAACTTGTTATCCGATCTGGAGCACTCACTTCAGAAATGTCACTGCTATTTAGCAGTGAAGCTCTGTCTGGGTGTAGCTAAAATTTAGTGTATGAGTGTCCTTATTGAAACCCATTACCATACCAAATGACTGGGCTGTCTAACGAGAATCTGAGGTAGAAGACCAGAGGTGAAATGAATATGCAGACAGGACCACTGTTCCAGGTGCAGATAACTTGCCATTTAAGTGTGTTTGAGACAGACAGATAGGTGAGACAGAACAGAGACACTTCCACTGATGTTGTCCGTTTTGTACTACTCTGTGGCCACATATTCCCGAACGAGTCTGTCAAGCCTGACCTTTCAACGTTCAGCAGCTTGGGGGCTAAGTGGGAAAAAAATTACAATGGTATTTTACAACAGGAAAAAGGATGGGATTTTTTCCTAGATTTGCACTATTTATAAATGAAGACCTTTTTCAAAGCTGTTTATGTGAGTCTTTGTCTTTATTATCTTTGAACTCACAGCTAGCGTCCCCAAAGGTGAACATTTTCAGAGAACAAACAAGGCAAACTAATGGCTGAAAGTTCTTCTTCAACTTTTCTATGCTATCTGTTATAAATCTGTAAATATTTATATTTGCTTGCTATAAACTGTATTCAGTAATAGCACTCAGGTCATTAACTTGTTTATTTTTCCATAGTACCTCTAAGAAAATTTTTCTCTTAATTAATTTTCTCAATGACCTCCTGGCCAGCAACATGCATTCTTATTCATTTTTCATATGAACAAACATTCACGGATTTTATTTAATTACAAGGTGAAAAACATCACTCATTAAACACCAATTGCTAACATCTCTGCATTTCCCATGATTGCAGTTGAATTCTTAAACTTATGTTTAATTTAAGGCTAGAGAGTGCCAAGGTGGAACCCTGAGTATAAGTGAATGCATGACCAAATCCTCGGCCAAAGGGCAATACCAAACAGGCAGAGGAGGAAGGCATCTTCAGCTTCCACAAAGCTGCCCGTTCAGTGAAACCAAACTGAACTGCTCTATTGGTTTCTGCACATTTCAACAGGATTTAAATAATCTCAGTATCTTGTATGTGTTTCCTTCCAACTGACCACTGGGAGGTCTTACTGAATATACGAAACTTTTAAATGAGAATATTCAGGACAATCAAAGTAAGTACACAGTGTACTTTCAACCTAGCTCATCCTTTCTTTTTTTTTTTCTCTGATATCTTTTCTGTGTATATCCACATACATCCTAGCACACACACACATCTTAATTCAAAATTTATATTAAAACACTTCTTTAATTGTTTTACTGAAAAATCTAAACTCTTCCCAGCAAACTACAACTCATGCATGAGGAAATAAATACAAACATTTGCATTACCTGCTCAAAAGCAGCACAGTACAGCTCTGTAAGGCTTTAAATAAAGATGACACTTAGCTAGCTTAAGTTTCTTCTTACAGACATATAAATCAGGAGGGACTTGCCTCAAGTCATGGAGATTCACCAGAGTGAGAGGTAAACGAGACTCGGTGAATTAAATTATTGAAGAAGTTTACCAAAACGAGGCTGAAATTATCTGCGGACCAGACAGTAAAACTGTGATGGTTCCATTGTGACGATGCTGGCAGGCAACGCGACGCAGACCTCCAGAGCTGGATTTTAATATAAAAGCAGTGTTATTAGAGAGCTATTTTTTAACAAGACTTCTCAATTATTGGAGAATAAATGCTGCTAATAATAATACAGAACCAGATATTCCCAAAAGCAGTCACTGACAGGTTAATTCAGCCATGGAAAGAAGAAGGTGATGCTATTCTAGATTTCTTTTGGATACGTAAGAAGAATAAAAGAGCTGGTTATAAAAATAAATTTGGAGTACGTTATTATGTGCTGATTCTAAATTAAAGTATTCACCGATGTTCACAGAACGCTTAGAAAAGGCAGGCTGGCATTTTCAGTCACAGCTCTTGGCTTCAAAAGGGCAACTTCTGCACAGCGAGGGAACCAGCCGGGAAGTCACTAATCACAAGGTTGAAAGATCTGCCTGGGGAAGGAGACTGGAGTTTTTCAGCCAGAGATGCCCATACTTACAGGAATCTGTATCTCAAGGAAGAGTAAAAAACTTGAAGGCAGCGCGCCTGGTCCTTCATTTGTCAAGGAGACCAACAGACAGAACAGGTCCTGTAGGGATAACGGAGTTCACGTGGAGATGAATAAAGCACCAAAGAGAAGCCCCACCTTAGAGCTTGGGAACGGCCAAGCAGCAGAGCAGAGGAGGCAGCAAGGGGCAGCTCCCAAAACCCAGCCAAGGGAGCTGCTTCAGAAGACAGAACAATCAACGAAAGATTTGTTGGCTACTTGAAGAGAGAACTGCAAAGAAGTGGAGCTACTACACAGTGAGGCTGGAGTACAGATTAAAGACAGTAGGTAACTCCAAATTACATGAATACATGCTTCAATTCCCATTGAAGTCAATGATGATAACCACACAGAAACTATCACGGTTGAGATGAACACGTATCTCAAGAAACAAAATGTCCTAAAATGAGGAACTAAGTAATTTCCACCCAGACTAGTGAAAGAACTGGCATATGAAATTTTACATGGGATAGCAAGTTTAAATAAATCAAGCAAGACACGAACAATATCATGCCATCAGAAATAATAGAAGTCATATCTATATTTAAAGAGAAAAAAAACTCTCAGAGCAACTAAAAGCCCTTTCTTCTAAGCTCAGCAGCAGCAAAGCTTTAGAACAATTTTTAAGGAAAGAATAACCAAAGCCAGTGAAGCTAAGAGAATCTGGGGGAAAATACTATATGGGTTTAATACAGGTAAGGCACACTAGTCTGACACCCTTCTTAGAGAAGAAAACTCACTTTCCAGAGAAAGGGAATGAAATCAACCTCAGCTGTCTGATTCTGGTAAAGCTTTAACATCGCCTCACCTGGAAAGTTATTAGTTAAATTGAAGAAGATGGGGGATTAGTACAAAAATTTTAAATTGGCCTGAAACTGCTAGAGGTGGGACAGTAACAGCAACATTAAATAGGGAACGTCAGGCTAGAGGGAACTTTATTAGCATCGCGGCTGAGGGACTGGTCTTAGAGCCAGCCTTGGTTAATATTTCACCAATTATACTGGCACACAAATAGCTATGGTCCTGTTAAAAAATTTACTGAAGACGAGAAGCTAAATGACATCTTTATACAGAGAGAAGTGGGATGGTGTGGAGCAAGAACCTCATGGCACCTGGACCGAAGTACCAGAGAGAGGTTGCAGTTCAGCAGTACAGAGCGTGGATCACTTATTTGGAGCCTAAAAAAAAAAAAAAGAAAAATCAGCCTCAGGAAACTACAGGGGGGCATCACAAGATGAAACACTCTGTGATGAGGCTGCAAAATAAAACAGAAGAATATGCAATCCAGGAAGGTATTATGTTAGAATTTCCCTACAAGACAGGATGCAATCGCCAGTGTTCTACAAAGCCCTGCTAAGACCCTCTCTGGTGTAGTGTGTAAAAATCTGGACACTTAGTTTCCCAAATTCAAACAGAAACAAATGCAGAAGAGAAACATCGGGGTGATCGTGAGAATGAAGCTCCTGTCTTGCAAGGAGAGGCTAAAAGGGTTTGATATGTCTGGAAACAGAAAGCTGCAAGCAATAGCTCTCTTATCATTAGAGAATAGAGATGTTTTCTCCCTATAAAGTCTGCAGGGCAACAGAATACCAGAGAGCAGAGCTCTTAGTACTAAGGGAGACTTCAGCAAAAATGAGACGGAAAAAAATACCCATCCACTCAGCCTGGGAATGACAAGGATTTTAAACAGGAGAGGATGGGCCAGCCTTTTCACCAGAGTAATGCAGATGATCTGCCTAATGCCAAGGCAGGGTTTAATAATGTTTTCAACTGGCCAATACAGTTGCTTGCAATTTCTGTGACTGTAACAGAGAAATAAGTCCTGTGAAAAATACCGTAAGCATTCCATGGGTGAACCTGGAATAAGGCGGTGTGATGCCTGCTGCACCTCCCCTCTCCCACGGGTGATCACACATTAATTTTCTTGTAAACCTTCAATTAGAGGAGTGAACCAAACAGACAATTATCTTAATGAAACCGTGAATTAAATGCAAATTAAAGACCACTGAAAAAGTGGATAGTGAATTGGGTTGTCTTTAGCAGTTGTTAACTGGGTTTAGGTAGTTCTGGGATATCAAAGAAAAGATAAATTGACTTAAGCAACGACTAATGTAAAGCTATTAAGATAAACTTGTATTTTACAGCTTGTTACAAAATATAATTAAAAAAAAAAAATCAAACCACATAACAAACTTGTTCTTAGTAACTGCCTCTAGATGAAAAATGCTTCTTTTTTCCAGCCAGTGCAGTTTGCAACACTGAGTGCCAACAGCTCCAGTTCAGGAACCAAGCAAGGCTGGCGTGGTGGAAGCATTACAAAAGTGGTCCATTTTGGTTTCCATACAAGCCATTAGGAGTTTTAATCAATTGAATTTAATGGAAATAGGAAAAAGCTTATTGTTTAACAGCAGAATTTACCTCCTACCAAATTAGGAAAGATAGGTTACTTTTCATGATTTAGTTACACTTATACACATGAAATTTAACAATAAAAGCCAGCAACAGTTTTACATGGTAAAACTGAAAAGTGGAAGTCATCCCTAAGCAAAGTCTACCTATTTACATACTGCAAGTTATACAACATAATTAAAAAAAATGAAAAATAAATTTTTTTTTCCACAAAACTTAATGGAGGGACAGTATTGTAACTGAAGCTACAATTTAAACTGCGGAAACATAAAGCACAGACCTCTGACAATACTTTTACTTTACTTTAAATAGAATTACATTATCTCAGGTTATTCTGGCCTCACTTGGTTCTGCTGTAATTCACTCCTGGGAAGCGTACTGCTTTCCCTTAGATGCTTGCAATATAATCCAGAGAGCATTTTACATTCTCGCGACTTTGAGACACGCTCCAAACTTTTGTATTTTTCCCATTTGCAACACACAAAACCGTTTTTAAGAAACAAATGTTCCTTATTTCACCATTTAAAAGATGCTCCAATGGTGTCGCAAATGGTATTGGACACATTTCAGGGAAGCATGTGGAGACTTGATTGTTCCTTTCATTATTAACTCCATTGATAAACATCGGTTCGAGCCAAAAAATTATCTTTTCATTTTTAGAGTCAAACTTCATCTGTTACCCAGTCTGCAAATTAGATCACAATGCAGCAAAAATATGCAGACTTCTGGTATGTGAAACGATTGACTATTCTATAGGGAGGCCACTTTGTAGGGCTTTACATATGGCTTCGATCAAAGGTCTCACCTTCACTGAATAGACAGAAAAAAAGAAAAAAGGAAAGACTGTGTAAATTAACACTGCTTTCTAAAAAAGCAGAGCCAAATCCAGGTGGCTTAAAAGTTAACTGGAAGTTGCCTTTATTTAATTAAATGATGAGAGTTAGGCCAGAGACATTTGGTTAGAATAACACAGTAGTTAGAAAAACACTAGCTGGAAGACAGGACATAAAACCGGTGTTTGCATCTGCTGTCACACAATATGCCACGGATTTATGGGCATGTTCCAGAAGTGAAGAGCTGCCATAAACTCCACCCGGCCAGGCAGCGCAGCCAGCAGGCAGCGCAGAGCAGCTGGAGCACACGTCCTAACACTCGCAAAGTACCCATCACCGGTTCAGGCACAGACGATTTACTGTGAATTACAGGGGGGAAAGAAGAAATAAGCCATGTAGAGCCTGGATTCATACACAAACTTCTCACAATTGAGTTTCAAGCACAACCTTTTGATACGGGGTGCTGCAAAAGAAGAATTACTGTCCGATGCTGTTCTGCCGGCCGCACATGAAGATGAAGTAACTCCCTTAACATCATTAGGAGCTGAAAGAAGAGTCATACCCTCGGTCTTAAACATAGCCCCATCACAAAAATCAATACCTGTCAGGCACTGATTGTTCTTTTGATTTGATTACAAATGAATTTTCATTCCGGTGTACAGAAAACAAGCGTATAGAATCAGTGTCGCGAGGACTCCACACAGTCTAACAGGTGGTGGGACCTGTTAGAAAGGATCATTAATACTATTGTTTTAAAAGAGTAAAAGAAACCTGTATAAAATGAACATTCTACTCCAAAACAAGTAAACATTTGAGTGGTATCTGAAGGACTTAAGAAATCATCTGCGTTGCCTTCCCTTGGCAAGCTCTCAGGTACCATGGTATGCTACATTGTTATGACAGGGTGAAAACAAGGAAATGAAGTTAAAATATTTATTCTTCCTCTAGCTGAGATTAATTTCTGAGGTTAGCATGCAGATATGACCCAAATACAACTTGTACTCAGAATCTCCTATGTGATAAGTAACTATGCTGAAAATGCTGCTGTTTGCATACACCTCCTGAGAGGATACTTATTATGCAAAAATGAAGACATGAGAATGCTGATGAAAATCTGCAAGTCATTTATCAAACACTGACCTGAAATGAATATTAAGAAAAACCTCTTTTATATGCAAATGTTTAATCTGATCAAGTTTAATCATCGCTTTTCTTTCTCAGGACTGATAAGTTGTGTACGTACTGTGCGCTGTAAGATACAATCTTCTGTATCTCATTCTCAAAAAAACCAGTTGTTTTGTCAATGGTTGCTCTGGGAAACACGCGGGACAGAGAATTAATCTTTTCTTATTATTTTACTCACCTGAGACTATCCATAATGCCTATTTTGTCTGCCCACCTGCTGATCACTCGAGTAATATCTGGTTTACACAGAGTACTTCCATTCTCTCAACAAGACAAACTCAAAGTATAATTGATTTCTCCGATGGATTTTCTAATGAATATCCATTGCTACTCTAGTTGCTAAAGTACTCACTGATGTTTGTGTTCCAAAAAATATAAATCTGTTTATTTACTATCCAACTTTATAGCCAGCTACAAGCTGGGGAAAAGCAACATGAAAAAAAACCATCAGTGCCCATGCATTTAGGAATGTTAGGCAGCAAACTGGCAGCCTGGTGGGAGCACCGTCTCGCAGCCCCTCTCTGCGACTAGCCAGAGGAGCGAAATCCTCTGTCCTGTAGCAAGCATTAACCAGATCCAAGTCTTATCAAAAAGCAACATGTTTACATTCTGTAAATCAGACTCTAACTAAACTACATGCTGAACCAAAACAATTTAAAGCGCTGCTTTGTTGTACTGGAGTTTTATCAAAAATATGCATTACGTTAACAAAAATTAATATCCCTGGGCCTGACATAGCATATAGTTTTACATCAAAACTTGGATTTAAAATTTGTATTTAAAGCTAGGGTTTAACTTCTTGAAGAGGACATCATGTATAAGATAAAAATTTGGCAAGCATGTTTTGATCCAGGTCCGGATCCCTAGTTACAAAGGAGTAATTCCTTAATAATTGGCTTAATAGCAGCAAAGATAGTACCATTTAACGGTCAGAAGAATGATTTACATATACAAATATATGTTCCAGGTGGCCGCTTTAGAGTAGACTGAATTTAAATCTAAGCAACAGATTGGACTTATTTTAAGAAATTTTGAAAATTTGCACACTCCTAAAGGGCCGTATGTTGGACTTAGTGACCACTAAGCATTCCCACCAAAACCAAAACCAGTCGAGGTGCCTCACGAAAGTCCAGCCACTGCAGCTGCACTACCTGAAAGCATGGACCAAGGAGCGCAGGTTTTCTTATATGCCGAAGAATGAATGAAAAACCTGAACTCCATGTTTCAAAGAGAACACTGCATAACAGCATAAACAAATGTATAGTAATTGTTTTCACCAGCTAAATACATATATAATAAGACATTACTTTTCAAAGTCTTGCTTAGAAGAGACTGCTAAACTTATTTTTCAACATTACTCTTTTTACTCAGACTCTTCAGAACAAGAACGAAAATACTTTTATGCCTAGTAGCTAATTAGAAAGTTGATGAACCTCATAATGTCGCTCAAAAAAGGAAAAATTCTCATCTTTATATAGTAAAATCATAATTTAAAACTCAAAGTCATCATTTAAAACTGATTTATAAGAGCATAAACTGAACTTAACAGATGTTGGAATAAATTGTTGAATGTAGACTGGCCAGCAGAGCTGACAGATTCTATTTGGTTTAGCATTTCTAATTGCCAAAGTTGATGCTAATTAATCATAGTTGTCCAATACTCAAAATCCTGCAGAATAGCCTGGATAAAATCTTTATGACTATCCAAAACACATCTACAGTTTTTATCTAATGTGGGATAGGACATTTTCTACATGATTATATAACAAACCATTTTCATCAAGTAGAAATGAATTTCACGATTTTTATTAATGATTCCAAAATATTATTTTTAACAAAAGGGTTTAAGAAAAAACCTGAGGAACAAATTTTTGTTTCAGAAACAATTAAGACTGTCCTAAGTGACAACATTGTCACTTAGGAAGTTATTTGGGAAATCCAAAACTTAAAAGTAAGGTTAAAAGAAGTCGAGCATTTCCCAGTGGTTACACCTCACATGGAGCCGAGGTGGATTACTGGAAGGACCTCACTGATTTCAAACACACGACTGGCAGGTGGGACTCAGGGAAGGCTCTTCCCATCCATCCCACCAGAAGTCACAAGAAACACAAACGAAATCACAGCGAAGTTGAACTAACCAACAGAGGGCAGCTGACTCACAGGTATATGAAATTCTTATTCCTGCCAAAACCCATGGCAAAACTCCCTTGCCTTCAATGAAATCCAAACTGACATCAAATCTTTTTACCTGAAATCTATAATTCCAGGATTGGACAAAGCTTTGCTAGTGGAACTAGCACACGTTTTCAAATAATAAAGATAATATTTGAGAAAGAAGGAAATAAACCTCTCGAAGTCCAAACCAGATGAATGCTCTGAAACACGTAACTCAAAACTGTTCAGTTAACATTTTTCAAATTTTGCAGAAATTCTCAAGCTAGCCATCTCTGCTGTCACTACAAAACCTGAAGTTTGCATACTATATTTATTCTTCAATAGTAACTCGTAGGGAGAAAAATCTGTTTTTATAATGCATGCTGGTTATAACCTTAATTAAGGAAAAAACGCAACAGTAACCTACCAATCAAAACCAAAAATCACCCAACGACCAAACTAGAACAAAACATTACAATTGATTGTTCTGTTGTTTTCACAACAGCTGTGGTTCCACACTAGAGCCATATTAATCCTCCATTAAAACACAAATAACCATTTAAAGCTGCTTTTTAAATTATTAAAGTGTAGCTAACATCTGTTTATTGTGAAACCACAAATGAGTCTCACCCCTTTTAAAATTAATCTGTAACTCTAACGAACACATAGCCTGTATTTGTCATCACACTATAAGCAATGCTGGGTAAACTTTATTAGGTGCACTAATATTTAATTATCTTTGGTTCCAAGTTTGAACTCTGAAATTGATCTGGAACATCTGAGACACAGTCGTGTGCCACATCTGTCAGTGAATACAAGGGCTCACAAAATGCTCCCTTCATAAAATGATGCAAGTTTATCATAGAATCATAGAATGGTTAAGTTAAAATATGGGAAACAGCTGACTCAAAAATAATATAAATTACAGGTGGATTAAAAGCCCTCATAACTTTTAATTAAGCAATAAATCACAACAGACTACACAGGACTGCTGATTTATGCACTTCTCAAGTGAGAAGCAGTAAATAAAATTAGACAGAACAGAATATACATCTTATTGGAGAAGAAGAATCTATTCTTTGGCGTTTCATTCATACATAAAAATCCACCTGTTTTTAGTTTTTCTACTGGTGGTTATAGCCTGCAACACACTTATTTATAACACAGACATGTCACGAGCTATAGGGAATGAGGAAGGATTAGCCGAATTTGTGCAAACTCCTATTTGCAACTCTTTTCTTAATGTCCCTGCTAAAACAGGGACTTCAGGAGGCAGGGAGAGCCCCAGACAGCTGTAACAGTGGAAACAGCTTTAATTTCTCCTTTCTTTCCCCAAACCTACCTGCATGAGACCAGAACTGATTGCAACTTTTGGAAAACAGCCCTTGCAAACAACAGACCTCCCTGACTCGGGGTTTGTATTTGACAACCGCTCAGAAGGCTGTAATTGGGCCTTGGAATCCAAAAATCTCAGTGGTTTATATTCCAGCTAGCAATCTGGTAATGCTGACGATCCTGATGCTGTCACCTAAAAAAGATGCAAAATTCATGTATTCAACTTGCAGTTCAAATGCACACATTTAGCTGATGGCAAGCCCAGCACAATCCTTCCAGTTGTGTGAGGAGAGATCAAGAGGAATACAGAAGGTCTGCTGTCTTGGAAGAGGAAACCAATTAAACAACATAAAAAGAAAATAAAATCCATTCCTGAATCTATCAATCAGCTACAGTGCATAAAACAAAGCAACCGAACAAATGATACGGGTATAATTTCTGGGAAACGGCCACAAGAAACGTCTGCAGCAGAAAAAATATTAACACTTGTTAAGTATTAATCAATGATAACTGCTGTAGACAGAACAACACAGCAATACTAAATGCTTAAAAAAGGCAAGACCAGGGTTATTTTAAGGACCATAATGCAAGAGGTGCCTGACTGTTCCTGGGCTTCTGAGTAGCTCTGACAGATGAATTCACATAGCATACATCTTCATGTCTGTTCTCTCTGTTTGAGCAGCAACTTCATTTCCAATTATTCTCTCTTATTCATAGAGTCGGAAAGTAGGAATTTTCTGCTCTGAATGCTCAAGATATGTTCACAGCATGCAGGTGAGTCAGACCACCTTTAACAAACTCTATTCCCCTAAGAATAAAGCCAACCAACTGAATTTGGTCAACTTTAAACTAATGACACACAGAACCTGCTATATATTTATGAGGAAATTCAGTCCTTCAAGAAAACACTGCTGTCCACTGGAAAAATGAGAAAAAGTGACTAAAATCTTAATTAAGAAGCAAGCTAGAGCTGCATACCTAGCAGAGTGAATGCAGAAGACCTCCATATAGATGCATATATGAGACACATCCAGACTTAGGTATTTGGCTGACCAAAGGATGTATGAGATACTCTGCCCTCCAGAGAGAAAACTCATTTCTTTACTGCAGTCTTTCCAACAGCAGAGCTGGGGGCAGGCTGCCGTGACGTCCTTTCTTAAAGCTTCTTCCTAGAATAGCCTCACACTGGTTTCTGATGGTAGTAGATGCCAAATCAGGCCAATGCCAGTACCTAATTTACCAACCCAGCCTTCATTCAGGCTGGATGCAATTCAGATCGGACACACAAGCTCCCTAGAGATTGGACAGAGCTGGGCTGCCTTCTGCTTAATGCACTCCCGTTCAACACCTTGCCAATATCTTGTTGCATTCACACTTTAGAAAGTTTTGAAATCATGGGGCAGGTGCTACAGAACTATAAATTATTGTAATTAATTTTATTACTTGACTTAGAATCCATTTAAAAAGAAATTTCTGAATTCATGTCTTCTATTATAGCAAACATTGGTTGGTAATCAGCAAGATAATATTTTGGAAATTAATTTTGTACACAAAGAAATTATAACAAACAGTAAAGAGAAGGAAAATGTGTCAAAACCTTCATTTAACTTGCCAAAAGCAAGAAAAGGGATACTTCTGTGTAATTCACTGTTTCTGAAGTCACATGTGATAAAACGCATGATGCCAAATAGCTTTTTTCACATCTTCTACCATATGAAAAGGTGAAGATGTACCAACATTTTTTATTCCAAATATTCTTGGGTTTGTTCCAACTAGAACAGAAGCTACATCCTTATTCTAACTACTATGCAGTATTTGCCCTTCCTCAATGATTGCGAACCTAAAATTGAGAACAAGTTATACTGCAAAACTTTGCAGAAAAGAAATAGAAAACCTTCTAAAAGGAGGAAGGAGGGGAAAAAAAACCAAACAAGATTAAATCTGCTGCCAAGGAATAACCAAGGCATCAATCCTTTGTGTTCTCCTGCTCCTAAGACAAAGACAAGCAAGAGTAAGTTCAGTCTCAGTGTTAGACGCTGTCACGCTGATTTATGACACATAGCATATACTGGTCCTCCAACATGACATATTGTCCGCGAGAGATTCAGCACAAACAAAACTCCTTTCCTTAAAAAATATTGCCCAAACCAATTTAACTTCAGTTCCTTAGGTGAAATGCTAATACTTTCTCCACTGGGCCACCCAACCTTCTACGGCTGATTTTCCATTTAATTCCATCTCCTTTCAGAGAAATAAACAGGACAAAGCACTTTTTGTATAACTCCTGTCTTTCGCTATATTTTGCAGTATGCTATCATATTAAACAATAAATACTTTTTTCAAAAACAAACATAGGAACTGTATTTGAACCAGAAATAATTATGGGTAAATTTTCAGTTCCAGAGAGGCAAACATACTACTTTCGTTTACAGCAAAAAGTCCTCCTTTGATACATATTTCATGAAGAACTTGGTACGGTCTGTAGTAGGCAGAAAAATGTACTTTAATCAGTTAGCACAAGGCTGCTAATTTTTGTGGATTCAGAGTAATTCTAGGAAGGAGACTGGCATTGCAAGATACTTAATCTCACAAAGCGCAAATGTACTCTTATAATTACAGAAAATAGCATTACACCATAAATCAAGATGCATTATTATTAAAGAGAAATTTAAAGGAGCTATACAGAACAAAAAGCCAAGTGAAAAATACTTTTGAGGAAGTTGTTAAACTGCTCAATTTTTGCAAGGCTAAATCTTTTCATGAGTGGCAATTGTGAAAATATGTTTATACAACTCTTTATTCAACAGAAAACCTTCAGGAGAAATGAAAATCAAGTGTGGATAGCTGTTGAAGCTGAATACAAAATTAACGTACGCTGGGAATTAGAATAGACGCTACAGGGTTATTATCCTGAAGGACAACACAGGAAATGGCTGTATTTTCCTTCGGAAGTGAAGCAGGACCCACCCACATGGTGGACCCTCCAGACACTCGCTTCGGGAAGATGAGGTAGCGCTCAGGTTACAGACTCGGCTTGTGACTTTTGCTCATTTAATGAACTAAATCACTGTTTAGTATCAAAACTTCCAGTCACAGCAAGAGAAGTGTGAGGAATCCAGGAGGTTCTCGCTATTTTTTGACACTGAAAATTCTTCCACATTCGTGTAGCAGGCAAAAAGCTTGTCATTTTTATGATACTGTAAAGCCATACTAAAATCAGAGGACAGATGTTTTCCATGCTGTAATTCCTTCCTTTAAGACGGAGTGGGAGGAAATCGGACTTTCTGAAGGTAAAACCAAGATTAAGGATAGGATTTTTGTTTTCAGACATTAAGTTGCACACGAAGCAAATGAGTGTTGATAGACAGAGCCAGAGGAAAATATAGGTCAGCCGTGTCCTTGCATGCCACAGAAAGGGTTCTTACACAGCCGATGCTACTAACACAGCAGCACAGGACTGGGCTTAGAAATAAACTCCTGGCAGCTGAAATCCGTGAGAGGAAGAGATTTTAGGAGTGCCTCGAGAAAGTTCAGCAACTTTTCTGACAATTACAAATCTGTATTATAAAAGAAGTGATTTAAGCAGGAGCTATTTATAGCTAATACATTATCAATGATATTCTTGAAGACCAATCTCTTCACACCTTACTGAAAGGTAAGGGTTATGCATGCAACTCGCCATCCAGGGATCGGATGTGAGCTAATTCAGTGGTAGCAATGAAAGACACTGGGTTCAAACTTAACTTCTAACGCAGGAGCCTAGCAGTTTTGAAAACGCTTCATACAACGCACACATACATACATATGTATGTATGAAAGATGTATTTATGCAAAGGAAGAGTACAATCAAGAACCACACCACAACAAAGCATGAAAATAAACTCTTTCATAGTCACAGTCAAAATTAAAAGAATAAATACTATTTTAATAATTCACAGTCAGATAGGGGACAAAGATAAACGAAAGAGGTTGCAAATACTTTGTATCAGCCACTAAAGACAAGAACATAACTTGAAGGAAGAAAAACGGGTGAAATACGGTAGTGCTACATGTTGCTTATTCAGAAACTTTATTGTATACAAAATTATTGCTCTGAGAACAGTTACCTACCTAAAAAAAGTGAACCTTCTTTCATTACAGTGCGCTGTGTTAAGCCATGCTACATTGCTCTTCCATAGGCAGAGTTCCTCTGACACAGTCTAAGGGCATTTTTGGGCCACGGAAACTTAGCTTGCCAAATGTGAGCCAAAAATTGCCTAGAGAAACGGCTACTGAACATGAGCAAGTCCAACTTCAGTCTGCATACTACTGTGCTGGTTTTCTTTGCGGGTTTTTTTGAGGAATGAAAGTGTGAAAAGCCCTGGAAACACCTTAACAAAAGGCCTTTCCTGAACAGACTTTTCCTAACATTGCAGATTAGAAAAGGGGAAAGATCACACGCACACCCCGCCTCCATCTCTAGCCCCAAGCCCAGCTTTGCCTCGCAAGGGATAGTCACTTCGACAGTTAACAGCAGTCTCCAAGCCCGTCCAATCTTCTACGTTCTAATGGTGAGTTTTTAAAGCCTACAATTTTGTAAGATCTTCACTTTTGAAAAGAAATTTGACACACTTTTTTGCTGATCAAAAAAATTTGTTCTATCTGAAGTGCAAGTAGAACTAAACCAGTCATTTTCTATGAAAAGGTTACCAGAAATTCACACATCTTCACACCTGCTTCTGAGAGATCTGATCTGTAAATGCACCAATGCCCTCCTTTTCCCTTTCGTTAAACTTCTGTATGCAATTTCAGGAACAGTACTTGCAATTGCAATGTGTGAGGTGTCTGTATTTCTCATATTCTAGAGTGAACACCAGAAAATGTCATTAAGAAAAAAATATTAATTTTAAAGAAAGCAGTAAGTTTAAATTTCAAATGCATTATTTTTTTTCCTGCTATGCCTGCCTCTACAAATGCTCCTAATCCTAAAAATGTTTGCTTAAATATATACAGCATATATAAAGGGAATAAACTACTTGCTATGATATTTGTCCTTTAGCAGGACCGGGTAAGAGAGAAAGGGGGAGGAAGGAGAAGGAGGGAAAATCTTGACAAGAATATATATTAGAGCAATCAATGAAAAGATAATCCTTGGGATTCATGAGTCTTTAAAATAAGATGCATTTTCTTGTAGTAATCCTAAAAACCTATAAAAGAATATTCAAGCAATAAACCCCCCATAACTCATATTTAACCTTTCAGCATGTAGAACTACATATTAAATAGCTTAGCAACTGCATGCTGTGTAAGTGCATTCAAATAAGAGCAGAAATAGAAAAATGTAAATGCTACACCTCTTTTAACATGCATTGCACAGCCAAGAACATCTGCCAGCTGACCCCATAATCCAATCGGCTGTTCAGAAGCAATCATATCCTTAGATAAGAGCTGCACAGCTTCTACATGCAATGCCCATTTTCTTTTAAAAGATGGGGCAAAATGTAGTCAGCCAACTCTTCAACAATTTTCAAACACTTAGAGGTACAAGACGAAAGTAATTCAATGTATTACACGGATCTGCATTAAAATACTGTCATCTCTTCCCCCAGATATTGTAATTCATCTTTTAATTTCACAGGGCAACAACGCAGAGGAAGCTTAAGGCTGAAGTGACTATACCAAATTGAGTGGTTGTATCGGAATACCAAGGTGCACACAGCCCACACAAACTGTTTGTCACTTCTATTAGAAAATAACAAAACTTGGAATGAAAATCCAGAAGGGCTGAACCTAGTCCATTGTCTATAATGAGAAGAAGAAATATATAAAAGCAGAATGAATTCTCCTAACTCTGAGTTTAATTCTCACACCTACTGCAAAAGGAGTGGACTTCTTGAGAGGCTCTGTGGGCAGCGGGGCGATGAAGACAGCTGACAGAATGGCCTCAAGATACTCCAGAAGAGCCAAAAACTGTGGAATTAAAAGCATAAACCCCACGGAATATCATGCAGTAAGAGAATGTGTCATTATCTCTGAAAAAATTCTGTCCTAAATACACAAGCAACCTGCACTACACTGACTGAACTTACTCTAGAATAGTCTTCTATGGAACAGGTTATGTGATTCAAATAATTATTTATATTCATCAAATAAGTTGTTTTGATCATCGCAAATTGCCCCTCTCTCCAAAGCTTTGCTAAAATATCTGTACTGGCAGGGCACTGGACATGGTGGGAAATGGTAAGACAATTGCTGGAATAGTGTTTCAAGTAACGCTCTCTGTAGTTAAGTTTATGTCAAACATCTGAAAGGTACTGAAAAAAAAGGCATACCGGGGTCTGCCAAGAAGCGTAGAAAACACCCATCACAATAAGAGGGTGAAAAGATTATTTAGCTTAAGGAGAAAAAGACACAAACTGACTGAGGGCTTTAATTAAAAGACACCGGAAAATGGAGGGTTCTCCAACGTGACAAGCAATAACAACACCCAAGCTCAGAAGCAATAATTAAAATAAAATACTAGAGGAAATAATAAGTGAAATCTACTGGCACCTAGAGGAGTTTATTCTTGGTTCTAAGTTATCTAACGTCTTTATCAACTGCATAAACCACAATATAACACAGTAGCCAGTGAAAGGTAGAGCAAATCTGAGCACCAATGTGATTTAGCTTTCTCATGTCTGATATCAAACAAAATCAAGTATTTCACCGCAAGTATTTAACCCACAGTATATAAAAATAATTAGGATGTCACTTATTTATATATAAAGAATCTGTAGAGCTTTGCTCTCGGATTTAAACGCTGCCCAGACCAGAGGAAACGGAAGACAATCTGCCTTGCAGTGGATTAATGATATGTGCCCAGCTTAGCTAAAGAGCAGCACGATCAGCTAATTTAGTTTACCATCTGGGTAGGCAACTTGTGCATGCTGCAATGTGCCTAAGGACCTCGGTGTTTCTAAATCAGTGCTGGAAGTCAAAGTCCAGGGGGTGCAGAGCAAAACTCCTTCCAAACTGCGCAAAGGATCGAGAAGCATTTGGGGAGGCAACAAATAGAACCATGCACACAGTATGTGTATGTGTGTGCATATCTAAGTGTACACATATATACATACATGCACACACACTTACTGGCTCAATTTCTTCTTATCCTAAAAGCTCCGAAACATACAGGATCTGATACAATCCTATATATCTAAATTGGAAAAATGTAATCCCTTGGTGTGCTAAAACAATGAGAGATAGCTTCTGCCTCCATCAAAAAAATCCCCAACCCTAAACCAAACACAAAACCAAAACAAAACCCAAGACAAACAAACAGAAAACCCACCATACCTATAAAACCAGACCTTAGTGCAATTCTAAGGTGTCACTACTAGAGCCCACAAATGAAAGCCCTCTGATGAATTCAATGGGTTTTAGATCAAGATGTGTGTTCCCAGTGAAGAGGCAAAAAGCACCAGCCACGTTTATATTAATACCAGCGGTGGCATTCTGCAAGCACCGTGCACTGATAAACCGTACAAAGACATAATTTCCAAGTTTAAACAATTTCTTTCCTTTAATATCTTCTGAAAGGCTTTTGAAATTAGCAAATCTAATGTGTGTGGGAATAGGCAACACTTTATAGCAGTAAGTTTACTTTTAATGGAAGTAGTCTGCTGTGTCTATGGGTAACAAACCCCAGTATCTTTTCATTACAAAGGAGCTTATTGTTACCATACGACTTACTATGGGATTTCATTTTGCCTCTTTGGTGATCTGTCTGATCTATTAAGAAAAGCACTGAGGTATGGACAACATACACTTTATTGCAGTTTTATATTTTCATAGTCCCTGCTGCTTCTGTTATGCTGCTGCCTATGAATTTCAAATAGTAATACGGAAAAAGAAAAAAAAAAAGTATTTACCAAGTTTCTCACCGGAAAAAAAATAAACTGTGAAGAAAATGAGGCAAGTTCAGAATCAGGTGTTAGAAGTGGTGCTGCATCCCGGGACACAACTGCTGCAGCAACGGTTGCGCAGAAAAACAACTGAATCCACCAGCTCTAGCACCTAAAAGCCACTACACAAATAAATCTTTGTATGAATACTACTAAAGTACTTCTACACATACTACGCAACATATTTTTATATATATATATTCATAACATATATATGAATTCCCTTCAGCGTGACTGTTTCTGTCCTATTAATTAATTTTCATGGTTGAATCTGAAATAAAGGACAGGCAAAACTAAATAGTACTTCATCAGTGTTAATTAGTGTTCAGAATTAATCAGCAAATGTAGGAAATCACTGCTAGTTTTGCAGAAATGCATACAGCATTAAGTAGCATTTAAATAGATGCTGATGTTTTTTTAAAAGTAGCAATTTAGAGATTATTTTCCTCTGATGGGATACTTCAATATTGAATATACAGAGATTAATATTCAAGGGAACTTGTGTTGTGTTGAAGGGAAATGTTGCTAAAAATAGCAATATATATTTAACAAACGTTTCTGTAGCAACTATAGTCTCAGAGAGAATCAAGAAGTTTTAAAATACCCATGATACCTGAGGTCTCTGATGCCTATACACTGTCCAGGTAGGATTATTCATCCAGGGCTTCCTGTGCTCTGGGAGATAAAGATTTCTTCATATAAGAAATACACTGGTTCAGGTCAAATTCTGCTGCTACATGAGCATCTCCCCCTCAATCCTCAAGAAGTATGAGGATTGGCTACAAAATCTGACACCAGGTGTGGTCCCAGAGATAACTATTTTTAATTTCTTCACCAGCACAGTACCTTTTGATCACAATTAAAAATACAGTAAGCACAGAGAGATTTCTGTTGGCTATTTAACGTTGCTCACCTGATTCTTGAGATCCAGCTTTGGGCAGGGACGACCTCCATTGTAAGGCTTCTCCTTAAGCCACTTGGATCGGACTTTCACCCCCGGTCCACAAGAAGAGCTGCAAGAGGACCAACTGGACCAATCGCTTAATTTGCAATCGAACGGGCAAGGGACTGTGCAAGATTCTTCAATGTAACCTAAACCAAAAATTTAAGAAAGATTTTAATCACTGCAGCTAATGAACTCTGATCCTCTGATGTCTCACTGCAATCTGAGTAATCAACACAAAATGAGAACTTCTTAAAGAGAAGATATTTGGCAAACTGACAATGCCCTCCCAACGCGAGATTATGGTGTTATCTGTAAAGAACAGCAGTGACTAAAACTAATTTCTACTTGATTTAGTCCAATGAAGGCCGCGATAAAACTGGCTCATGTAAAGGGGGACACACTGGCAAAAGTATCTGTAGTGAAGCCGGTGGTCACCAACAGGTGGGCCAGTACCTTCCCCATGAGATTGGGGCCATAATAAATTCTGCAGAGCTAAGTATACAGCCCAGTTTCATACTCCTTTAGTACTGTGCTAGCCATCTCTAGAGCCGGCACAGGCAGGGAGGCAGAGGCTCTCTTCCCAGCAGGCAGAACCAGTGGACGGTGGAGGCACCGGCTCTTGGCAGCTCCCACAAGATGCGCGAGGGACCTGCCTCCAGCCCGCCAAGCTGGAGCAGTGTGGGATTCGTTCTTGGGAGAAGCAGGTGAAACCCACTTCCCATTTCTTTCTGGTAGTTCTCTTTATACATCGTTCCAACTGTTTTGCCTATTCTGGGTTTCACAACTGGCATTTTAAAGCTCTCCTTTCACCTTAACCTGCCTTGACATAAAAGTCCTCCCAAGATCATCACCTCTTAAAATTAGAATACCAGACATCTGCAGGACCAACACTTTGCTGAATTAAAACCCAACAAGGTTTCTCAGGGAAAAAAACAAGGTTCTTCCATACAGGCACAACCCCACAGCTGGTTTAGGAGCTGGCACATGGGGAGAGAGATTTTGCAGAGCCCAGCACTGGCCGTGGAGCTCCTGGTGTCCAGAAAGGCAGCAGAGGGTGGCCGAACCCTCGGGGTCTCCAGGGAATTACTGGCACCAGTCTCAGGTCGGCAGTGTGGAACAGCTTCTGCACTTTCCTGCTTACCGTGCTGCATTCGTTCTCCTCGAATTTCTATTATCTGCTTGTCATGTCTGTATGTACTATTTTAATTTAAACAAACAAGAGATTTCATGTTACACCATGAAAGTCAGCGGCTGCTAAGATCTGCCTTTATTACAGGCAGCTTCGACCCTCTGACAGCTCTGGCAATGATGGTCACGGAAATAACTGAATTTCATCCCCACCGTATTTTTGATGTTTCTCATTTTTATGCCCCTTGTTTCTGTTTGCTTTTCCTGCCCCTTGTTTCTGTTTGGTTTTCATCGCACTAACGCTTCCCTCTGTATTCCTTACCTACAGAATACCAAATTAGCTCATTCAATTACTCTTTTACAAAGGTTTCCCCACTCTATCAAGGTGACAGTCACTGCAGCAGGGAGGAAAAAAAAACCTGAACAACAAAACCCAGGAAAACCCAACTCAGAAGCAGCTGCCCTCCAAAACCCCCAGACAACAGCCCCAAACAACCGGGAAACACCGAGGCTGATGTGCAGAGATTATACTGGCCCAGAGCTGGATTTACTGGCTCTGCCATGCCCGAAACTGCTGCTGACTCAAACCAGCACCGCGTTACGTCCTGAGCATCAACCCACAGCAGCAATATGCTGCCTCCCTCCCGGTCTTCATGCTGAAGTCAATGTCAAGAATGGGTTCAGACTTATTTAGCCATCCCCCACCAGAAATATCCTCCTTCTAGAAGTATGAAAAATACTGATGTTGTTTTTGTAAACAGCACCTTAAAAATGCTAGAAACCACAGTAGTTCCCTCCTTCAGTTCAATGGTGCTCTATTTCTTCTCTTTTTCCCTTGTGATGGTACTGTTCCCTCTTCCTTTACAGCAGCCACCCCGTAGCCTGACAGCTGCAATCATTTCCCCAGTAACTCACGCTGTAACTCTTCCCTAACGCTGCAGACCTGTCCCCATACAGTGTGCTCTGGTTTTCTTTGCTACCTCTTATCTCTGTGTGTTGCACTGTCTTTTCATTTGCAGCTCCAAAGCCACTGGAACTGAGTATCTTAATTATTTCCAACCCAAATCCATTACAGTGGTGTTCGCATGTTTGAAATATTTCAACTTTGCATGCTTTGTATTCTCATCTAGGTGAGATTACACCCATGCACACACATATACAAATATTTCCAAAACAGACTCACTTTTTTCCCCCAAATGAAACTCCCAAATATCACACTAATATTCTATTCCACCTGCTTAGGTTGACACTCAAAGCAATTCATAATACATTATGATAAGTAAAAGAAATTTTCTCATGATAGATTTATGAGAAGCATTTCTTAGGCAGTTCTCCAAAGACTTCTGTTCCACCACCGTATGAAATATCATTTTTCCTTGGGCTGTGCGACAGCCTAGGTAATTAACTCTCAACAGAAACAAAGAAAGTGCCTTGTTTCAAAGTAGGATTAGACAGAGGGGTTATCAACTTATCAGTGAAGGCAAAATGGGCTAAGCCTTTTGGCAGATCAAGACCTACGTCTATAATAAAAAGAAACATAAGACAAAAAAGGAAATATAATAGAAAAAAAGAAACATAAGGAAGAGGAAGGAAAAATTACAATAAACAAGACAAAAGAAACCTATTGTATTCCATCCCTGGGAAGTGCTGTGGGGATCTCTCAGCAAACCACGGAATTTCTAAAGATGTCCTGTTGCTAAGAGGCCAGCTCATTACTTTTTGAGTTTCCTCACCCATATTTCTAAAGTGCATTAAGTACAAACAAATAATGGCTAGCTAATAGAGCATTAAACTACCTTACTGCCCAGAAGAAGCCAATTCTCCATATCGAACAATGCTACAGAATCAAAACGGGAACATTCTTTCCAGCTCTTCTCACAGGCTGCCATTATTTCTTCTATCAATCACTTGAGGTTAATCCTGTGCTGAGATACCCATGGATCAAAGATTTCATTCAACAAAAATTTTCCTCCAAAAATCTTTATCTGATGTATCCTCTCTGCTCAGACAGAGAATGCCTTTATGACTATCTTTTTATGAGAAACTAGTAAATAATGTTGTACTCAGCTCATGCATTGCCTATAAGAACGGGATATTTGTTTTTCTCTGTAGGAGCCAAGCAAAGGCTTGCCATTGTTCAGGGGGCTGAAAAGGCTTCAGTTTGGATAACCACACTAATCCCAGTATTGGCATTCCTAGAAAACTTGTAGCATTGCCATGGTGCATAACACAAAACAAACAAACAAACAAACAAACAAAAAAACAAAAAAAAAACCCAAACAAAACAAGGGAGATATGCTATTAAAACAACCTATTAATAAAGAAGTCTACATTCAGGCTATTATCCAGAGAAATACTTCTCACCATAACAGAATATGAATAAAGGCAACAGCATAAACACATTTCTGAGTTATTGTTGCTCAGCTTGGGGAGACTAACTCAAGGTTGAGCTTGCACAGCTGGTTTTGTCAGTGTCATCCTTAAACATCTCACTCATCCATCATGTTCCCCATTTTTCTCTCCTCTGGTACCAAAAATTCATTGAGTTTCCAAGACCTTCTATGGAAAAAGATGTCCTCTTCTCCCCAGCCCTGCTCAGCCTGCTTTCTGTGTGTTCTTATATTTTTTCTTGAAGCTTCCTTTAACCTTTTTTTTTTGTTATTCTACAAAATCTCAAATACTGTTAAAATAAAGCCCATTTAATTTAGAAACAACAGAGGAGAGCCTCTGTCCTATCTGAACCAAGAGCAGGCTCCTGAACGCCACAGAGCTGGAGCTGCACACACAGATGTCGCAGGAGGTAGTGACAGAAACACCAGGGCATGGGATATTTAAGTAGGCATTTTGAAACATACTGCTGGGAATAGTCCTGAATTGGCAGGAAAAATTGAGCTGGATGATCAAATAAGCCTTTTCTACGTTTAAGTGCTATTGTTTTACTACTGAGACACTGCCAACATAATGGGATGAACAAATGCATTTACCTAGGCTGCACAGCTCATTTTACTATTATTTATTCATTAAGAACAATGTGCTTGTTGCTCTACAAGCCACAAATGGAGTCTCTTCCCTAAAGTGTCTATAATAAACAAAGCACCCACAGATTACACAGGATGTACTGGGAAGGCTCAAACGCACGATGAAGCAACCATTACTCATTTCTTCTGTGCAGCCCACGAGACAAAGCAATAGCAGGTAGATGAATAAAGTGAGGATGATGGTCTGGTGGGTGTCAGAGGTTAAAGGCGCAAACACATGCTGTAAAAACTGTTATGGTCTCATTTTTGCTGTGGAACCCCAAAGAGCCAAGGCAATAGGAGGCAGCTGGACGATGGGCTGGTGGGTGTCAGCGGCACAGAAGCAAGAAGAGGCTGTGGTTTGCACTGCAGCACTGGGCAGGGGGTGGCGGCGGGGTGTTGCAGTAGCACAATTTCTTTCCCACCTACACAAGACGCCGTACATATCACACCAGGCACAGCCAGCGAGGTGCTGCAGTGTCCTTCCGTGTCGCCCTCTATATTTGCAAACAGATCATGGTGGGAGAAGCAGGCGATTCGTAGGTTTGCAAGCTAACGTAAGACACTGGTATCCACCCGATTGTTGCATTTCCAAATGATAAATTTGCTGCGGGTGTAAGGTCCACACACAGCGTTAAACAACAGTGCCAACAGGATTCCAAGAGGCTGACTTAAAAGTGATTCGAAAACAAACAACATTTCTCCAGCAGCTTTGGAAACAGATGCTTCTAATTGAATTGGCTTTAAACTCATTTGTAACCTCTCTAACATATTTCATCATTTCAATTAACAAACTTCTAGTGGTTCTACCCTTGTTAGTAAACCTTGAGGTGCTTCATAAAACTCAAGGTCATTAGTATGAGAGGGACAATTCTGTGCATCATTGCAATTGCCACTGGTAATAACACCACTAATTTCTCTTGGAGTCTACAGGATAAAAGAGATCACCCTTTAACAAACAAGGCAGCAGCAGAGTGGACAGTGACACAGAAGAAATGTTTCTAATTACACAGACCAAAGGTAGAGGGAAAAAAAAATTGCTTCATTTTGCAATTAATATTTACATTCATTTGGTTACTGACTGTGAAATATGTAGAATAACACCAGTAAATCCATGTGGTGCTAAAAGTCTAACAGCTAAAGACTTTATAAGGGAGACCTGGTGGACCGCAGCACCCGGTGGGCCAGATTCTGCTCAGCTGAAGCTCTGGGATCTCCTAACAAAGTAAACCTCATGTTTTGACTCAGGTTAAAACTCAGCATTGAGCACAGGCTGCAATTAAGAGACTGACTCCACCAGCTGATTGTAGGTCTACAGTTGGGGCTTTCCCAACGTGCCACAGATAAGGCAGCCACCAGCCATGGGCCACATGGCACAACCGAAGGCTCCAGAAGCTTGTGATCTACAAGGGGAGCACCTTGTCCTAAGCAATCCAGGTCCAAACATTTAAATCCTGCTTCAGGGGAGAACATTAGTAACTGAAGGAAACTAAGCTGAGTAAGTCTGGGAGTCTTAAAGTTGCTAACAACCTCAGTTGCATCTGAAAAGGACGTAGAATTGCCATGGAACAAATGTTTAATCTTTTTTTTTTTTTTTAATGCACAAGGATTTGAGAGATTTTATGCATTATTAGTTTGCAAGTCAGGAAATTTAAGAGATAATCTAATGAATATATTCAGTAAATGCACAACGAAAAAAACAGCAAAAATAACCTTCACATCAAATATTTTGCAAAGCTCAAATAATGGGCCCTTAGCTAATTTATTCCCACTTGCTATTCTCAAAAGAGGCACATGCTCCCGTTATCTCATAGCAGACCGATTATAGACTCTAAATAGACCAGAGAGGACTTGTAAAAAAAAAGCTGGTCAGTTTAACTCAACATTATTGTTATTGAAATTCATCCACAGGTTGGTTTTATTGCTCTGTTTCACAGTCTCTATAAATCCTGATGAGGCAGTTGGGTTGATGCTGACTTTGCATTATGATTCCTAATTTCTTTTGATTTTGCATTACAGTTTTCTTCTTTAAAGAACTTGCAAGCTTACACTTTGAGATACAAACAAACCGTAATAGTTGATATATTGAATCTTTTAACTAAATAACGGAATCTCCATTAATTAGCACTCTCCTTGTAACAGATTGCAGAACAAGCTGAGAACTCTTCCGGAGAAGAGAGACTCATCTGCTGCCTTCTGAGTGCAAATAAATAGGAATTCACAGTGTACATTCATCTTGAAGGGAACTTTCGATGAAGACAGGCAGAAATCCACTGCACAAATCAGTCTGGGCGCCAAAACCAGCTGTGGAAATAATTCCCCCTCCTCCTGGGGCTGCTCCCCTGCAGTGAAGGGCTACGCTGGCTGCTTGGGAGCCCTGACATCTTAAGAAAGTCCTTACTCAAATAAAAAAATCATCCACTAGGATCAATAGCAGTTAGGGTAGTAGCTCGGCTGTGTTTTTCTATATACTTTGCTCATCACCCTGCCACTGGGAAAATCATCTGCTTTGCCTAAACAAAACCGAGTAGTTTGTTTTTTTTTTTATCAGTGTCCTCATCCTCTGTATATCAGGAAAGAAACTCATCCCACTGTACTTTATTATGAATTGTTTAGCATATATGTTCTTCAGGCTACCCAATTCATAATAAAAGCAAATTTTTAAAACAAACCTGAGATTGTGTTTATTTTTTATTATGACATTTATATAACAAAATAAGGCTTTTTTAAAAGGCTGAACACATCATGAAGACAAAATTAAATTGTACACAGATCATCAAATTCCCCTCTTTCTCCTACATCTGACTTCTCTCAGAGGCCCACATGCACAGTAGCTCCAAAAATAGATGTACGTTGCAGAGCGCTCTGAAGATCAATATAGACTTGGGCAATTTGGACCAGGCTGGAAGCACCTTCCAGAGCCAAGGGTCCATCATTGGGAGAAAGCTGCCGTCAAATGTCACCAAAAATATCTGCCCCCATCAGTAAATCATATATTGCCTGAAGGTCAATGGTTTCAGGCTCTGCTGGAGCACGCGAAGAAGCTCAATTTCAGAGTTTGGGGCCCTCCACAGAGAGCATCTTTCTGCCAGTTCCTAAAGATACAACGTTAGGCACTGTCAACACAATATGCCAGCTCATTTCAGCTGCCAAGCTCTGAGCCCAAGACACAGACAAGCCTCATTTAGACAGCTTCCCTCAGACAACAACGTGACCGTTTCCATTTTACAGAATAGGAAACATTGATGCATTTCCTTGTATCCTGATAATTAGCGAGTATTGTGCGTTATAATACTGCTCTCATTTCAGACACAATAAACCACCAGATGACTCTGCAGAAGGAAGGAACACAAAGCAATTAGATCCACGTGCAATTAGCATTATCAAGAAAGCTCATAACAACATGAAAAAGAACTTTTTTTTTTTCCTTTAATTGTACGTTCCTAGTACTTTAATTTACAAACTCAAAAGGCATTGCCAAGTGTAAGGGCCTCTGTTCACGAGCAGGTCACACAGGCACCGAAAAGGCAGGGAGAAGCTTCTGAGCCCGCAGCAATCTCCACAGCCTCCCTCCCCGCTGTCACGGCAGGCGAGTGACACAGTGACCTCTCAGATCAATACATTTAAATCAATACACTGCCTCAATTCCTTCTCGTCTCATCGACACTAAATGAGAAACCTAACTACGCACTTTAATTATACTGGCGCTGTTTTAAAGATGCCACTAACCATTATCAACATGAGGAAGATCTGTGAGCACTTTTCCGAAAGCCAGGTAGCTGCCGTGAGGTCCAGCCTGCTCGGATAAGGAGTTTCACTCCTGCTATCAGAGGTCACCTTGCTGCAGAGGCAGGGATACCTTCTTAAATAAAGCTGTACTACAAAAAAACATCTGATGGAAACAGGTTTTTTAAGAAAGGGAACAGTTCTGGTTTTCCACAGCTTAGGCACAGGGAGAGCAGCACAACTCATTTAGATGATGGAAAACCTTGAGATGGAAATAGGACATTTTTGTGACGTTAGCAGGCCCCAGCACAGAGTACTGGTGTACTGAATTCCTGATAGACTTTTGTTTCAATTTTGCAGCGTGACTTTGAGCACTCTGGTTGTGTAGTTCAATCTCCTCTGCTGGAGGACTTCAACAAATTCAGACAGAAGCAGAAAGTGATGCAATCTTGTTAAATAATACGATTTTAATGGTCACTCCTCCACGTTACCAAATACAAATGAGATCCAAGATTTCACAGAGGGAATCTCTGTCTGTAGTGAGGGATATGAGAAGTTTTGCAAACCAGGCTCTCAGCAATTTCATTTACACCACCCTCATTTGCAAACCTTGGAGGACAGAGATTTCAAAGCATATCTGAGACGCAGGAATGGACTAAGGTAGCATAAATTCTCAGTTACTCATCAATATCATTATGATAATCCTTAGAGCAGACCGAACTGAAGTTTAATTTTATCCACGTTTCCTAAATTCAGGCTCATCCCCTCAAATCTTCTAAATTCAGCTGTTGCTATGTCTCCGAGTTGGTCCCTCAAACTCTTTGATCAAGCAGACAGACTACATCAGGCACCTTAAGAGATACCCACTACGTGTCCATCTCCCCCCGTCACGCTAACTTTATCGCTATATGCAGTGCTCCAGCAAACTCATTGCTGCTCAGTCAGTCAGCTTGTTTTACTCACACGCTGGCCTATGTGCAAAACCTGGAATTCTTAGTTTTGTACGACTCCTGTTCCATACAGGCAGAAACACATGATGTTGCTTCTGAAGATCTGCGGAACATGTCAGATGCGAAACCCTTTAGCTCTCACTGAAATCCACTAAAACACCTACTATGTCCAGCTGCCACAGGGCTCCCACCAGCAGTAAAGACATGAAACGTGCCTTTCCACTTAAAAATTATTTGTCCTCCATTTATTTGCCTGAAAGTCCTGTTCATCAGAGCTGCATAAAAGGCAATCAGGTCAAAAAACATTGAAAAAACCCCACATAAGACACGGGAGGAATCCCGTGATCTACTACCAGTACATGTCACTTCCCAGTACAGCTACACATGTCTCAAAGGGATCACAAAGTTCTCCATGAGCAGGAAAAGCGTAGAGGTCTTAACACTAGAGTACATAATTCATGGAAAGGCTTAGGCTAAAATGGTATTTCTTCATACTTCCGATATAACATATTAAATGGAATGACACATAGGGAGAGAAAAATGTTAATTCTAAATCTATCTCTGTATGTAACATTTTATTAGAGTCTTGCTTCATAACAGGCTGTATTTGTGACAAATGCGTTATTAAGGCCAAAGAGACGGGCCACATTTCAAAGAGATACCCTTACCGCAGCCTGCTGCAGAAATCAGGGCAGTAGATCGCCCAGTGCATTAACTTGCTATCAAAGCTCTCCTAAACCTCCAATAGACTATTTCTACACCAAATTACTATTCTACGCTAAAACACTCCCAACTCCCACAGAAGAGCTTTAATCAACCTATCAAAAACAGAGAAAAAACTGACTGAGCCTAAGAATAGAGACAAAAGGCACGGACACGAGCAAGGGTGGGTAGAGGCGGTCCGGCAAGCGGAGGCTGACAGTGATCGTCAAACACAAGAAAGACTGTTTGAGGTTAGTAAAAAGTCATTCCTTCGCATAGTCTGGTACTGCCGCCTCTTCAAAAGGGTCATTTTATGGAATGCAGCAAAAAGCATAAAAGAAATTTGGGCAAAGACACGCTATAAAGATTTATATTTAGAGACAAGGAGTAACAAAAGACATCGCTATGACTAAATGCTGCATCTACAGAGGGTGCTACTCAAATAGCTAATCCTCTAAGTATTTCCTCATAAGATGCACACTTGCTTTCTGTAAGAAGACAAAGATCTAGAAGAATGTGCATTTCCACATACTAATGCCTCAGGGGAAGTCTTACCTTGCTTTAAATAAGCTGCTTTGATAGCCAGTTTGACCCATTCAGAAATAACTTTTTTGATGGCTGTTTACCTTTGATTCTGTTGCCAGAAAAACACAGAGAACAGCAACGCCTGAACAGTTGCCTTGTGATCCAATTTCATTTGAGAAGTCTTTTAAAACTCAGAAGGAAGAACTGTGACCAAATTTTCTTACGGTGAATAGATTTTGGAAAAAAAGGAAAGGAAAAGATAGGGAATAAATCAACGTTCTTTGAGCACTGTTATGAGAGCAGTATGTAAAAATCCTGTAGTCAAACAAGAAATGGAAGGCAGGTCCTTTACGGGCTCTGTTTCTGTGCTTACAGCTCCCCTGGCAGCCGCAGCTGTAATTAAGAGTGTCACTGCACACCCAAGGAGATGTGTAGAAATGTCGGAGAGAGGTCCAGAGGAGAATCCAACCAGGATTTCAGGGCTAAATTTAGAAACTATTTAGCTTTGAGATAGCAGAACACCAGTCAAAGGTGACAGTGGCTTTGAAGAGTCCTGAAGTGGGGACACAAGGGTAGGACAGCCCTGTCTGCAGCTGGCAACACCCTTCGGCCACCCGTGATCCAAACCCAGCCTGAATTTCCATGCCAGAGGATGGGATGGGCAGACACTAAGGTGAATTTTTAGCTGAAACTTTTTCCACAAGCCGTCTTTGAAAAGCTTTGTCCTAGTAAGTAATACAGTCATTTTTCTGTACTAAAAAGGCCACAGGGAGATACACTGCAGAGACACACAGGGGAAACCAGAGAGAGAAACAGGAGTATTGTAATATTTCGTGAAACTCAAATGCCAAAAGGAGGGTAGGGTAACCTGAACACTGGGTCTACACGTTATCATTAACTGATGGTGTCAAGACCACCTACTACTCCCACACTTTTAGGGAGGCAGAGGCATCCCGAGGCTGTCATGTGTGGGGTCTGGAGCTGGGAAGAGGACAGCCTAGGCAGCCTTGTCCATGTACCTTGTAAAGGACATGAGGCCGTCAAGAATGAGGCCTCCGGAAATGAGACCTCATCCATAAGATGTTTGTAGGATGCTGTTCACGGAAGTACACAAACCACTTAAAACTAAAACCAGTTGGATTCTGGAATTAATGGTTTGTGGTAGAAAATGACATTTCAGTATAAAATTTCATTTAGACTAAGACTGAAATTAAATACTTGGGAATATTTTCAAAACACAGGTGAAACTTCTGTTCAGAAAAGTTTCTATTTCTAAAGATTTTCAAAACAAAATCATGGATTTCTGCAACAATTTCATTCTTCAAAATAAAATTTACCAGATATGGAAAAATGTATACCACAGTAATTGCCAGAATAGATACACTTTCAAAAATAAACAGGCATTTATTCAATGTAGCTTTTCCAACTTTTTTTTTTTTCCAAAATTGTTAACTTGTAGGAAAGGTAAGTTTGTTATCAGTCCAGGATAGACTTGGCTCACCTTTCTTTGACCTACTAAGCTCTGCTTATCGTCTTTTGAGCTACATAAATATCATTTTGCAGAACGATTATTAAAATCTAGTGATTAAAAGCTACCTGAAAATCATTCATTTCCTCCTACAGTGACAGGGCAAGGATTCACACACCGCAGTGTTTCAGAGCAGGTCCTTGTCTTAACTCACACGTAGGTCATGCAATGTCTACCAAGCTGGTGGCCAAGATTTTCACGTAAAGAAGCGTAAAACCCAGAGGAATGCCCCTGGTAGAAATACAGCACTACTCTGGGCTGACCCTTCAGAAAAATCTAACTTCATGAGACTTCCTACTACCTGGTTTTCAGCAGTAGGAGTTGAAATTCTTGATCCAGGACCTCTGCATACTGTCCTAAATCTCTCAGCGTGGGGGACACGGCTGATGAGGACAGAAGCAGCGCTGCCACTGCTGGCACACGCTGCCCTCGTGCCTCGGAGCAGGGAACATGCTCCAGCAACCACAAAAACTATGAGTTTTCACATCACCAAAATTTTTAACTCCTCCTGGTGCATCTGTTTGCTAATCCCACCCATTTGGGATTAAAGCTGACATCTTCAAGGAGTGACCTTGCCGGCAGCATTCCCAGTAGCAGCGTTACATTTACCCGACTGGGAGGAACTGAGTGACACCCCTGCACCAGCAGGTGCTGGAGAACCCTCTGAGCAACCCAAGTCCTCTTTGATTTGTCCACCTGCAACTAAACCACATACAACAAAACACTGCACTGTTGAGAATAAGGACGTATATGAGCATCCCTGCTGTGCCCTTCATAAATTTAGAGATAATTAAAGCTTCTTAAGGTGACTGTAGGTTGAAGCTACTCGCTCTGTGATTTAAAGCCAGGATCTATTTGTCTGTTACGTCTTTCTTCCAGGTTCCTGTTGTTGCAAGAACAGCAGAATTGGAATAGTATAAGCGCTCTTCATAAATTCCTGCTTTCCATAAATTGCCCGTCGGATCAAAAGCAGAACCACTGTGCAAGAGCTCAGAAATCTTCAGCCTTTGATTTGGAACAGATGAGGCACCCTGTGTTCCTCTAAGATTAAAAAAAAAAACCTGTTGGCACAGCACACAAAAAAGAGAGGCAAAGGAACCACATTAAATAATTCAAAACAAAGGAGGTGAAAATTCAAAAATAGTACGAGGAACTCAGATGACAGATTGAGAAGCAGATGAACTGCAATTAAGAGGACAATTTCACGTCCAAAGAGGATGCTCCAAACACCAGCCAGAGAACGGAGGCCCTCTGGACTAGCGGTGAGCTGAACGCAACATAAATCATTCTTCTGATGGGAAGACAAATTGAGGCAAATTATCAATTACATTTTTGTAATGTAGTTAGAGACAGTTAACTCTATCCATAATTTCATAAGCACATTTCCAAATTAAAGGAAGGAAAAGAAGAGCGAGCCAAATCCAGGAAAGAAGAACTAGCTCAATTTGCAAACTGCAGGTCACTCATTCCTTGAGCTTATCGAATGGGCGATCAAGGGAAATGACGACACCACTAAAATAAAGCAGTAGACTAACCACAAAAGCTAGTCATGGGAAAAAAAGCTACGGTGCGTTTTTTCTGGACATCAGAGAAAAGGTTTGGTATAAAAAGGAATAAAATTCAGAAAAGTCTGGGATTTGTGTTTTTAAGCTTGTCATACCTAATGATCATGAGCTAACCCAAGTTTAATTGCAGTGAGGATAGGTAAATTAGTCAAGGTGTGATCTGTGTACCCACTACAGTTGACCCAAAGTATTCACGCAAGCTGTGCTCAGGTGTGCTGGGTCAGGGCAGAGGTCCCTCCAGCCCAGGTCTCAGGTCCTGGCGGAAGGAACCGTACACAGCAGGCAAGTAGTGCATTTCCATTAAGGCACAGCTGGAATGCTTCTGTCTTCACTGGTTTTGGACCTTGGGATACCCTGTATGCGGTAACTACATCAATGGGGAGAAAATCAATTTCCTGTTGAGAAGGTATGCTTGAAGGGTTAATATATTTGCAGATAATAAGCTTAGGAGAGTGGAATCTAGACTGCTGACAAACATGGATGAACAGACTTTAATGGTTTTTTGGTTTGAGATTTCCCCCCCCAAGCTGCAAATGCAGAATTGCCCACAAAACTCAGTGTAAGATCAGAGCCTCACACCCTGAACCCCTCTGAGCAGCGACTAATTTCTACATTAGACACAAACCCACAGTACATTCACTTGATAACTATGATACATTCACATAGTAAGTCACATTGACACGAGTGACCTAAACCCTACTGAACTGGCAAGTTCGACAGCCAGGTTTCAGTCAGGGAAGGTGAAATTCATTGCTGCAAGAAGGCAAGAGCCCAGAGTTGGCTCTCCAGAAAAGCTACAAACTGACCTATTCTATTCTATACCATTTTTATTGTCCTAAACTTGTACTCCTGGCATTATCAAGTCTGAGACAAACTTAAATCTACTTCTTAGGCTAAATTTGCATCCTTACATCCATCTTTCTACATTTTATAAAAGTTCTTCAAAAGGACTCAGCAAAGAACTGAGGTCTAAGTCTTAAAACTTCTCAGCTCTGTCCTGATTTAAGGGAAGGAAGGAAAAGCACTGTCCTGCAAAAGGAAAAGAGCAGAAAACAAAGAGAAGTCGGAAGACTTGAAAGAAATAAAAAAGGAGCACGTTTACCCCCGCATCTCATAAAGCAAGAACAACGCCTAGATATCACAGTGATTGGCATTCCATATATAAGGCAATAGCTTAATTAGCCACAAATACGGTCAGCTAGCAAATGTTAAAAGGTCACCTGATACTAATTGTGAACAAGACAAACTGAGCTGCTTAAAAAAACCCTGTCATGAATAATTTCTCAGGGCTTTGCAATTCTGCATGCTTCTGTAATTTGCTCTTCTCTATTATGGTTGAATAACATTCTGCTAATTATTAATTGGATAATGATTTGTTTCTATCACTAATTCAATAATGTGTTCAGAAGTGCATTTTGAAAGCTCCCAGCTCTAGAGACCATAAATATCAGGCTTATTGTGGTGGGTTGACCCTGGCTGGACAGCAGGTGCCCACCGAAGCGGCTCTATCACTCCCCTCCTCAGCTGGACAGGGGAGAGAAAATGTAACGAAAGGCTCGTTGGTCGAGATAAGGACAGGGAGAGATCACTCACCCATTACCATCGCGACAAAACAGTCTTGACTTGGGGAAATTAGTT
>JAVKLA010000001.1:47064549-47085535 GCA_034782735.1 Sagittarius serpentarius | reverse complement strand
AATCTCTGCTCCGGCACCTGGAGCACCTCCTGCCCCTCCTTCTGCACTGACCTGGGGGTCTGCAGGGTTGTTTCTCTTGCATATTCTCACTCCTCTCTCCCCGCTGCTGTTGTGCAGTTTTTTCCCGCCCTCTTCTTAAATACATTATCCCAGAGGCGCTACCACTGTCGCTGATGGGCTCGGCCCTGGCCAGCAGCAGGTCTCTCTTGGAGCCGGCTGGCACTGGCTCTATTGGAGCCATGGGGGAAGCTTCTAGCAGCTTCTCACAGAAGCCACCCCTGTAGTCCCCTGCCCGCTACCAACACCTTGCCATGCAAACCCAATACACTTATCTTCACTTAACTGCTCTGGTTGGAAGGCAGGTCCCAAGTGATGAAAGTGGAACCTATGGAGCTTCTGCCCACTTTTGGGCACACTACACCCAAAGTCACTGAAATATCCATGTTCTCTGGAGACCGAGGCAATGCCGCTTTCCTGCTCGCCTTGCAGGGAACAGGTGGTGTTCAACACTGGGTAGCAATTAGCAGCTTATACATCCTGGGTATTAAAACAGGGGTCTAGCTGGAGATCAACAGTTCACCCTTAGGGGAACTCTTATGGGGCATCCGGAAGGTGGAAACATCGCACCCCTCCTTTACATCCCACTTCCAAACCTGAAGGTCTTCAGAGCACTCTGTAAATAGAGTGCAGGAGGAAGGGCATACAATAGGGCTCTGCTGCACAGTACTGACCGCCCCTCCGGCCTCTGACGCGAGTCCTGTGCCAGGGCCATGTTGCAATCATTTCTGCTCAGATAAAAAGCTGAAGACAAGAAAGGCAACAATAATCCCCTTGAGCTACCACTCCCTACTACCTCCCTAAGAGAAGCCAGACCATTAAAAATGCCACATAAATATCACTGACAGAAAACAGACTTCAAGGTTATTCAGAAAAAGCCCCACGCATAGACAACCGCCTCTTTTTAATAGTGATAAAAACCCTGAGCTTTTCAAAAGAGCAAGTCACAGCACAGGCAAACCCACCTTTCAAAACCCAACAGCTCCCTTTTTGCAGAAGAAAAGGTAATGTTGTGGGGGAAACATATAGCATTCCTCCTTCATGGGCCACAGAGGCATAATCAATTGGTACAACAGCACACTGTTGAAACACAAACCACGGAAAGCTGCTTTATGAATCCGTGCAGCCAGCTGGAACAGCCATCAACAGCTGCGAGAGGAATTCACTCCAGGACTGAATCACTTCATTAGGGTGGGTTTTTTTCCTTTTATTACATGCAGCTCAGGCTGCTGATCCTCATCCTGAGGACCCTCCATAGAGCAGCCCCACTTCTTCCTCCGCTCCCTTATATACTCCAGAACATTAATGGTTCCCACTGTATTACTTAACCTCCTCCTGAGACATCATTTCTCCCTCTCCCATCATATACCTCACCAGCAGTCTTCCAACCTGCTACATCACACTGTGTGGTGTTCCAAGCTTTTTGACTGCAAGTCAGAGAGCATTAGTGGTTTGGGGGCAGCATGGGTACAGAAGTTGCCCCTAAGGTAAGAGCTTTTATCCGCAAATTGATTTAGGGTTAATGATTACGATGAACTGCAAATCATGGAAACTGGGAGAAGAATATCCAGATTGAATGACATTTCCTGCTTGCTCGGCTTCTAATTCTGCCCTACTTCTGTTTGATATAGGCTACTTGATTATATGTGAAATATAAGTGGACAGCCCAGAGCCCCAGCAAGCAGTGACACTGGAATATACGTGTATCAATTTGAGCTTGAGACTGGCACAAAATTGCAAGGATGAGACCACCGGCTGCTAAGTCATGTGTACTTGGCATGAGCAACAGCAGGTGACATCACAGGGTTTTTGTAATTAAATATCATTATCTCAAGAAAATTCCTTATTCCTTCACTGAAAACAACCATACAAACCTCCAAATTTAGTGAAAAGGCATAAAAGTTTCTAAACAAGTAAAAGCTGAAGTAGGATATACCTTCAAACAAAATGCTGATTGAAATACACCTTCTCCTAAGCTTATACTTCCATGGGATTTCCAGACAAATAAAAGAAACGTCTCTGGTATTCTGACAGCGTAGACAACTCCAGCCCTCTTCTACTTCATTTCCATTGCGGAAATGCCAGCACACCCTTGTACTGAGGAAAACCTCAGTATTAAAAGCGGTAAGAAGATATTCGAAGAACTGTGTTCAACACTCATGGCAACCTTGTGAAAGCTGTTCCCGCAAGTAAACAGGTACACACCTATGACAGGCTCCAAAATGAACCGCTGAGTGGGTAACTGTGCTCAGCATCAGGGTTATTTACACGTGTTATGCGCTTTTTTAAAATCTCCTTACCCGAGCTGCTACAGCGAGATGGTTCCACAAGTCTGCCGGTCTTATCGTAACAGGCAATAGCTCGCAGTCGTACACCCTCGCCACACTCCTTGGTGTCTCTGTGGGATCGTGTTCCCAACTGCGGCTCGGATGTACCTCCTCCGATAATGCAGTCGGACCAATTTCCATGGGGCTGGGAGGTAAACACCTCGCAGGGGCACAGCTCTGTTTCAACTTGAGGATAAACTTCTGTATTCTGGCATTTGTCTCGCTTTCTGCTTCGCCCTGTTCCAACCACAGAAATCTGTTCGTTAGCTTAACATCTGCTACTTTTGATAACAACACGTCATATTATTTATACTTGCATGAATTCAACACATTAGAACCTAGACAATCTGAATGTTAATATCCAGGAACATTTCTGAAGCATCTATTAGCTGCTGCCAGTGCTCTGGAGTGCGAGGACAACGTATTTATCTCCAGGGGCAACCAGAGAACTTGGAAATACTGTTTTGATGGGTACGGCAAGGAGCAAAATGCAAAGTCTTACTCTAGTAACAGTCTGCCCAGAAAATGCTTTGTAATTTTATATAATATCATTTTCTCTAATTATCTGATAAAAATAAATTGATTGTTTTGTCTCTATTTGCTCGCAGTCAATGGTTGCCAGGACAACGTCCAGAGGACTCTACATTAGCTACAACTTCTTTGAGGCTACTTTACAAATAAGTTAAAGATACACTCTGCACACAAATCATACTTTGAAGAAAACAGAAAAGATAATCCTCAGTAAATTATTAGGGCTGGAAAGCATTTCAATGGTTGTATTTGGCTTAATGTTTTCTTTTGCTCTGTTCTTTCAACAGGTTTTTAAAGAAGGCTTTTTTACAGATCGTGCAGTAGCTTCAGGAAGCAGAAGCATTCAAATAAACCTGTGGTACAGCTCTCTGCAACTGCACTCTCCATGACCTGTTCCTGGAGGACTTTTGGGCATAAGAAGAGGTCCCCGGTACAAGGAGAGATAACGTAAAGAACAGAATTCATGCTCCCTGCATCCCTACAGCTGCCCCAGGGAACAAAGTTCTGTATACAGCCTCTAAAGATAAAAATCAATGCTTTTCTTGGCATGGGTTAACCAACGTGACGTGGAGCAATCTTTATGCTGGCTGAGCTCAGGAACGTCTGCATTTGGCATTCGCACAGAAGGGGAGAATTCCTCTTCACTAACAAACCGCACCTGTATCCCACCTTCAAAATGTTCCGTAGCGATCTTGGATGCACTAAAAACGCTTCTGCAAAAATTTTTTAAAGCTTTGGTATTGCACACAAATAAGATATTAAAAACAAAACATGAGTTATATAACCCAACAACCCTCTTTTTTAGTCTGGAATAGTCATTTCACCACACGTCAGTAGGAGCACAAGCTGGCTGCCATCAATACCTGTTTGCATACACACGTGTACCTCCAAAGAGAAAGGCACCAATTGCAGACCCTTAGCATCATTGTCCTTCAAGCCCCAGCTCTTTCAAAATTCTATTTCCAGAGTTCTGGGGAATGTAAACTTTGCCAGCACAAAGGGATAATAAACACAAAGAAATCAAATAGTGCCAACATCTTCATATTTTTATATATATGTATTTATATTCATATATATATATTTATGAGTAAATTCAGGTAAGGTATAAGAGGTACTACTGCAAATACTTAAAGGAAAGTCTTTTTAAACGCTTTCAATATATTGGGAGCTCTCTAATGGCATTTCCAGCATTTTATGTTTGACGAGCTTACAGAAGCCACAAACTCAGTGTATATGTACAGCTGTACGTTCTGCATTGTATTAGTAAACGTGGGAATTTGGGACTTGCCTATGTTTTGCCATTATTACATGAACCACATCAGACACAGGTAAGGATGCTAATAACCTCACACTGATACAACACTTTTTTTTCCAACTTGCCCTGCCATCTGTTTTGTAGGAATCTTCTCCCTAATGAAGCTGCTATGAAAGCCCTGTTTTGAGGGCAAAAGTGATATTCATCCCATACTCTTCACAAAGAAGCAGTATTAGAATTAGTGATGGTGATATTTTTACCATCTTCACAATTTAAAAAAATTGCTGTTAAAAATACCATCTCCAAAATTTTCAAGGACATAAATCATTCAATTAAATAGTATTTTCTTTTTTAAATTATATTTCTGAACACTAACAAATATTATATACATTGAATATTATCTGGCAGTACATACCGTACATAAAAATTATACGAAACATTAAAAATACACCTTCCTACAGAAAACGCATTGTATCCATAGTACAGTGAATTAACTGACTGTATTAATTAATTGAAGACTTACTAAAAACTGTGTTTTCCTCATAATGACTTTGAATTTTGATATGTTCTGTAATAAGTCTTTTGCTTCTTAAGTAATGACTAATTTTATATGTAGAGTCTATGATTACTTACAAAGTAAAATGAATAATACTATTAAAAACTGAGTGGGAGGCAAGCAAATACTTAGCAAACAATTAGCAGATTCCCACTAAATGACATTGTTAATGAACTCTTATAATGAAGCCAAAGCATTCACTTGAGCATAGACACACACACTGATGAACAAGGAGGTACAATTCACGCACGCTTACAGAAAGATGAAATACAAATGGATAAAGGACTCTTTTAACATCATGAAGTACTTCCCAAAATACCACTTTCCTTAAATCTTTGGACTGAGTTCACATGGATGAGATTTTTTCAAGACTTTTGGCCAGCTCCAATTTTCATGAAGTTTTATGCAAATACAGGTCAGCACTAATCTCATCGACTTCCCCTTTTGAAATGTGGCCAAACCAAAACCAATGTGTGATTCGGTCCTCCCTCGCTGCTCTCTGCGGTGGTGTGCTGTCCCCAGCTCAGCACCACCTGGGACACCCGTTGCATGTTCACCACTTGCTTTTCAGGACACCTTTGCTGGGAGGGGGCTCAGACCACGAGCTCCTTCCTGGCAGGAGGAAGGGAACCCAGCAAGGTCATATGGGAGAGACTGGTGGTGTTTGGTCACAAACGCAGTGCGGGCGAGGACACAAGTCATCAAAACCTGAATACCAGAAACCATTTTTGGTCCACTTGAACAGATCTATGTCTGATGTAGAACAGAGTAAGAAAGGGGATAGGTACAACCATACTGTTTTGTAACTTGCACACATGTTCATAAAGAAAATTCAGATTTAGAACTACCTGGAAGTAAGTATTCACTTATTTCTTACAGTATCATATTTTCTATAAGATCAGGCACCTATTGTTCTGGTAGGGACAGAGGATTTCTACTGCTATAAACATACAGGCATTGATACAGGGAACATTTTAGACTATGCTCTTTGACAGAAACAATCGAGCATTTTATAATAATTATTTTTATGTAAAGGAGAAATCTTTATCCTTTAATGAGCTATACTCACGAATGGCAGCTTGAAGCAATTATGTCTGTATACTCTAATTGTTAGTTACTAAAAACTTGGATCATTCCAACAGTAACAAACTGAATAACAAGATAGCCATGCAGCCAGGCACAAGTGAGTCTAGAAGAAAGGAGCAGCGGTAGCCACCATACTTCACTGCCATTCAGTTCCCAGGCATTATCACAGTAGATATTTTTACAACACTGTTAGTATTTTACTCCATAGTAGAAGTCTTTGAAGTTTCACCTCTATTAGCAGAGCAAACTCAAGCCAGCTGCACCACAGCTCTCAAATACAACACAGAAATATGGAAAGATGTGAGTGTTCAGGATAAAAATAACAGTAAATTTCTTGTAAACCTTCTGAAAACAGTAGAATTCATTCTTATTTGATTCAGCTATGTGTGGCGGGTGGGGGGGAGGAAGACAACTCCTAACAAAACAAGAGGCTCCAAACTACTAATGTTACAGAGTTTTAAAGCTTTTCAGTTTGGTCAGCATTCAAATAACATAATAAGCCACAACAGCAAGTATGGGAAACTGCTCCATGAAATGGTTTGAACTAGCGTGTTTAATGAATACATATAAAAGATCAAACCAAACTGTTTTAACGATACTGTTTTTTCTTTATTCATGGTATTAATTTGCCCTGTTGAACTACAGGATACTGCTGAGCCCAAAACTCGCAGCTTCAAACTTCCTCCAGATTTCAACAGCCTTAAACAGAAAAACACACTGATTTTTATTCTTGCATACAAATTTGCTGCACGCTTCCCAGATTAGTAGGTCAGATAAACTTGCGCAATGCATAGTCACTGTTTTATTTGGGTTTTGTCTAAAAATGGCTTTCCACCACCAAGTTTTTCTGCACTGTTCTCATACCAAAATGTGTGTGCATAAAGCAGACAATGATCAGTATCAGATCAAAAATCAATTAAGGATGATTACTATTCTATCTGGATTTTCCCAAAACCCCAACGTCAATCCACCAACATCTGCGAAACATTATTCACGAGTATCACCATCAGATAAATACGATGAACGTTTATACCTGTGAGTGACCGCCTCCTACTTCTAGTTGATTCACAGTCAAACGAGCATGCTGTAAATTTAGACCAGGGGGTAAATGTGCAGTCGTCTTTGCAGGGAACGAGACACTCCTGTACAAGAGACGGCATAGCTCCTGCCCACCGCATGCAGTCACTGACATCGGCAGGGTCATTGTGCTCTGACAGGCACGTAACAGCTGAAAAGTAAAGGTACAGAAATCTTTATATTCTTATATATGTTATACTCTATGCAGTCAGTACTTGTGTTCTGTGCGAGATTCACTCTTCTGTGTTAATAGGACAAAGCTGATTTATTTTTAGGTCATTATTCATGCATCACTCAGAGATGTGCTAGAAGCTTCACAAAACCATAGAGACACATTCTTATTTGAGCAGTTTGTTATCTAAATAATGATATAAATTCAATGTTCTCAAGGAGGCTGTCATTCTAAGGGTTGGGGCAACAGTTTAACCAATGATACGCTGTAAGACCAAACAAGAAAAGATATAATACTGTGGCTATGTGCCATAAAGCATATTTGGTTGAGGCCACAATCCCCAAGCTGTGATGCACACACTACACGTGGAACTGAAACCGCTTCAAAGTGGAAAAAAAAAATTAAAACTATAAAAAAAGCTTCCTTCTCCAAAACTACCATCTTTTCCATATTTCAGATGAAGGGAACAACTTGTCTGAGCAGCTTTCCCATACAGAGTGGTGACCCCTGCTCTGTCTGAGCCTCAGATGCTACCGCTAAATGCTTCTTGCAGCAAGGTGTAAACACCAGGTCTGCCCCCTTCAGACTGAGTTCCCTAAATATTCTGCTGCCCCTTGTGCTCTCCTGCTCTCTGGCCATCTGAACCTTTGAATCTCTTGCATAAATGGAGATGTTTAGGAGGAAGGGCACGAGAGTGCTGCCTGTGGCCATGATAGAAAGGGGCTGCAGCTACCGCACTTTACTAGATAGCCTGCTTTTATAGTGCACGGTAGCTTGCTGTAAGAGCACTACTGAATGGATCCATTAACAGAAAAAAACACAAAAAACAACCGCTCTGCAGGTCTCAGCTGAGGACAGTGTCACTCTGCCGAGCTACATCTGACCTGGAGAGCCTTCGCACACGGGCAGAGGCAGAGCCCCTGCGCACGTACCGAGCTTTACCTTCGCACACCGCGCTATCAAGGCTGCAGCCCACATGCAAATGCGATGCCTTTCTCTAGGCCCCTGCCCAAAGCTTTACCAGGTCTTTAAGACTGGGCCGTGGCAACAGGAGAACAACAGGCACAGGGCCGGGCTGGGGCTGAGGTCTCTGAATTTGGATATAGATGCCTTTGGGGCCAGGCAAGAGTCAAAAGGGCAGCCCAGGACTTCGACGCACTGTTTTCCCCCCAGTTTTAATAGAGGTCAATGCCTTTTTCCTTCAACACCCTTGTCCTTTTTTGGACTATAATGATTAATTTTTCAGGGTGGATAACAGCACTGTATAGCCATGATGGAGGACAAAATATTAATGTATAAATCTGAGTACTAGAAGCCTATAATAAAACTTGCTAAAGTTTCAGTGAATTAATAATAAGTAATTATAATAAATAAAAATAGCCTGCACATCATGGAGTCTTTCATTTCATTAATAATAATTAATTCTCACAAAATCTCCAAGATTATAGGCTATTTATATCCTACATTGTAAGTTAACCAAAGCAAAGATATTACTTTAATCAAGTCACGACCTAAAGTCAGGGACAGAGCTAGGAATTGAATTTGGCCCCAAGAGCTTAGTCATGTCAGGCTCTCTGATTTCAGGCAAGTCCACATGTATCATAAAGCTACAGAAGATGAAATAATTTAATTCAGATTTTAACTTTAACAACCTGTGATATTATTTTATGGAGACTCCTAAATAATTCAGGTTTTTGAGGCTGCATATATTTTTCCTTGTTGCCAGCACTTAATGTAACTAGGATCGCATGAAGAAAAACAGAAGAATAACTATCTGTTTTCTTACAGTTAAAGGATTTACTGGGGTGTAACTTTGCAATGAATACACATGATTTTTGGGTTTTAACTATGGTACTCTATGGCAGCAAGGCATAGCTTGGCAACCACCTGGAAATTAAAAAAAAAAATATTAAAATGTAATTAGATCTCTAAGGAAAAAAAAATCAGCATTTTGAAGAGCGTGCAAAAGGCAAGCAATTGTTAAAAGTCTCTTTAGACTCAAGTGACAGTAAATCATTATATTAATAACTACCTCTAAATTGCTGATCCTTGCCTTTCACTTTCAGTCCTTGTGACCCTTCCTATCTCTCAGCTCCGGCAGTCAGAAACTCGGAGACATTCCCCTTCCCAATTACAAGAGCGTGAGGACAGAGGTCACCGCTCTGTATGGGAAAGCGGGGTAATTGCCCTCTTCAGGAAGGTTAAACAAGTAATAGACTCTGACGCCCAAGGTCTGTGTAGCCTCATTACCTTCAGCAAGGACACCAAAGATTTGGCAACACAAACGTGTCCACATGAAGTATGGCCAAGCGTATGCAAACCATCTTCTCAGCATTGCTACAACCGCTAGCGTCCGCAGGGAAGTGAACAACGTCCTACGCTGCCAGCCCCACGAAGCAGTATTTGCAATTGCATAATAAACCATCACACTGCAATGTTTACTACTGTCTGACAGAAGACCACAATTCATTCCTGACATTCAGTAATGGCAACGCAAGTGACAGAACTTCTAAATGTTGATGTTAAACCTGACGCTCCATGCTGCAATGAGTTATTATCTAATGGCCCAGTCTTCTGCACAAATGTCCCTAATTTTAAGCATACAAATAATTCACTTGTTCGCTGAGCCTATTTAGATGCTAAAAGTGATGGATATATAAGGATATATGAGATCAGAGCAAAGATTTGGCAGAGATCATGGAGATCATGGAGCTTAAAGAAATCAGCGACAATAGTAAACATGGGTAGAGGAAAGTCAAATTAAAACAACAAATAATATAGTGGATTATACATGTATAAGCATGGAGACAAGAAGGAGTTGCAAAGAAGAAAATATAATGGATAGTCTAGTAGGAGTCATCAGGCCTAAAGGAGGAGAGGAGGAGGATCTCCTGTGAGGTGATTAGGGACAGGCAGGTGGTTGAAAATACAGAACTGCTTTTCTTCTCTACTTTAGGAATTCTTGTAAGTGCAGATCCTGGTAACTCAATCCAGTCATTCCTGACAGAGCCACGAAGCCTCAGTGTCAGCAAGGAGAGAAGGTAGCAGCCAAAGAGCAAGGAATTGAAAAAGCTTTTTTTGATGCCTAAAATACTTCCTAACGCGCAAACATTCCGCTTGCTTCCCACTCTCCTGGACTTTTGCACTTATCAGTGCCAATGGTGTTGTTATTAAGCTGGTGGGCCCAGATGAGCACCCCTTTGGTGACCCAGCTGGCAGCTGCATCATTTTGCTGGGAGAGCAAGCACTTCTTGTTTTACATGCACAAAATAAAACGCCGGCCATGAACATCTGGTACCCTTACAGACGAAACACCCACACCTCCTCGGAGTGGCTTAAGCAGTACCGTGCATTTCAGTCATATTAGAAGGCAATTCATTTCCACTCAAGAGTCTGCAAACGTCTTCAAAGATGATGCCAAGGCATGACTTCCTTACTTTGAACTGAATTATCTTCAAAAGCCTGAGCTTAATGGGCCTGATCTTTACAGCATGTCAGTCATAAGAAATGGCAGCATTTCTGCTACGTGCTTACAACTATGCTTGAGGTGAGCAGCATGAACTGCTAAAATAAATTAAATAATAAAACAAAAGCCCATCAGGACATTTTAATGGCTTGAGAAGGGCCAGACAGGAAGCAGCAGAGTTGACGGATCCACACCAGTGGTTCGTTCAGGAACTAGTCACCTCATTTCTGCCTGCTGCAAACTTACTTTCCAGTTAAGTTAGCTTTAACTTTTAAGAGAAAAATATTTTCAAATACAGGCACTTCTGGAAACAGAATGAGGCAAATTTGTTCTCAGTGGACCTTCAGGAAAGTTAGAAAAATTATTTATTCTCGGTGGTTTCAAACTACTGATTGGTTTGGCTCATGTGTGGTTTCTGTTGCATAAAAAATATTTCCCTGTAATCCTCAGTTCTGTCACAATGGTTTTAAATAAACTCATACCGCAAAGCCATTTCTGCTATGTCAACATCTCATTGTTTTTTTTAAGTGGGATACCACCAAAGGGCAAACGCAGTCCATTTGCAGCCCTGTGCACTGAGAAAAAAAATCACATAGTAACGATAAATCCCTCCTAGACATAATGTGTGATTTCTACCATCTCTGCAGCATTTAAAATGGACACAAACATATGAATAGAAACAGCTAATAACAGGACGCTGTCACATAAAGGGTTTCAAATTATAATATTGATTCCCACAAAGAGGGGAAGTGCAGGATTTCCTTTTGAACTCCCACTATTCTTTCTTATATACCACCAGTCAATGCCACCAAACTGGAATTAAACACTTGGGGCCAAGCTGCGGGATGAGAATTTAATACAGTTCTGTTGATACAAAACAATGGCTAACACACACAAAAAAAAAGTACACCTTCTCTCGTAAAGATACAAACAAGATCATGAATTAAACTGAAAGGTAACCAGGTTTAAAATGCTAAAAGAAAATATCTTTTTTTCAGGGCCGGGCTGGAATTATTTAACAGACGGTGTAGATATACCTGTTAAGGTGCCAACAAAAGTTAGCGATTAAAATGAGCAATGAAAATAGCTGCAGATGCAACCGCTTTGCTTCAAGGCATAAGTCAAGTGTTAAATGTACAGCTTGGGGAGGAAATTTCCCTTTCTGCTGGTACGTGTCCTGTCGGGATACTGAACAAGGACTGCTAATGATATTCAGTACGACAGTCTCTGTCTTCTGGTTTTATATTTACAGCCACAAGAGTATGTTTGCATGCCATCATCTTAGCATATGGCACGCAGAAGCATATGGAAGCTATATTCTTTAACTACATTTATCTTAAATTAAAAGTAAATAGCAGACACTTCTATAAACTTTTACATGGTGAAATCAAATGTTTGTATGCTGTCAAATTGCAGAGGCACTGAATGCATCCTTAAATGATGTTACATCACCACCAAAGCAGCATGTCAGCATCAAACTGGGGGAATTCAAGTGCTCTCAGTAGGCACACGCCTGACTTAAAAGCACTACAGACGGTCCTAACAAAAGGAAAGTATTGAGAAAGAAATATTATAGGCATAGCATTGCATCCAATAAGGAAAGATAACATAAATATAGTTCCTCTTAAGTACAAATCCAATTACAGACAGTCTTGGTAATCACATTCATTTATGAAACTTGTAATCAATTCTCCTTTAGAAATGCATTTCAACAGTTTCCAAAGGGCAAAATGCTGAAGACTGAGACTATCAACTACCAACAGTAAAATTATATTGTACCATGGCACTTCAGTTTGGGAAACCTAAATTAGTGGTTTCAAAACTCTGGAATTAAATCGCATTAGAACATCTGATAACAATGACTGATAATTCCAGGAAGGTACACTCAGGCCCAACACTAAAACTAAAGCTACGCGGTAGCATAAATCAAATGACTGAACTTAGTACAGGAACAACACGATGACCTATGAGGCTAGACAAGAAGTCTAACATCCAAAAGGTGTAGACACAATGATGTAATAATCTCCTCCGGCTTCAAATTCTAAGAATGTGTGAAAAATCCATGCCAGCATGTAAAGTCAAGGGAATTATTTTAATGAGGCTGTTTACCTTTTCATTGTTCAGAAAAATTCTCATTTTGTGTTGCATAATTATTCTCATTACCCTTCAATGTAACAAGATAACATAACATTTCTTACACTTATCACTAATGATAAGTGAAAAAGGAGTTGAGGGATAATATGTTAGGAAAAAAAGAAGAAAACAACTTTAAGGATCCAGACTTGCTGACTATAAGCACAGTCTCGTAACTCATGATGACCTCATTTATTTTCTGTATTGATGCTCCTTCGTACTTACAAAGTTTCTTCAAAATCCCAAGTGGAACATTTACGTTATTCTCGGTATGTTAACACAACCCCTAATTGTGGAAGACCAGAAGCAGACATTATAGGAGAGATAACATAAGGCTTTGCTGAGACTCAGGTTTAAGTCTAAGGCCCTGATTCTGTAAGGACAAAAGTCTACGCTTAGGTTCACCACTGTGACCCCCTCCTCCTTGGATGCAGCAGCACTCCCAGCAATGACGCGAAGTGCATCCAAAGTTTGGATTTACAGAAGCAAACCATAAGATAACCATTAAAAGTAAGTCAGAGGAAAAGAACAAATGGTGCCAGGAAGGACATCTCAGACACAAATCTGGTAAAAATCACCGAGGAAGAGCTGGAACAACTAGTCATGCAGCAGGGAAACTGGCTCCGAGATCAACAGTTTCCCATTTTGTAATTATTAATGATATTGACAGTAGCGCTAAAGGGCTAACGAATGCCATGGAGCAGAGTGCTGAATAAACACAGACCCCAAACAACATGCGCCATAAACAAACAAGAGGAGTCTGAGATGAGGTTGGGAAGCAATAAAGATGGTAAATATCAACTGATAAGACAAAGGAAAGCAACTAAAATCATTTGCATGAAAAGGGGTCAGGGAAGAATTGGGTAGAAAAGGGGGGTACAGAGCATTAGCATGGAGAAGAGACTGTAACAGGGGAAAGGGGAGAAGTCTGGGATAGAATTAGAAGGGAAGAAAAAAAAGCATGCAAAACTGTAAAGATCCTTTTCAAGTTAAAGGTGCATGTTTTAGCTGCTCTTTGGGTTGGTTTCTCTCTGCAGCCTTCCCACAGTAAGACAGGTATGTGGGGAAAAAGACAGGTTAACCTAGGTATGGGAGCCTTGGGAGAAGGAGAGCCCCAGCTGCAGCTTTCTGGGGGTCAGCCTGGTGGGAGGTGACCTCCAGCGCAGCCACAGCTGTGCCCGCACCAGGGCAGCCGTCCCCACGTGCCTGTGTCTGACCCAACCGTAGAGCTCCTCTGCGGCTACGTGTCCTCGCCATTCACCAGATGGAAGGGGATAAAGAGGCCTGTACACAAGGTCTGCATACCAGAGGCATGCGTCCCTCCCGCATCGTTCACTCTTCACGGCTCAGAGCCTCTCAGCCAACACCACAGCACGAGCATCAGAACGGAGCAGTTTGTCTGAAAGCGATTAAATACGTCCAGGGCTGCATATTAAATCCAGTAAAATCAGTGCAGTCTGACTCCTGTCATTTAATGCCTTAAACTGGACTCACCTCTGTTCCATTTTAAAATAACTTCTTAGAGTACAATTTTTCTTTGGTACTTATGGATGAGGTTATCGATTATTTGGTTGGGAATATATGATTTAAATCACCGAAAGAATTGAGCTGTACGTGTCAATTTTGCCAAGCTGTGTGGCTTGATGTTTTAGTGCTTCCTCAGCTGTGAACCAAGGCTGCCCACTGTTTAAGGACAAGTCAGAGAGAAATATATTGCAATAAAGGCCATTCCTCCTCCCACCTGCACACTGAATGCAGAACGCAGGATTGATATGTTAATGTGTAGCACCATTTTCATTTTAATATAAGTGTTTTCTTATTGCAAGTGGTTCACACTCTGCCTGGCTGGAAAGACAAAATAATACGATTTTTTAATGTTTCAAATTTACTTTGGCCAGAGAATAACCGCAATCTGAGTGCTTCTACGTTATGCAATCAGTCTAAGGAATCTTTCACAATTCTCCCCTTTTTTTTCTAACATTATTATAGGTTTTGAATTGCTTTTACTTTCATTTCCTATTAAAAAGAAAATCAATGGAAGTGCATTAGATGATTAATGATAGAAATTGCGCTTCTGCTCCTTTCAGAGAACATAACAAAATACAAAAATATGCTTCCTTTTTTTCCTCTTTCTGTGGCCCACAATTACTAGAATTACTCGAGTTCAATTTATTTGTAGCACCTACCATCAAGTTATATTTAAGATGAATTATTTATTGCACAACTTGAAAATAAAACTAAGACATCCTGTTATATATACACACATTGAGACCACAGTAAATAAAGAGAATCAAACATGCCAAATAACACAAGAGAGAGAAAATGGAAAACAAACACAACTTTTACAGTATTTCTAGTAACTCAAGTTGGAAGATCACTTAGCTGATTAAGAACGCACAGACTTTCTTTTGAAAGCTCTGCCTCAGTTATACATTCACTGGACAGTGCTTTTAGCGATAGCTGGATGAACTTAAAATCTCCTGCACCTTGTTTTATCCCAGCCAGGTCCAGTGTTTCCTAGCACCCCATAGTCATCTTTCACGACAGCAGTAGAGCGCTCAACACTACAGCTAACTCACATGGCAAACCCAACTTTAGGAAGGTCTCAGAAGACAGCCATGTAAACTTATCCAGCCAAATGTCCACTTCAGTCTGAATTTTTTTGATATTATCCACTTGTAACATCTTTCAGGTAACTGGGCATTCAAAAACATTGCATTATGATGGCGTAGGAGAACACACTTGAAAACCTTGCTCTGGAAGGCAGGCACTCCGACATTTCACTCCATCTATCCCTTTACAGTGAAACACAGATACTAAATCCAGAACATAACACTAACACACTGACATATTTACAACTCCCCCATTATATTTAAAACATTATGGTCCAAGGTAATACCTAAAGATTTTAATCTACCCTTCCTCCTCAGCTCCCCACTCCCCTGCTCTGGCTCTTCTCATTTTGCCATTCAAAACTCCTCACTGCTCTTCACTGGTCAGGGACCAGCAACTAAGCCGCTGTGGACATATATGGGCCCTTCAGTAACTTTTCAACTCATCTTGATGCCTCCTGCTCACACCTACCCGTTCTCCTCCCCCAGTTAATTCTGTTGTTTAATGCCCAAATCCTGTCCTGCCAGGCATGCTCCGAAGCTCCAAGCAAGACAGCACAAATTAACCTGCCGTTGCACAGAGCTCCTCATTACAAAAGGGGGTTGTGTGGCAGCGTCCGTTGGGGTGGATTCATTGCATTTTCTCCAAAATTTGTATTTGCTCACTGCCTGGCTACACAGCTAACATTTAAGGAAGACTAAACAAGTTTCTCTGAAATTATCAATTCCTCCCTGACAGTACTGCTCGCATAATGCTGTTTATACCATTGCACCTAAGTAAAGCCATGTAGATTTGGACTGCTGTAAAATAAGACCAGAACGTGGTCTCTTCTATTTATTTGTATTTTTAATTAAGCATGCTTTTTGAGAATTCAGGCCACCATGGCATTTTACAGCATACAGACTTGTCATCTTTATCAAAGTCCAAAACTACAATTCAGGAAGTAGCAACATGGAAATTTGGAAACCCCCTGATCACTTTCTATATTCCACTCATAGAAACTGCTGTTAAATTTTTCTAAAGTACCAATGGATTTTGTAAACATGGTCTTGCATAAGAATTTCCACTTCGGCTATCACTTTTCTACAGTAAAGAACAGATAAGAATACTAAATGCTTCGAGGTCTGAAGTCTGGCTACTGATCTCCAGCAGAAAACTGACAAAACAACTAAATCTACTTTGACTGAAGCCAATAAAAAGGCATACTCTAAATTATCTAATTTAAGTATCTTTCAGCCATCGTACAATATTGTCTACCTTGTGAGACACAATAAAGATACTGTACTTCAGATTGAAGGGTCAGCACAGTTTAAGTACAGTAAAGACACTGTCCTTAGGATTAAAAGTGAGAGAGGCAGAAAGATTGTGAAGTTTCCCACGCACAACCTTGAGAAACCAAATGTTGGGGCCTTTCAGGAGATTTGCCCAGTGGGAAACCTAAGTACGCAGATTTGAATCCCAGTAAGAGCAAAGTCACACTCTGATGTGTGGGAGTTCCATACATGTATACATAATGTATAAATTATACATACAGAAAGGATTTTTATACTTCTTCCTAAACACTCCCAGTGTGCGGGGAAAAAGTGTTTTACAGAAACCCTACCTCAGGGCATCCTTTCTTCAGCAGAAAAAAAAAAAAAAAAAAGACAAACAAAAACCCAACCCAAATTCCCCAGAACAGACTAACAGTCCAAGATACTGAAGGACATATTTCTATGTAGTGAATATAAAAGACCTTGATTCCCATAAGAAATGGTATATCCCCTGGGTCATGTTAAATGAAGTTTTTTGTGCAAGCACAGGAGTTCCAATAGGTTTGCCTCTTAAGAATAATAAAAATAATTACACTCATTTTTCCTTATGTTTCTTGTTCAGACCATTCTCACTGCTAGCACATTCCTTTTTACTCTCCTTCTGAAACTAACAGATCTAAAGGGAATATTTGCTTTCCCCTTCTAGTCTCTTAAAAACAAGGTAGAAGATCAGAGAAGATGCAAAGGGAGATACCTTACAGTACGTTATGTTTTCCTTATGATGATGATCTCTTTCTTTCTTACAGGCAGAAAAAAAAAGAAACATTTCTTATTTAGCTGCTGCTACGCTCCTTAAATTTGCACTAAATTGTTATAATTGAGTGGGGATTATAAAGCACATTGTATTCCTGGGAAAACTCGCATTTATTTCAAGAGGAAAAGAAGAGATGCTATTACACTTTCTTTTTAATATCTATGAATGAAGCATTTGTTTGCAAGCATTTGTTTCTAAAGCAATTACACAATCCAAACACTGATTGATCACTGGATCATTCATGTATAACAGATACAATATTTGGACACAAGAAGTTCTCTATTGTGATTTCTTTACTATTGGCTCAGATCATATAATTTATGGTTTGTTTAACCGAAAAAACAATCAAATGCAATGAAAACAAATTAATACAAGAGAAAGTAAATTGCATCAGACCTAGAAACACTTTCCACTCTGCTGGAAGATTATTAGTATTTTTAGTTATTCTTCATATGCTTTTTTCTAGCTAACCCTGGGGTAGAGCTGACTGGGACACGACGCTACATTTTCTTATATTACACTCTTTCCAGTACGAACCATTTTAATCTTGGCTATAACAAATCACCAGTTTGATTCTCATCTTATACCCTCTTTTCACCTGCGAAGTTTTGTTCATCTTTGCTCTAGCTCAGCGCAGTTTCTCCCACAAAATTGCTCTGCTGTGAATCTTTCTTGATGCAGAAGGTTTCTGCTAAATGTCATTACAAGATCAGACAAGATCACGCTTAAAGTGAGGAGGACTTAAAGCAGGGGAAGGTCATCTTTGGAAAGTAACTTGGAATAAAATTTTACAGAAGTGGTTTATGTTTCTTTTTTCTGACTTCTTAAAAAAAGATTAAAAAAAAAAATCAGGCAAACAAGAGCACATGAAAACGTAGAGAAGAGACAGTGATGTGATGGCACCTCTGGGGGAAGTGGCGGTCCACAGTCTGCCAGTGCCGCAACAGTGGGCCCACCACTTACTGCCATGTATCTTTAGGCATGCCTCTCCTGGCTCATTTGAAAGTGGTTCAGCCGCAAGCACGTATTGTCAGCTTCCTCCTCCTGTAAGAGCAGAGATATCCTTCACACCTCTGAGAAGTCCTCAGCGTCCACACACAGCATCAGGACCTATGCTCACCTCTGGAGAGGCAGGTCTATGCCAGCCATGGAGGGCATCATTAAGAAGCACGTCAGTGACTCAGACCTGAGGCTGCCCCAGTGACGCGAAACCCAGAGGAACATCTGACCCTTTCTGCCCTGAAGAGGGAACAAAGACTATGGCCAATTACACCCAGCACTACCATTTCCCTTAAAACCAAGCAGATGTAATCAGAGGGACTTCCAAAATTTCCCAAAGTGGTAATTACTTCTTCCATTTTAGAATAAGTTATTTAGGAGGTAAAATTAAATCCAAAACCAACTCAATACTTTGAAAATCCATCAAGATTCACATCACATTTCCTTTTCAGAAGAGAACTGGTATTTGGAATTTTAAGTGTGTATTTCAAAGAAACAGTAAATAGAAGCTTTTTAATTCATCAGAAGCCCAAAGGAAAGGGAACTTTCCATACCAACGTGCTGTACTTGTGAAACTAACTCTTGTTGCTGCTATAATGAAAGTATAAATACAGCGCACCATGAATTCATAGTAATTTGTTTCTACGAGCAAGTTTGACATGGCACGGCCAAATAAATTAAGACTGTATGGCTACGCAGAACTGAGAGATTCTCTAAAATATTGCACTGATATTTTGCCTTTTCTAGACCATTCACCGCATCAGACCTTTGTCTCAATTTCTCTTTAAACCTTTGTCTTGTCCTATTTGAAGACCCATGCTCCAGGGTTATATCTTATCAGTTAATTAACTCTTAGAATGGAAACACAGCAAAAATTACTATATAAACTTTTGCTCATATATATCAAAGCCAATGTCAACCAATGTGGTTCCTGTGTACCTAATCCAGGAGACTTATAATAAAATCTCATCTTCCATTTACGGCCTGAGGCAAAAGTAGGTCTTGCAAAGAGATGTGTGAAGTGACGAGGTTTAGTGGAGTAATAATGTTGCTCAACAGTTTAAATATTGCTCTAGCTACTAAACTTTATGCCATGAGGTTCTGGCATTACTAAATACCATGATTTCATCCATGGTTTTCACTTACTCAGAATAATGCAAAATTCATTACAGAAAAAAAAAAAAAATCACAATTTATTTTTTTCCCCCCAAAAAACCACTTGAGGGTAATGCTACTCTTTAGTAGATCAAGGCAACACTAACAGGGAAGTACGTGTGTGTGTGTGTGTAATATATCAGTCCTCCACTGTAAATCAATGAACAATTTAGCAACAGAATACCAGAAGCAATGAAAACCATCGCTTTCATTCAGGCTCTGTAAGGTCACTGCCAACGAGGAATAAAGGAGAAACCAATTAAGCTGGAAAGTTTCAATCAACAAATAAGGAAGAGGAGGATCCTTAGAGGCAACTTTGATTTTTATTTTACTGGCTCTTCACCCAAAATAAGCAGATGTCATTGATGTGTATTAAAAAAAAAAAAAAATCAGGTAAGAGGGAATTGAACAAGAGTCGGTGTTTGAAAATAATTTTGCCTATGGTTCAAAATGCCAATCAAAGTCCCAGAAGTGAAAAGGATGAAACACAGAAAAAGAATAAAGAATTTGAATGGGAATCGGAGCCTGAGAGGATGCCACAAGGGCTGGGAGAGCCCGGCAGCCCCTCGCTCAACTCCGAGCACACCTCTTCCCCCAGGTCAAGTATACTTGACGAAGGTCAAGCATGAATTCTATTTTGTATTTTATCTCTAAAAAATAGGATACTAGTGGTTTTTAATAATAGAGGGAGAAAAATCTATACATAGCAGCCAAGTGCAACACCAGTCATCCCTATTCAAGAGTTCAATAAAACGTAACGTAGCCTGTAGTTGAAATACTCCACAAAGGATTTCAGTTGCTGAATGTGCCGATTTTATCAGATAACAAGCGTGCAGATGTTTAAGCCATGTCAGGAATTAAGGCAGAAAACTTGGATCCTGACCACAGCTCCTGCCGACAGCGCTGTGAGCAGCTCACCGTCCCCACAGCCCCACGAAGGCAGCCAGAGGTCTCTCTGGCAGCGGCAGGCCAGCAGCCTGCTCCCATCCCTCTCACCCCAAGATCTGTGCACAACGCCAAAGGATGTAAAGGAGGATGTAAACTAGGAAAACTCCCCTGAAGGTGATGCCAACCTTGTATGGGACTTTTTCTCCAGGTCTACTATATGGCCCACAGCCTTACGCATTTCTATTGAAGCCAGGTCACCTGCAGTTCATGGAAAAGGGCTTCCCTGGTGCTGGCTCTTCTTCAAATGATGGTTTAAATACTGTGATAATCCTGCTACTCATCTTTTTTTATATCCACTAAGGAACAGGGCAGAATGTTTATTTATTGCTAGGCATGAGAAGCATGTGTTTGTTAGCTTTTGGGGTTTTTTGGGGGGGAGTGAGGGTTGCAGTTGAATTGGTTTGAGTGCATCACCACGCCAAAGCTAGTCTCTACATGCTCTGCATGTCACACAACTGTTCATCAAAGTGTTAAAAAGCAATGCTCACTTTCACAGGTAGATGTTCTATAAAAAACAAAACACCCCCCCCCCAAAAAAAAACCC
>JAVKLA010000001.1:47049766-47064536 GCA_034782735.1 Sagittarius serpentarius | reverse complement strand
ATCCATGTGTACATGTTCTTAAAACTGAATCTACTCCAGGAGCAAATGGTCTGCGATTCACTTGGCAACACAGAAGTACTAAGAAAGCCTTAATAAATCTGCATTAGAAATAAACTTCAAAGTTTGGAATATAAACTTTAGGAAGCACTGAATGATTTCTTGCAGCAGGTCAAAAGTCAAATACAGGCTTCTCTTCAAAACTGTGAAAAAATTAACTATATTCTTCAACTGCATAATGTCAAATTACACGCAGAACCTGAAATTATGGGAAATATTAAGAGGTTACAAAGACTGTAACTTTTGGCAACAGTTAATAAAACAATTAAAAACTAACTCGTAAAGATTTTTTTGATATATTAGTAATATGATGTACAAGAACATCAAACCAAAATTGGTTCACAAAATTGAAATGGATTTCTGTGAAATTTCTCTCATTATGTTATACATTAGCTACAGTTTGTATAATCAAAAGCAAGGATATTTTCCAGCCTCCTTTAATCGAATGAAACTAAATGGTATCACTATTCCATGTTAAGATACTCCCTTTCCTGACATCTGTTCTATGCAAAAATCACAAATTTGAGGGGAAAAAAAAAAAGGTGGGTTTCTGACTAAAATACTCCCTTCTTCCCCAGCCCTCTCCAAGGAACAGACCCCACAGAAAACACAAGGTATTTGTGCTTTCAGAAAACTTGAAGATCATTTACTTGGTTATTTTATATAGACATCACACTTCTACCTAAATACATACCCCAAATCCATTCCTTGTAGGTTTATATACATACATATATATCACTTTTATAACTTACAGCCATTCCTGGTTTCTTTTTTTTTTTTTTTTTTAAGTGCAGGGTTAAATCTATATAGGTTTATTAAGAAACTTTCTCAAGGAAGTTTCACTAAGAACAGTTTTATAAAGCCAACAAAACTTCTTATCCTTTAGTTTCAATAAAATGCAAGAGAACATACTATAGAGTTAGATTACCATATCAGTACTTTTGATTTACTCACATTTTCAACGTGAAGACAGGCAATTCCCATATATAACTTTATTCCAAAGCTGTGACCTTGACTTCTACCGAAAGTTCAATTACAGGGATATTGTTTTTGAGGCAAGATGAAGGAAAAAAGGAGTGCTCACAGATAAGATAATGAACTGTCAAACGCAGCTTATGAAATACTACTGTTTCAAATAGATGCTCTGATTTAATGTGTTGACAATCGATTCAAAAATTATGACTAGGTTATTATGTAGCACACCGACTACAAAGCTTGAATTACTTATTTATCTTATAAAGCATTAGGCGTGCGAACCAAAGACATCCCCACAGCCTTCCATGTAAGGATCAAAAGTTAAATTAAATGCCATATATTGAAGGTGCATGATTAGCAATGTACACAAGACTGGAATTTGTCAAAAGGTAAAGAAAAAAGTATTAAAAAGTACTATTGGTAAAGTTATTGGTTACTCCAAAATAAAAAAAAAGTTGTTCTTTAGTTCTTGAAGATAATAAAGGAATGCACAAAATGGCTATTGTAACTATTAAACCACTGTCCTAAGTACTCATACAACTGTAAAAATACAGTGAAGCTGAAAAAAAACACCTGAAACCACAATATTATCTCCTGGGTTTAGTGAGAATTGTGTACCCATATAAACACAGAAAATAATGTGGGGTTTTTTCTCTACTCAACTTAATAGACGCAGGAAGCTTTTTCTAATAAAGAGAAAAAAAGATGAGCTGCCAATACTGATGTATCTGCTATCAATAAATGAGAAGTCTTGATGAGACTACAAGGTTTTCCAGTACAGTAAACACACACAAAAAAGCCGACATTCATATGAAACTTTGCACAGATTCATGTATTCTACATTGTTCAATATAACAGAAGCCCATTTCACACTGCTATATAAAATTATTCCAGAAAAAATAAGTGTATGCTGAAGCTGGGGACACAGGTCACATTTAAGTTAAAAGACACAAGATTGACAGTCCTCTCGCAGCAAAAGAATGAGCATAAGACTGCGAAGAAGTGAGGAAATACTTAACTCTTTAATGTTTCAAATGCTTATCTACCTTTCTATCATACATGTTTAAAATGAAGTTTAATATACTTTCCATTATGATTATGGTGGGACTTTTCAGTAACAACCCCAAACAAACATGCTACATGTAATCACCTTCCAAAATCAAATTATCTTTTGTCAACACAAAATCTGCTACGCCTACAAAAACATTGAATAAATAGCAAACAATAGTCCCCAGCTACTAATATTAAGCTATTATTTTCAGAGTAACTTACATACAGAAACAAAGAAATGGGACCTGATTTTTCTCCCCCACAAGAAGGCTGCCTAATGTACCTTGTCCCAGCACTGCCAGAGGTGGTGCCCGATGATGCACCCACATCCCTCTCCCAAGCCATGACGGCTGCTCCATCATCTTTACATTATACTTCAGCTAAGATAACTGAGGTTTCTGTATTGAGAATATTGAGGCTATATTAAATATAGCCTCTATACTGAGGCTATATTTACTCAACAAAGCCTTAAAAAACAGGCTGAAAATGTTTATACAGTCATCACATTAACATGTCTTCTTGAGTGAAACCCTGTTGTAGCCAATATTTAACAGGTGAATCCACATGACTGGAATAGTAACATAAAGGGGCACGGCTCTTCTGGAAGGACATGCAAATGATGGTGACATCTTTTATTTTATCTACAAATTATATACCTTTTCAGTCTCTGGGCTAGTCTATAGAGAACAACTGACCTACTGAATGCCTGGCTGATGATTAAAAGAGAAAGGAACACGTGCTATGCTGGGAGAAGGATCTCAATCGAGGTGAGCTCATGAGCAAGTAGGAGGACACCATCCACATCACTCCACCTGGTGCAACAGGAACGCAGAACGGCTCAGAAAGTATAGCCAACTCACAGACTGGTTTGGTGAATTTGGTAAAATTTGATCTGTTGGGGTGGGGACAGACTAAACTCTACTCAGCTAGACTGTAAGCTGTGAGGAGGAACCAATGGAGAACATCAGGGCGGAAGGCAGGCTGAAAGAGAATGACCATTAAATTACACAGGTAACAACAGCTAGGATGGGCAGGTAGACTAATACATTCATATAAATACATTTGCATTAAAGCTAAGTAAGGTGTCCTTGGAAGGCTGGGCTGGTAGGGAAACGAAAATTGAAGACAGGTAGAGTTCAGAAAAAAAGACAAACACCAAAGTGAAAGCTCTCCTATTAGGGAATGGGCACAACCATGGCAGGGATAAGCCACAGTCTGAGAGATCAGCTAAGCTCAGTCAAAAGCTATTCACTGCCCTCAAAAAAAAAAAAACACCAGGTCAAGTTCCTGAGGATTAGCAGAAGATTGCAGCACAAGCATGCAAAACTCATAATTAGCAACGGGCACTAAAGGTAACAAAGGATCCTTCTGCAAATGTGGTAAAAACCAGACACTCGACAATCTCCCACCCCACCTCTCCAAAAACTGGCCCAAGCTTGCACCACCCTTCACTGAGGGGATCCGCTGCAGTCCTGGGAGTGTTACAATTAGCAGTTAAAAGAAGGCAAGATCTCAGGCCTCTCGGTCCTCTTTCAGGGAAAGAGCTGTCAAGGATAAGACAGCTATTTTGAAAATGTCTGTCCTAACGAATCTTGGCTCTAGCCGATCTTGATGTGTCAGAAATGAGCATCTTTGAGACCTCATGGAGGAAGTGCAACTTATCAGCAAACACTCTGCTTATCCTTAAAACAGCTCTATTTATTTCTATTTTTCATTTAAGATGAGGGGTATGGAAATACAGGCCCATCAGCTTATTTTTGATTTGCACAAAAATATTGGAACAAATGATTATCCAGCAGATAACAACAACTGCCACAGATAAAAAAAAAAACAAAAAAAGAAAAAAGTTAAATGCATTAACTTTCTTTCTGTAATAGACTGACGGACTCTCGGTAAGAAAATGAAGAAAGGTAGCCTCATTTTAGAATAGCTTGCTTCCTTGAGGACAAAAATCCTAAAAATGCTCAGCACAGTGAATCCTAAATGACATCTAAATTACTTTCTTAATAATTAAATTATATTGCATCAAAAAGCACATGCCTTTAGCAGTTTGATTTGTATGTGCACACTCTAACCATGAGTAACTGGGTAAGCAAAGATTGGCTAGAGATGCCATAAAAACATATAGTATGCTTAGCACTAAAGAAAACCTCTGAAATGGAATACAGCCTTTTGCTTTATGATTATCTCTGGACCTGATTCACAACTGGTTTATTACTCACTTTTGTTATTGTATCTGAATACAATTTGATTTTATGAGATCTTAAATATTACCTTTATAAACATTTCATGGGATGTTGACTCTATCTGCAAATTGCTTATTTGCTTATTGTATCTGTTCATTGATGCCATTCCAATAGCTTATTTTTGCATTAACTTCTTTGTTGAGTCTAGTTTATCTTCTGAGGAAATCCTGGGATGGAATTTTTAATAAGAAACCCTTAAAAAAAAAAGATATAACTGTAACTGGTAAAGACATTTTCCCTTAAGGTGTTCTATTTGCAGTATAATTCAATCAGGGAGTTTATGCCAGTCACCGTGAGATTTCAAGAAAGTACTTTGTTTATCATTTAATCAATATGATTTGAGCAACTCAGAAAGATTTTTAAATAGTAGGCTAAATTCTGCACACACCTTCTGCAACTTTACCCAAGTTTCAGACTTCTGCTCAATAAATGCTCTCCACACATCATTTCTTTTGCTTCCACCATTCTTACTGTGCAAACTCAACACCAATAAAAACCTGGGGCTGACCTCCATCTATACAACACATATTAATTTGTTTTTAAGTAATGAAGGAAGAAGATGACTGCACTAGGAGAAAATACAACAGGATCACGGGGGTCCCCTGATCAACCTACTTGACAAGTTAATGCTAATTGATGGCTGTCTCGTATACCCGTCACTTCTACTGCAAACCTGAAAGTTTACATTCCACAAAGCACATACTCAAATTTTACTGAACTAAAGCCCAAGAATTAAGTGTATTTAACTTCTGGAAACACATCAGAGGATTATTTCACTCATAGTAAATATTTAATACTTGCAAAACCACAGGACGAACTGCAAATTGCTAATATGTTTCATTATTATCAAGTTTGCCCCTCGGAAACACCAGCTCTCAGGGTCAAAATGAAATTCCATAATCCTTCTAAATATCTTTCATGGTTACTTTCAATATTTACATTTACCTGTGAAATTCATCTCACTAGGAGAGACAGGCATCTTTCAAAGTCTTCAGATAAGACAATTTAAGCAGACACATATTTTGCCCTGTTTCTCATCAAAGCACTTAAAATTGGAAAGTTTATACCAGATTTGCAGAGTATTTACATTTAAATGAGCTTTAAAAAAGGCAAGATACATGATCTAAAACCAAAAATTAATAAAAAGCAGCCATCTTCCTATAGATGCTACAATTAATCACTATGATGAACAGATAGAAAGCAATCCATCTCGTCATACCATAGAGCTGATGTAGCTTTTCCTTTCATATACCACAGAAGTTAATTATTATGAGCAGATGTACTTAGATTACATGAAAATTTATACTCCATGAAATGAGGCACTGAAGATATCTACTTAGTCTAAAGCACAAATGTATTCCCTGTTTGTTTGGAGGTTTGCTCACATGCGACTTCACCAGCAACGTAGCCCGCACAAAACCCATCCATCTTGCAGGCAGCGATTTTTATGTGCTCCACTAACCAATCATTCCAAAGTAGTACTGAAAAAGCACTTGCTTCTCACCTCTCACAAACACTGTGCATCTGATTTGCCCCACAAATTCCCCAATGTGCCCCAAACGACGTCTGCCATGACCACATCGCATGCTCTGGGGGTTAAAATGCAACAGGAGAGCTAAATCCCTCAAACTTTCTCAAGAGTTCATGTCTGCACGTAGCTGCTCAATTCTGCAGACCAATTTCTGCTCGATTTTCTCAAATATCATTAATAACTACCTATTATTAAGATGCCCTCCCAGAGCATAAGGAATAAAATAAGCCAGGAGTGAAGGCTCGTGGCCAGCAAGGGCAGAGGCTGTGAAAGCCCTTTTATTCCTATCACACAGCAGTGGTTGGGAGTGGCGCCTTCTCACGTCACATATCCCCTGAGGATGTGCTGATCTACTTCACCCTGAATTAAATAAATGCTGAAGTAGATGGCCTTCGACAAGCCTATTACATTTTAATAGGTCGGTTAGATTCCTTCGTACTGCGTACCTCCAGTTCAGGTGTTTCCTTTGCCTACACAAAGACCAGGATAAAAACAAAGATACAGGAAGTTAATACCCAAAGGACAGTAGAAAAGAGGTAACTCGAAGAAATTTCAGTCACCTTGGGGTGCATATCAAAGAAAACAAATATATGATTGCAAGACCGAAATTTCAAGTGAACTGTCAAGAAGGAACAAGAGTACTGACCAGAAAAGCGGTAAAAAGTAACATTTGCTACAAAGCTTCACCTCCAAGATCCAAATTTGACGTTACAAAATACCCTACTTCGGGAAAACTCTGTCAAATATCAGAATATATTATTCCAAACTTTCCTTATTTCACAAAGCCAATATCAGCAAACCTTTTATAAATGATGCATGCACCAGGCAAAACCAGCAGCTGCCAGGAAAAAAATTGACTTCAGAAAAATCTTTGTTAGAAGGTGACATTTTTTTCATTACTATCTATTGCCACAGTATAGAGATGGCTTTTTCTTGTGTAGTAATTTTATTCCAGTGGAATTCCAATTTTTTGGATGAAGCTTCTCTTGATTTATTATTGTATAAAGAAGATGGAATTTTCTCCTGAGTCTTTTCAGAAGCAAATTAATGACAATACTGTTAAAGAAAGGGGAGAAGGGGTGTTTCCAACAGGAAAAATCCTCAGAAGTATTACTGCTGCAGTCATCAGACTGATTTAGAAAGTGCTAAACACACTGCTCCGTATTTTTAATATTAGAAAAGGTGCCAACAGAAAAGAGCACCACTGGATGCGTAAAGCAAATGTAATATTGACGATTGCACAGTTACCTGACATATTCTCGCAAGTGCGAGCACTTCATAAGTATCCCCGTCACTTCCAGTTACTCTGCTGTCACTTCAGTGCACCCGTTTGAAAGAAAGATGCTGGGAATTTTGAAAGATAGTTTGAACCAAGGTTATTCATTTATTCTGAAATTGAAAACTCCTGTCTAAAACCTCTACTGCAAACATAAAGCTATTGGAATAAAATAAATACACAAATTCAGATTCAACGAATCAGGATGCCTTTTGCATCTTTTAACAAATCTTGTGCCTGAAAATTTATATTAAGCCACACTGATGAGCTCTGCCATTTAGGGTGCTAATATTGATGTTGAGTATCAGTGCTTAATTTTTCAAAAAAAACTAACTCTATAATTTCTAATAAGAAGTGCTTTCTAACTAATGCAGAATAAGGGAAAATGCAAACTTCAACTTTTACCAAGCTCCCCTGAAGGGAATTCCCCAAGCAGTCCAAACCTTAGCAGTCTGACAATGAACAACATCTGCTATAAATCAAACTGCATTCCTCTCCACATGTTCCTTTTTCCTTTCACCAACAGTTGGGTTGGTTTGTTGGGTTTTTTTGGTTGGTTGGGTTTTGTTTTTTTTTTTGGGGGGGGGGGGTGTCCAAACAACTGATGGAGTCCTTTAATATTTCATTGATTTAAGCAGGATCAGCATTTCAACCCAGAATCATCCATTTCTTCAGCTAGGTAAAACAAATATCAAACTAAGCCCCTTTGGTGTTACCATACTGTAAGAATAAATGACCGGTCTTCCAGTTAATGACTCCAGAATTTCTCACAATTTGGTATTACACTTGACTGAGATCACTATGGACAAGGAAGAGGTTATTCTGGTAAAGACTGGGAGAAAAACATCTCTAGTGTTTTCCCAACAACTAATAGTATAGAAGCTTTTTAATAAACTTGCTTATTTTTGGTCATGCTTCAAGGTTTCCTGTTTAAAGCATCTATTTGAAGAAAATTTCTCCTTAAGGCTATTTTCCAGAGAACCTGGATCTCATCCTACTCAGCTCAGATGAATTTTTAACAATTTCCCTATGAACTACAGTAGCTTTGGAATGAATTATCTTTGGATTTGTAAACAGTACAACCGTGACAAGGAGGAAATTAAAGTTTTATAAAAGCAAAAGTAGATCTAAATCAGTACTGAACGGGACTGCCTGCAACATGGAGAGATGAACAAGAGGGACATGAAAGTATTATATAAAATAGCAAACAAAAAAGGAGACCAAACAGGACTCAAATGTCTCAAGAACAAAGGATGATTCAATTAAACTGTCATCATAAAGAAACTAAAATAGTTTACTCACTGCAGAGTTAACCCATCGAACTCAGGTATGCCAGACACAGAGGCCAAAAGATTAGGAAGAACATGAAAAAAAATCAGCTATTTTTACAGCTAGTTACAGTGACAGTTACATGAGCTCATATAAAATACTGAGGATTATAAACCCTCATGTTTCAGGCCCTAAGTCGATGAAACACAGAGTTCTAGGAGCAAACGGCTCCTGTGTTTCTGAGAAGGAGCACACGAGGCTGTGTGATCAGGTCTACTTACAACCCACCCATGGCCACAGAAAAGATTTCTGTTACAGTTTATAACATCCTCTGTGCAAAGTATGAAGCATGACCACCCAGGCCTACTGTTCACATAATAAAAATTTCTCAAGATTTGTACGAAAAGTCTGAATCAACTGTTCACAGCTAGGATTTTAAATCACTGGAAACTGGCGCTAAAACCAAGGCATAATTGGAAGGGCCTGTATCCAGTTTGCGGGAGAGATTGCTTTTCATTATGTCTCTCATTATGTCTTTCATCCTCCTGAGTAAGTCTCAGCACAGTTTGGTTCTCCTTGGACCTCTTTGATCTACTATACTCTGCTTAATGACAATCCATCATTTAAAAAAGGACCCCAAAAATGACTTTCACCAATGATAGTTGCTTAGATCACACAGACTACACACTAGATGAAAGAAATCTTAGGAGGACCAAAGAGAGCTGAACTTAATCAGAGGGATGAAAGACAAAATGAAAATCTATCTACCCTTACATTTAAAAAGGAGTTTCCTTCAGATAAGATGATCTCGACTCTCTCTCTGTACCTGTTAAATATGGTGTGAGTACCGTCAGATCATTTGGGACTTTTATGATTGAGATGCTCTAGCAATTCCTGTAAATTGTACACATTTGGATGGTGCTGTCTTTGACTTTGAGGTGATCGGGCCATTTCCTATTCATCTAAAACCTTCTTTCCCCCCTTCTTCCCTCCTTCCTCCTAATCAAGGCAGAAATACATAGCCTGGAAAGCTTTGATGTTCCTCTGCTTTACTTCTCATTATTTTGATCTTTTAACAAGCCCTGTATTGGTACATGCTTGTCGTATACGTTTTCAGTGTTCATGCCTTCTCCCTTCAAAAGACTTTTCTACTTGATCAAGACTTTTTCTTTTTTTCCCCCAGAAAACAAAACAAATGCTGTGTGTGGTACTAAGATGTTGATATTTGTTTTGTTTATCAGATAGGAACAGTATATAGTTAAGCTAGAAAGCCTGCTTATTTCCTTCTACAGAGTGGCATATACTGTCCCAGTTTTGAAGGAAATCAAATACACGTAATTTATCTGACACAGTCTTCATCATCTTTATTTTACGGAAAGTCTACAGATTACTCAGTTGCCTATGGACAAAATGTTGCACTGTAGATTGCTGTCAGGACAAGTTCTGTAGGACTTTCCTCAATTTTTATGTTGCTGGCATAAGGCTACAGTGACAGAAATGAGTTGGAGTCTCTCTTGCCATTAGTTAGCGTCTATAAAGTAATGTCATGCCAATTCTCCTGCCTCCTATGAAATACTCTTACAGCAGCTATACCTGAGGCGGAAGCCGGGCCAGACCGAGACTGAAATATATTAGCACTGGTTTAAGCATCTTGTGGTATCTGCTGACATCTCCCATGAAAAAAGGAAGGTAGTCCACCATCACTCTTTTGTGAACAACCTGTCACTGGAAAATCAGTATCAATCTTTCTTCCCCTTGTCCTATCAGCTAAGACCCAAGGAAAGAAAAATTGGTCTACAGGAACACATTACCTGGAGATCAGTGGGATGTAATACAATACGAGGACAAATTTCCATTCCCCAAACCAGTACCCAGCTGCAGACTCCAGTACAGCCATGCACATATTTACATAGACAACTCTGCTACGCCACCAGGTTTTAGGAAATTAGCCCAGGATGATTTCTATACAAGCAGGTGATCTTATTTCTCATAAATTAAACTGCAGGAATCTCAAAGCCAGCCACAAAATGCTCAGAGAGATTGATCCATCACATCTCATATAGCCTCATCTGTCCCTTCCCCTCTCTTCCTGCTCCCAGTCAATTTTAATGTTCCAAACCTGAAATAAATCACACTGAAAATCTGTCTGAGAGGTGGTGTCTTCCTCATTCCACTGGAAAGGCTAAGAATGCATACATGCATACATGACATTAGTATTTTTGTCTCCTCCTTCATTTTTCCTTGTTTTCCCCTTTGTGAAACACTGTCACACATTTTTGCATGAAGCTAATCTACTATCAAATTCACAATTAAACCCAGGCTTTGGGAAATAATTTAAAGTTCAAAGCCTATAGATAAACTGATAGAAATTAGATAAAAACAATCCAGACTCATGTAATAAAACACCCATACTGCAATGATAAATCTCTCCAACTCCCATGTGCAGATATATAGTCCACCAAGAACAAAGTTTTAAATGTAAAATCAAGGGTAAAGTTTCATTAAGTTCAAGATATTTTAATTCATTCACTGATATTTGCCAGAGCTTAGACTCCTAAATACTTAATTTCCTTCCGTTAATAAAATTTTGGTATTTTGAAAAAAGATTCCTCATCTATTCTGAATCTCGTGGCAAATCAGGAATTGGAATTACTCAAGAGAAAGTTTTGATGTTTTTATTTGACCTTAATTGTTTGTCATTATTTGCAGTGGCAGAAAGTGTTACCGAACAAAAATAAAAGGGGGTATTACCTGTTAAAAAATATTCTGTTTTATGAATCAGAAGAATAAATTTCATGAACTTGGGGATCAGAAGGAAAATGTAAGAAATACATGATTTTTAGGATGGGCATATTTTTACAACAGTATAACACTACTCATGTGTAGTCCACAGCTCTTAATTCCAGACTTTCCTCTACAGTACCACTGCCCATCTTTCTACATAGTAAGAGTGCTGCACATTTTTTTTTTTTTAAATGAAAATTTCACTTTTTTGACTTGAGAGAATGCTCAAATTTATCCAATGTGTATTTTTGGCCTGCCCTTCAAAGTACTCACAATTCACGATTACCCAGATGTGTTAGAGATGTACTCTCTATTTCGTTATACACACTGTTGGTGAAAATATTGAAGACAGTCAACAGTATGTGTGCCCTGCGGGAAGCCCTCTCAAATGGCCTTCCTGGTTGACAACAAATAACTAGTAACAGTGCTTTTCAACAAGTTGCACAACCACCTCACCCTGCATTTCTCTAAGTGTCCTGTTTCGGCTGGGATAGAGTTAATTGTCTTCCTAGCACCTGGTACAGCGCTGTGTTTTGGGTTCAGTATGAGAAGAATGCTGGTAACACCCTGATGTTTTCGGTTGTTGCTCAGTCGTGTTTAGACTAAGTCAAGGACTTTTCAGCTTCTCATGCCCAGCCAGCAAGGAGGCTGGAGGGGCACAGGGAAGGTGGGAGGGGACACAGCCAGGACAGCTGACACAATACCCAAGGGGTATTCCATACCATGGGACGTCATGCCCAGTATATAAACTGGGGGAGTTGGCCTGGGGAGGAACACTGCTCAGGCGTCATTTGGCAAGTGGTGAGCCATTGCATTGTGCATCACTTGTTTTGTGTATTCCAATCCTTTTTTTATTATTGTCTCTTTATTGTTGTTATTAGTGTAATTGTTAGTTCCTTCCTTTCTGTTCTGTTAAACTGTTCTTATCTCAACCCACAAGCTTTACCTTTTTTCCAATTCTCTCCCCCATCCCACTGAGGGGGGGGGGAAGTGAGTGAGTGGCTGCATGGTGCCGAGTTGCTGGCTGGGGTTAAGCCACGACACTAGGTCATACTTTCTTATTGCGCATGGGAGACCATCATGTGGGACTGGACTCAATGTCCTCCTAAAGTCAAGAGAATATTATCTGGGCTGCTTTCCACTTACCTTATTGCCTAACCTCCAGCCCACTGCCTCATCAAGGAAAGAAATGAGATTAACAGGAACAAATAATAGTAAACTAATTCTGGTTTGTTGTTTCTTATCACCTTATTACTCTCCAACTGTTTATAAGCTAAAAATGGCATCTGTGACAAGAACAATACAGATAACACATACTTCATGAATTTGCAATATGATGTAGAGTGGCTACATTGGTAAAGCGTTGGTGAAGCCCCAGAGAGACATGGCTGCTAACAGACTGAGGCTCTCTATCCTGGAAAGGCAATCCCCCAAACCTCAATCCCCATCCTAGACAGACTTCACTTCACTAACTTTCCTTTCAAACCTATTACAAACTCAGCTCCTGTCATTACCCTGGTAATTATTTTTCCCTCATCTATTTGCTACCAGTGCCACCAGCTGCCAGGCAGCTGTCTTTCAGACTGTGACACTGGCCGGGACCACTCAAGTTCAGCTCACGGTGCTCCCATTTGTGTCCCTGCAGCCACCCGTTACTCTAGAATAGTATCGTCAGAAGAAACACTGACAAACCTAATGAACCCCCAACATCACTCAGAATAAGGCTCAAGGTGCCATTGTCCTACCAAGCAAAGTTAATGTTGGAGGGAGCTACTGATGATGCATAAGCCGCTATCAGCTGGACAGATTTAGACACAGGACTGCACTGCAAAGCACTGCTCGTAAAACATCACCATCTAACTGAAGCAGTCCATGTCTTCGCTATGTTTACTATCGTAAATGTATTCATTGTAAACTTTAGGTTATCACATTGCCTCTAACCTGTAAACTATAACAGGATTCTAATATGTACCTCCTGAAATTGGCAATTCTATGCAAAAGCATTCTGCAACTCAAATTACAGTGAATGCATCTGTTAATTTAGCTAATCAGCAGTTATTAACTACCTACAAAACAGGGAGTAAGAACTCTTGGGTGACTATCTTACGAGCAAAAATAATGGTAACACTGATGCTTTTTTGATGGCACGTCTCATTATAAATAGGTTAACATAAAATAATTCCAGCAGAAACAACAGTAATGTATATGGCCATTACTGTGTTACTGATTGAAAATACATGAGATAATACAGCTAAAGGATGTCTGTTTGAAATATTTTTGTAGATGCAATGTTAACAGGCAATACCAAAATTCATCCTTTCATCTTGCTTATTATGGAACACTTGTTAACTTAGTCACTAATTTACTACAAATTATGTTTGTAATCACAGTTCTGCCTATATTTTATATAAGATTTTACTGGAACTATCACCGCATTTAGACACACTCAGAAAACTTAGACAGCAGATTGCTATAATTTTTGTTCTCATAATGATAAGTTTTCAGTCTGCATCTCAGTTTAAAACCAGTCTTGTCTGCAATATCCCTATAGCTATCAGGAAGCTCCAGAGCAAGAGCCAGAAACATGCAATGAAGGAGACGGCAATCTTAAATTGCTTGAGTCCAGTGCTGCCTGCATTCTACTTTTTCACTGTCAATTCATACATCAACTTTTCAACTGAAAAGGATTATATTTAATGCCAACTATGTTAGCAAAGTCCACGTGGTGTGAATTTACAACCCGCTTAAAGAAGGAAAGAAATACATCATATATGGTCTGATAGTAGTCCGTATCAAAAGAAATATTCCACTGAGATGCCCAATGGCCTATCCAGTATCGATCCACCCCATGACCTCAGGTGAGCCAGGGAGAGTGCACTTCTCCAAAGCAAAGGAGTAGTTTCTCATCACTGCATTGGCGGGTTTGTTGTTGTTTTCCTGTACATAAATCAGTAAATTATTCTTTAAGAATATTTGTTGCTCTGTGTCACAGCATTTCTGTATTCTTGCGAAGGGGAGTTATAGCTGTGAGATGGACTTACTGTCTGGTTAATGGGGGGAGATATGGTCAAATCCCCCAAATGAATCACAGTTAAGAAGTGGCAGGAGCAGAAGAAATAAGACATGACATGCTCCATTGCTGCAGCTTCTCCTTGCTTTTGGAAAGTAACTACTTTTTTCATAACCATGTTGTCAGTGTATTTCCAAGACTAGTTTTTAAAGCGGAGTCTCATTACATCAGTCTGGTCTTTAACACGTGTCTATTTACTTTATCGATGGCTTTTGAAGCAGCCTTCAAAGACACTTGCTTAAAACAGGCTTTCCAACCACTAATTAAACGTTAACAATCCCTTGTAATGAGCAACACATTTTTTTTCCCAAAAACGTACATGTCTAAGGTGACTGCTCACGTCAACACTGAAGGCAGAGGTCATTTCTGAAGGATCCTCCATCACAAACATCAGAGAACAGTAAAGTCACTGAAGGGCATCCAAAGCAGAAGCAACTTTCATAGAATCATAGAATGGTTTGGGTTGGAAGGGACCTTAAAGATCATCTAGTTCCAACCCCCCTGCCATGGGC
>JAVKLA010000001.1:47029443-47049355 GCA_034782735.1 Sagittarius serpentarius | reverse complement strand
CTTTAACAGGTCCATGTACTCCAGGTGAGGTCTCACGAGAGCAGAACAGAGGGGCAGAATCACCTCCCTTGACCTGCTGGTCACGTTTCTTTTGATGCAGCCCAGGATACGGCTGGCTTTCTGGGCTGCAAGCATGCACTGCAGGGTCATGTTGATCTTCTTGTCAACCAACACCCCCAAGTCCTTCTCCTCAGGGCTGCTCTTAATCCACTCGTCCAGGCTGTATTTGTGCTTGGGACTGCCCCAACCCATGTGCAGGACCTTCTCTCATAATCTTGACACCTAGTAAATGAGTCACTTGTCAAGGAAAATGACAGCTATATACCAATAGAGAAGCTTGTAAAGCTCTTCATTTACTGTTAGAAATGTTGTCTATGTCACTGTCAAGCAACAGTAACATCCCCACCCTGTTTTGCTCTCAAGTGCCCTATCTTAGGGGCTTTTTGCAAATCATGCCTTAGCGAAGTTTAAATAACAGCTATATTTCTTAGTTCTAAACACTATTTTCTCTTACCTGCATGATTATTTTCTGAATAAGTTAGTCCACTGAAGCTGATATACAAAATGAAAGGCTACTGTAATTAGTGTAATATCATTCCAAGATGAAGTCATGAAAACTGCAGCTTCAGACAGCTGTCATCTCTTTGGCTATTCTGCTTATTATTCACAGACAACTTCTGGTATCTTCTGCACGTTACATAGTACGTTTATGTGCAATTTCACTGAAAACACTCATGGAACAAGATCTGTAAGTATCTATCTCAGAATCTAGTCTAGAGAAAGAACGGAGCTTGAAAGTAATTTCAGACTTAATTTTCCCCCAGCACAGTCATCGTTCTAAATAGGTACACATAAACATACACTTGCTTTCTTTAGAAATAATTTATATGAATTCAATGTCCTTATATAATTGGCTAGATATGACAGTCACTGAAAACTGTAATCCTCTTATTTACATGGCAGGATATGGACAGCAAAAGAAAAAAATTCTAAAAATGGATGCTCTAAAGAACAGCAAGACTGATTATCTTCAGTAGTAAAAGGGTAATTGCTGTTACATGGCAAAAAAGAAATTGGGCAAATTCACATGAATACTCTTTGGAGAATAAGCACTTACTGGCTAAAGACGCTGACACATTATGCAAGCCAATTACTGTGTGGAGCGGTGGCGATACCTCAACTGCAAACTCATTTGTAGGACGTCTGAATACCGCAGGAAAGCATCTATCTATAACACCTGGCATTCTTCCACTGATGGCACAGATTCCCCTGAAAACACCCACAGACTCACAGAATCATACAATATAATTTAGAACGAAAGGGACCTCTGAAGATCCAACATCTGCTCTAACCAGAACTGACCTCAAAGTTAGAAAAGGCTGATCAAGACTTTATTCAGTTCAGTTTTAAGTATCTCCAAGGAATCTACAGTCTCTCCAGGCAATCCAGGAATTTCCCTTACTACATTCTATGCCTTTTACCTTCTGTTATTTCACTGTGCACGTCTGGGAAGAGTGTGGCTCCATCTTCTCTGTGGACCCCTCTCCCATTAGACACTTCTTCAGGCTGAACAAGCACAAATTCCCAGTCTCACCTCACATCCTATTTCAAAAATATCTCCAAAGTTCCCCATTATGGTGAAGAATGAGAAGATCAGAAGTTGAGGTCTACAAGCTGAAGAGACCCTGCAAGGCATGTAAGCAAATGCCACCCTTGGCTAAATGGCTACTCCCTGACAATATGGTGGCACAGCACATAGCTGCTCTTGAAGAGTTCAAGTAGCAGGAAGGGGAGCTATTAAGAGCAGCTTTATGAAAGTTTCCCTTACTAAACACTTCTACAGATAATATACAGTATCGCTGAAAATCCAGCAGCTTGTTTTCCAGAAGCAATATGGTCAGAGTTAGCAGCTTGGTTTCAGCTGCCTTCTCCATGGAGATCACTCCCCTTGTTCGTAGGAAATATCCTGAAAATCTTCTTCCATGGGTTTCATCTGAGAACTCATTTTCCTGAAACCCCACTCATCCTCAGTAATACCTACCAGACTGCTTCTATCACTACATGTAATTATGAAAACGAAAGCTGTTACAAAACCCACAGTTAATTACAAAAAGTGAATGTGGCATTGAAACAAATTTTGCTTAAACCCACCAGGCTATGAGTTTCCTTTTCCACGATTACCCCAGAACAGCACATACCCTCTATAATTGTTAGAGGACTCTCCACAGAATGAAAATACCTGTGATACTCTTCTATTATATCTCAAAGTCTGTCAGAGTAAGTTTAATACAAAGTTCATGCGCCTACTCTAGCACAAAGATTACCATCCCTTTACACAGAGATTGAGGAATATATTTTAGGACATCTCAATTTACAGAGCTCTCTTTGAAAAAGTTGTGGAAAGGCCTGTGGTCAAAACCTACTTAGAGATATTTACTCCTTTGAGCTTTAGTTTAAAACGTATTTCTTCTTTCAGATACAGCCCACATACTGTCAGGGCTTTTTTTTCTTTTTCTTTGTTTCCAGATTATATAAGAAATTCACTTCATCTTTAAAGAACAGTTTCCACCCTTGTGAAGGAGTAAATTATTATGTCAAGTTTCTTCAGTTATCATACCTGTATAGTAATTTTTTTTTCAATAAAAATAACTTTTTGTTAAAGGTTTCATTAGATTTCCCAGGAGACTGATAACAGCCAAACCTCCAGCCATCTGCAGGAACCACTACAGACTCTCATCACATACTCTGCACAGTGAAATTCTTCTCAACGCTTCTGTTCAGACAACGGGATCACTGTATTTTCCAAGTGCTTAATCATGCCAAGGGCAGGAGCCCAAAGCCTTTACCCACACTGAACTTCTCCAATAGTCTTAATGAAATCCAGGCCTCAGGCAAATCATTAGTAAAATTTAAAATCATGAGGAAATTATCCTTTCTAATTGTAGCACCAAGAATGGATTACTTCATAGAGGCCTATAGATAGACAGTTCGTTTAAAGTCCACGTGCTTGATCTTTAGGCAGAAGAGCAGGTTACTGTAAGGATACGTGAATACCAAGCCTAAATCCCCTCCTATGCTGGAAGCATACTATCATGTTACTGGTACTTTAACATCCAGCAGAGCAGCAAAACTACAATGGGTCCACTTCCCAAAACACCTTATTTTAAGTGCTTCAGTCACTTAGTTTCCACATTAGCTACTGCAAAAGAGTAAAGACCCTACTTAAATGCCACACTCCAACACCCTAAATATTTGGAGGCTGCGTGGAGAAAGCTTACCCCTAGACTGCAACCCGTGTCCACATGCCTCAGTGTGTCCTGGCCCACGCTGTCTCACTGAATCCGGCACCAGCACACAGTGACTCCAGCGGTGGGTCTTCCACCTGCAAGAGGAGAAGGTTAACCATTAAGTGGTTAAAACTGGAAAACAGTTAACAGGTCCAGGCAAAAACTTCAGTTACAAATTATGATACGCTGTGGAGACTTAAGGAAAAATAGAGTCAAAAAGCTGTAATTACTCCTGAAATAAGCATTGCGAACTGAAATTCAGATGTAAGGTTCACCTTCTAGAAAGCCACATCATCCTCCAACAATGCTTCCCTTTCTCATTTTTGTAGGGCATGGTTCAGAGTTACATAAAATACACAGGAAACATCTTCAGTGGGCTTTGAAATCAGGCTCTCCTCCTGCAAGCCTGTTCTCTTACAACTGATGCTGTTCCCAGACTGCTTTCTACGCTAGGATGTGTGCCAGGCAAGAACACGAGAAAGCAGCCTTCCATAGCGCTATGCGGTACGGAGCCAGGCAGAGCTCAGCGGTGGGACTCCTGCTTTGGTACCACCTTCACCTCCCTGGCTCTGCTTTGAGACCACGTCCTACGAGATGTGCCGGCTGGAGATTTATATGCAAAGATACAATGCTCTTCTGTTTACTAATATTGTGTAACAGATGGGTCACGGAATTTTAATGAAGAGTGGTGAGTAAGTGCTCTGTTGTGCCATTTGTCTAATCAGAATTTTTTAAAGCGCATATTATTCACTGGGGTGAGAGCATCAGGGGAAAAGACAAGAGTTTCTGCAATAAGCATACAATTATGACTGAGGCAGCTGAGTGCCTGTGGTCCCAAAATAGCTTACATTGATTTGTAGATACACTGAGGGTGGAGTTCCCAGTAATAGCTTCCTTAAACACATCGAACCCCGAGGTTACCATTGCTAGGAGCTGTGTCTATTGGTGCTTGTTCTGATGATGCCAGATCTACTGCAATCTCCAATTTGAACTCTACTTCTATACGGTTTGCAAGGTTTATTATTTGTACATTGTTATTTGTTCTAACTCTGCATTTTTCAGCTTTATGTCATTTTCTAGTGGAAATTGTGCAGGACAATCGCACAAGAGTAATTTCTGGAGCAGCGGACATCCACTAGCAAGAGGCTGATCCCAAGCTAACACTTTTTACCTATACACTGGACAGACAGGAATATCTTCACATTCTCTTTCCTCATATAAGGTGTCCGGGCATGCCTGTCCCCCATTGGCAGCATCCTGAATGATAATCCTATACCGGGACTGCTTAGCTGCTGTGGCATTGCCTGGAAAACAAAAAAAAAAATTGCCTTCTAGACACAGTTGGCACCCTGAGTTAGTTATCCAGTTGCCTTGGTTAAAAACTTGCTTTGCCTTTTATTTGTATTTTGAAATTATGAGCACTCTGGCACTACCCAAAGAAGGGAAAGAATGGTACGTTGGATCAAAAGCTACCAAGACTCACTTTAAAATTACAAACAGTTCAGCAGAACAGCACCTGGAAGGCTGATAAATCAACAGCCTAAGAGACTCATCAAAAAATGGCTTTTTAACAGAACATCAAATCAGATAAGAAAGTATGAGCAAATACTTAAACACCTGAGCAGGAGAAAAGAATAAAAAACAAAAAACCAAACAGTCATAATGGTGGGGTTTGTTTCTGAAAACACATTCTGGTGGTCTCAGGCTGCTACCAGTAACCCATCTTTATGGGTCCAGAAATTATAGATGATAACTACCTGATAGGAAAACCATTGCAACCAACAGAGACTAACTCTCTACTTAACCTGAGTCGATGCAAGATCAGTCCATCTAGAAACAGTTCACAAAATCTACAGTACAGAATGCAGCATGAAAGACAAGGACAAGATTTATCTATATACCTCTACAGCTAAAACAAACGCAATCCTTGCCTGTGTAAGTGGTAAGTACAAACTGAGAGCTGGTTTAACCACTGCGTATGCCATTAGTACTTCTTCAGGTACTGTATTCACACTTCAAAAACAGATGCTAGAAAACTGAAGAGGGATGAATAGTGGACATCTATCAGCCAACTGATTGGAAGCAGCTTTGCAGAGAAGGATGTGGGAGTCCTGATGGACAAGCTGACCATGAGGCAGCAATGTGCCCTTGCAGTAAAGAAGGGCCACAGCAACCTGGGCTGCAGCAGGAAGAGCATCACGAGCGGGTCAAGGAAGGTGATCCTTCCTCTCTACTCAGCACGGGTGAGACAACTGGGTGTTGCGTCCAGTTCTGGTCTCCCCAGGAGAAGGACATGGGCACGCTGGAGTCAGTCCAGTGAACGGCCACAAAGACTATTTAGGGACTGGAGCATGAGACACACAAGAAGACATCAGGAAAGCTGGGGCTCCTTCAGCCTGGAGAGCAGAAGGCTCGCGGGATCTTATCAATGTGTATCAATACCTGATGGCAGTCAGCAAAAGAGACAGAGACAGACTTTTCACAGTGATATCCACTGTGAGATTTTTCAAGTGGCTGAGTACCCATTTAACAGTGATTTAATTCAAGTCACTGTTCCTCAGCTTCCTGATAAAAGTTTAATGTGTCAAAAATCTACCACTTCCCTTAACTAGAGCAGTTATGCTGCCAAAAAAAGGAGATTAAATTTATTGGGCACGATTTGCTCTCAATAAATCCATACTGGCCAGTTTATTAGAATCCAATTTTTTACATGTTTATATCTTGAGTAATAACTTGTTCTTGTGTTTCTCTACGTAATGAAGTTAGGATGAGTAATCTACAATTTCCTTGACCTTTCTTTTCATTTTTTTGAGGGGTGAAGGTGTTGGTCGGTTTGGTTTGTCTTGGTATTACTGAGTTTTAGTTAGTTCCTTAGGACGTAGCAATTTCTCACCCGGAAGGCAGTCACTCGACACTCTGGCATTATTTTATTACTTCCTTCTCTATTCACACAGCCCTACTGACATGGGAACATCTAATTTATGGAAATACTCATTCTTTAGTCCATTCCTCTCCTGGCTGCAAGACATGAAACAATAGCAGCAATTGCACATTCCCCATGTTGTGTTTCCCTTGTTTCTCAAAATTAATGGGCATATATTTCACTCAGTTTCCCCTTTTAATCCATGTATGTAATTCTTGTTATCTAATATCCTATAGTTTAATTTGCATTCTCGATTTCTTTTTTCTAATTTTTGTGAAACAATTTGACAATCAAAAAGGAGACAAGATTCTGAACAACTCTGATGATGAGAAAAGAATTAAAAAGCTTCTCTAGCTGTGTTTGATGTTTTCTCTTCATGGTTTGAAGCTTGAACATGCAAGTCATATACAGACCCACACATGCTTTTGTTCCCCTGTGCTACTGGCTTGCTATTATAATAGTTTCAGGATAGAAAGCAGAATCCCGTGGGGCTTCAGCCCTTTGTACAGTCTTTCTTGGTAGCTTCCAGGTCTTCTACACTCCTGTCTGCACAGAACACATTCCCAAGAGGTGTAGCTACCAATTCTCTCAGTTTGTTGAAATCTGTCTTTTTTTTAAATGTCTTGCTGATATTGCCATCCTTCCCTTCTCCTAAGAATCATGAACTCTATCACTTTGTGATGATTTTCATTCAAATTATCTACCACCATTAGAATCTTAGCCATTTCCTTCCTATTAATCAGTACCAAATCTAAATGAGCTTCCCACAGTAATTTTCTCCACCTCAAGAAACTAAATTATCCTCAACATTTATTGCACATTACTCAAACCCCATTTTCAAAATTGAATCTCCTCATTGGCTTTTCTACAGCATTCCTTAGAAATGTTAATGAACATAATTTTTATATCTCATTGAAAATTGCTATAGCCTGATTTTCCAGAGTATTAGCATTATGTAGGACTGTCCTTTTAAAGTTGAACTTCAGCTGATTTCAAGCATGCCTATGACTGCTTGCCCTTCTGAAAAAATCAAGCCTCAGGATCTCAAGACCATCTTAACTTCTATGTCCTTGACTTTGCAACTCAGATAATGCTGTTTGAGAATTTCGGGGCTGCCTTACCCCTGCTTCCACTCCCACCTCACTGTCCCACCAGCTACCAGTCTCCCCTCCTTACACACAGAGCCATACGACTCCTTCTATCAGTCCACTCTTCCCCAGGGCTTCCCTGGTACCCCGCCCAGGGCTCGGAAAGGTGCATCACCATTCTCAGGCGAGGGACAAAATCCTTGTCCACTACTGTAAAGTGTCCTATATCTGCTCCAGCTTCTACAGGAAACATTCAGCTTCATACTCATTGCTCCTGACCAGATGGAAAGGCAGAGTCTGGTCAACACAAGACTCTGAGTACACAAATAATAAGGACAGATTCTCTGAGATTTTAGTCACCAAAATCAGAGCTGTCTCCAGTATTTCCGAGCAGATAAGAGCTTTTGAAGGGGTAAGTCTTTAACTTTGACCAACTCTGGTTGAGTGTTTGTTTATAAGAACTGGAAGTGGCAGATCCTTTACAGAAACTGTCTGACACAAGGTAGAGGTCATTGGAATTTCTTATTGTAGCACACCATGCATTTTATCCATTTTTAAACCATCTCATTTCAAACCTGCTTTAAGGCATGGGGAAGTAAATAGGACAGTTACTACCTAACATTTAATGTAAACTTGTTTAGAGAATTAAGCAACAGTGAAATTTCCAACCTTCCCCCTGGACAACCAATGCCCAGAAGAGGAGAGGTATTCATAGGTACCACCTATTTTCAGGAGGAAGATCAAAAATACTATTTATTGTCAGGTGTCTGCTTTTTTAATCTCCCCGTCTTAAATCTATGCTGACAGACCAGACAGCACATCACCCATGCTGAAAGCAGTTACCTCCCCAGGACACCTTCACCACCCATTATGGAGGTGACGGAGGAAAATCTACATGCTGCTCACTCAAACCATTTCATACTCTGAAACCTCCATACTGGTTCTTTGATTCTTGTTTTGATTCATCCTCAAAGACCCATTAGAACAGATATATTATAGAAGACTGTGGTAGACAGTTGTCACCTTTAAGTACCAGAAATGGCAGAGAATCAATAACTTGCAACAACCTCTGTGTTCTTGCCTCACCAACAGGTGTTTGGATTCAATTGCACTTCTTTTGTGAATTATGTTGTCCGTCCATCTGTTATTGCCCTAAGTTCACCGCTGTCTACACTTCTGAGGTATGAGATAATCCTTCGCCAGAAGACAGCTGGTTGTCTGATGACATTTAAATGTAGGGAAAATGTCAGCTTTTTTATTGTTAGATAGTAAAGTTGGATGCATTTACTCAGATAAACTACAAACAGCTTAACTGGTAAAGTTCTGTGTAAAGCTGATTTAGTGATTGCATGTTTGTGTAAGCTCTGATCTTATGCCAGTACACACTTAATTTTAAATCTGCCAGGCAATACCTGTTCCTGCTTGATCTACTTAGTAATTCACCATCTGTATATTGTTTTCATTAAATACAACTTTTCTATAAAAAAAACAAACCCCCTAACAACTCACATATGTATAGTGGTTTTGAAATTTCATTATCGTGCAGAGGTTTTAATTGTGTAATGCAAATTAAAAAAAAAAAATTTTGCAATGCAGCCATATCAATAACAGATTTAGCAAAAAGCAAACTCCCCCACCTAAGAAGTTTTAATTTAGAATTATATTAAAATGATAACACTGCCAAGGAGGTTAAATAATTAATTTCTTCTCATTTTAATTGTAGACTATTATTTAATAAACAAAGTAATTTACCAGGTAATTTATTCTACTTCTTCATAGGCAGCTCATTTAAAGTCTAAAAATAAATTGCTAATTAAAACAGGATTCACTGTTTTAGAAAGCAACTCATTTTCCTGTAAAATCTAACAAGGACTATGCTAGAGCATCCACAGAGAATCTTTGAAGGGCAAGGAAGCCACCAACAGTAATGAAATATTCTGATAATTGAGAAGGCTTTCATCTGAACAATTAATGAAACACAAATTTGTCACAAAAAACAACACTAGATCATTATAAAGAAACTTTGCTAAACACTTATTGTCCAAAAGCTAACCAACTAGAGCAAAGAAACGTATGGTCCTTGAAAAAACACGAAGCACAGGAGTTATTTGCACAACCTTGTACGTACATCTAGGTTGGTTAAGAGAAAAAAATTTCATATAACGTAGCAATTCCATGTATGGTCATACAACGCTGGGACCTTGGACTTCTGACTTTGAAGGCAGAAGCCCAGAAGGAATTTATTCCAGGTCAAGAGAACTTACATCTCCAAATCTGCTCATGAGGATCCCACCCCCCAACAATATTAGTATCAACAACACCCCAAGTCCAAAACTCATTCAGATGAATGCCCTAAAAATTATGAGACTGATGTGAACTACAACTACCGCATGTTTCTAGGCCAATTCTCTAATTCTTCCCCAAATTTTGACCTCTTCTGAAAGGCTTACCAGGCTGACATGCTGTTGGGCAGCGAGTCCACTCACTGAAAGGCGTAACAACGCAGTCTTTCTTGCAGAGGAGAAGACATGGCTGCACAGTCTCAGGTCTGACGGTCTCTGGACATCTATCAATCCAAACGCAAAGATGAAATATAATAAAAAATTAAAACTACAGGGAAATGTTTTACTCCTAAGACTCTCAGAGGGCTGTTAGCGTACTGCCATAACACAGATATCACTCCTGCTCACAGCAAGCCTCATTTTTCTTCTCCTTTTCACTCATGTAACCCAACTGAATTTAGTACACGTCAAAGATTAAAAAAAAAAATAATAATAATAATAAAAAAGTGGAGCTTGGCTTGATGACTACAGGCTAAATGTAACTCTGTCTATGACACCTAAAATACAAAGCTCACTGAAGCACAACACATATATTTATTACTGAAGAAAGTGAGTAGTTATGTTTATAAAGTAGTCCTGTTTTAACACAACATGCAACAGCCTTCAAACCACTTGCAACTGTTTTCAAGGACTGATGTGATATTCCTCCACTTTCAAACCGTAGGAAACACAAAAATAGCTTACAGTGATCTTTGATTGAGGCCTCGATTGTTATTTTAAAAGTTGTACAACATAGTATAGTAAGAAGAAATCTGTGATTTTTTTAAATTAATTTTTAACTCCTAAATGAAAAATGTCATGCATATTCTAATGAAAGTTTCAGACACAGATAATATATAAAAACTTGAAGGGTGGAAAAGGGACAATTTTCTGGGATCAGGCAGATCTTGCATTTCAAGTGGGGGAACAGAAAGGGAATTACTCTTTTTTAATTTTGATTAATTTCTAGTAGAAAGATCACTCAAAAAATACTTAGTAATGCATGCAACCCAAAATGATCCCATTTGAAAGAGGAATATGCCACTAAACTCTACTAGGAAAGAAAATAAATCTTAAAGTCATGATTCTGTTACTGAGAAAGTAATAAGATAATTAGAGGTATAATTTAAAAGAAAATAAATACGAAGAGACGTATCTTCTCATTACACATGATTATCCTAGAGGGCAGATTTCTGTTATCTAACAGAAGATGTCGAAATATTTTTCTGCAAAAATTTTAGTTTTATTTGGCTTTCTGTGCCTTGCACGTCCTTTGGATATGGTGTAATTTTTGTTCATGAAATCAGGAGAAATGCAGAATACAAAAAACCCCAGTATGCCAACACACAGAAGTTACTTATTTACATAACGTACCCCATTTCTGAAGCCATATTAATGGTAGAGTGTCACCACAGTTCTAAACCCAACATTACTTTGGGTCAGTTTTCACCAACTCAAACATAAAACATAATATAGCCACAGCCGGTGCCCGCAGCGAGGAAGGCTGCCCTCCAGCCCAGCACCAGATCGGTCCAGACCCTCCTGGGCAGTAATGAGGTAATATTTAATTCTGAAACACAGAGGTTTTATTCCTTCACTTAGAACAGTCTTCCTAACGACTTCTGGAGGTCTAAGGATTTTATTTTTAAGACTATTATCATCATAAGAACAACACGCCGCGCAGCAGCGAAAGAAACAATTTCAGTAAGAAGCTCTTCTAAGGACTCAGCGGTCCTTTTTGATCCAGCCACTTTCATTGCACAAGGAACGGCGTGGCACTGAAGTTACCACACCAAAGCTGAGAAGAGATCCTTTCTGAAGTCCCCAGTGCACAGATCTCTTCTTTTGGCAGGATTTTTCTGCCACTGAAGCTCTGTTTTCCCTTCACGTACTTCACTTAAGTGTTTACTTACCCGCTTCAGTTCCATTTCCCCTTACACCATCTCCGAAGTGGAGGGGGCAAACAACCATTTTAGACACTATATAGTTCTATAAACAATATATTTAATTAGGTAAAGTTACAGCATATCAATGGATTCTAGATATAAATGAATACTAGATTTCTTTACTTTTATTTAATTAATCTCATTAACCTCAGAATTTTAATTAACTTTACTGAAATCAACACAGTCTGCTTATACGAACAGGATTGTTTTGAGAGCTACAATAAGAAATGAAACTCGTTTGTAAGTCTCTAGACTCATTAACTGTGCAAAAAATAATTACCAATGTCTTGATTTTTTGATATTAGGGAAAACATCTGTGCCACTTGTTTTCCTCATTTAGTAAAGCAAAATTCAGAATATTCGTACTGCAGAACACATAATTTTGTCATGTTGGTACCACATTATAGAAGCTATATAAATCAACTGAACGATATAGATCACACATATGGCTCTGCCTCATTGTGGTGTAAATATAATGCAAACTATTTACTTTTTCTATTTTATTAGAGCATTGTTAATAATGTATTGATGAACGTTATAATCAGATGTACTTTATATTTTCCTCACACCTGTCCTTCAGCAAAAATATTTGCAGAAAACCGTAAATTAGAGTAACAGGAGCTACAGCGAAAAATCTACACCACTAAAACCATGCATTTTACTTGGATTTACACAGAAAATCAAAAATGGGCTAGCTATTTATTTTTGTTACGTATTAGTATCCGTTTCATACTAGTGATGGAGTAGTAGCTGGAGAATTAGTCCTGAAATGAAACTATTTTCAACGCTCCAGATTCCATACAGTAGCTGAAAACGCCTTCATATGTCATGTGTTGTAACTACAAATAATCACTAATAACCTTTCTTTAAGTACCTTTTAGGTGTGACCTGGCCAGAACTGCTCTTCATGCAGAAGACTTTCCTTGTCTGTATGCCCACGCCACAAGCGGCTTCGCCGCTCCAATTAATGGTTGTGTTGAGCACAGTTACCAGCGTGTCTTCAGAGCAAGAGCTCCAGGGAGAAGTTTCCCAGAAGAAATGCACGCACGGGTGATCATTACAGGCGCGGTGCTCCTGCAGGGCTCGGTCAGGGGGACAGGCTTTTCCACCTGGAAAGAGTCAAGAGAACACTATATTTTATCTCATGGCACGTGGCAAAAGGAAGACATGGAAAAATAAAAAAAAATGTTAGGTTTGCTTAATATCTTTTTTCCTTCTCCATTAAAAATAAATAAATAAATAAAGCTTAAATAAAGCTGTTGACCTTTATGGCTGCAATAACAACCTTCTAAAATATTGTTTCCCCATTAAACTAGCCTTGCATAAAATTGTATTCCAACGCATAATGGAAACAGAAATAGGCAAAGTATATTTCTGAGTTACCTTATTGATACTCCTACACACAGCCAAGTTAATTCCATTTAAATGCCAGTATCACTCAGCAAACATGAAATTAGGTTTAAAGACAAATTAAGCATTATTTTTATGTTCATTCTCCTTGCTAATTTCCCAAGGAGGAACACCTCTTTCTAATATTTGGACTCTATTCACGCGTTGCCTTAAAGAGCTGAGCTGTAGAGGGTGCTGAACCATACTGATGGAGGACTGTATCAAATGATACCCACATTTGCAAATCAAGGGGGAGAAAACTTTAAAAATAGGTTTTGAGTATGAAGCCTTTACTTTTCTGAAGCAGCATCCTTCAAATTGGTATCCAAAGATTTTGCTAAGCTACTACACTTTGTCAACAACTTGTAATAAACCCCCAAAGTACAGGAGTTTGAACAGACTCCCCAGAAGCTTTTAATCAACGGGAGATGAAGGTATATCGCTCCTCGAAGGGATGCCTATCACTTTGCAGGACTGAGCCTTCTCAAGTAACGTATGACCCCAAATGGCCACAATGAATAGCAATGAGAAAATAAAGAAAGAGAAATTTCTTAGCACACTGATTCGGATAATCACGTCACATTACCATTTGTCTTTTCATGAAAATGGACTGTTCCACATAGCATTCAGTCTCAGAAATCTTTAGTATGATGATGGAGTAGACAATACCCCAGGTAACTTATTTCCTGAAGATTTTGACTTGGCAGGAAAAATGCAGACCAGTTATTGCTGTGGTGTGTTTGAGCACATGTAAAAAAAAAAATAATGTAGCAAGCAAATGGCAAAATGCCTGGTCCATTAGGAAAAAATAAAAAGAAAAGATCTACCTCAAATTTTGAGCTTCCCAAGCAAAAATTAAGGTGTTTTTTTCAAGAACACCCCTGGTAAGGAAGCTCTCCTAAACAATGGAGAGTAATAATGAGGCAGTTCTAACTTAAGATAATAAGAAATACCATATGGTCCATCCAACCTAGCAGTCTGCCTGCAAAACCACAAGCAGGAGATGCTGTTTATAAAAAGCACAAGAGCCTGGCCACTTTCTGCAGTTCATTTGCACAAGGAAAACAGGACAGCACGTCACTGCCTGGCCATTCTAGTAGCCATTCACAGACTTTTTATGGACCTGATGTTCATCAGTTGCTCTAATCCATTTTAAACCTGCTGAGACTGCCTGTCTCCACAATCTCTTCTTGCACCAAGTTTCAGAAGTTTCCTGTGTAAAGAAATATCTTTTAAGACCTGATTTAAACCAAGCCCCTCTAGTTTCATCAACAACCTGCTGGGTACCAGATTCTGGGATCCGGTGAACAGCTTGGAGAAAATGACCCAAGGGTTTGAACTGAAGTCAGCCTGTGGGATGGCATCCAGAAGTCCTCAGACAGCAGAGCCACTGCTAACATTGCCTCAGTTGATAGAGGACAAATGAAATGTCACTTGCAAAGGTGCCAGAGCTCTGTAGAAGCTGGTGGCTCAGCTGTGAGCTGGGTATGAAAGAGTCAGAGAAAGCAGGTAACATAACACTGCTGTAGTATTGCACTGATAATGGTATTAAACCCTCTTCCACTCTCCACAAATTCAAATCAATCGCTATTTATCTGTCTGTGTGACTCTGCATAGCAAACCATTATACTCATTGCTAAAGATGTACAGAAAAAATTGGGGCGTTTGATTTTAATAGTTAATTGTTCCTTCCTGAGAAACTTCAAAGCACATCATTTTTAGTTTAGTGTGTTTCAGGTTGAGATGACTAAGCTTATGTACTTCCAGAATTCACTTCTTCGACACTTCCCTTTCATAATTCCATATTTATCTGTTATTTGCATTTCATTACTTCCACAGAAAATATGAAACTGTTTTTCATTTTAATTATTCCCTAGCTTATAGACTTTTTTAGTAGTAGTTATTTTCATTCAGTTGACAATTATATAGCAGTTTTCATCCCAAAGGGTCCCAATTTTCTTTGCAAGTGTTTATACAGATGTTTATGTGAATACAGACCATTCACATGAGTAAGGGTTTGCAAGATCAAGTCCTTACATTGCCCCAGAAACAGTGGGTGGCTTTAATGATAATTTACAAAACAGCACTTAACAGAGCTTGTCCTAGACCAGATTTGCATCTAAAAGTGTTTTGCTGCTGCATTAGCTGCACATAGTGCTGACAATAGTAGATATTTTTGTTGTGTCAACAAGGCTTTAGTCTCTTAGACGTGTTCACATTTTATGAATTTTTATGCACTTGATGTGATACCTTTCAAATCCTGTGTGATAAACCAACACATAAATGAATTACCATATGTGTAACTGTAGCTAGAAGACTACACTTCTAATACAAAATAGTTTGTGCAAATAATTGTATCACTGATGTTGACATGTAAAAATCCAGATATATGATGAGTCCATGAAGATCCAGAGGAAATTATATCTACTCATCAAGAGCTATTTACTTAGTAGAACAGAAAAACAAGGTCAATACATTCTAGGTCTGCATTAATAAAATAAACAGGTCCTTTTCTACTCCTCATTTTTTACAGCTCACTGTTCTTTTCTAAATAGGTATTAATATGTTCCTATACAAAGACACTCGCATGGTGAGTTTGTGTCACGCAGCAATTTCATTAGCATAGGATGTAGCCCTCCTGAAGTAAAGTCACACCCAAACTGGCCTTCAATAGACAGTAATTCATAGGCTGAAGTAAATAATTTTGAACTGTGACAGAATTTTTCTGACACATGCATTAACTCAAGCCCATAAAGATCTTTTAGTCACTAGGCATGAAGTACAGAGAAGTTTTAAGTATTATTCTTCTCTGCTACAGGACTGGGATTAGCTCTGATCTAAACACAGTTTGGCTGAGGAATGCAAGTCAACTCATTAAACAAACAGTGATTAATCCAAAAAAGTTTACCACTCACCCTCAGCTGGAAGGGCCAAGATGGACCTACTCCTGCTTTGACTGCCCTCAGCATTTTTACTGGAGCATGAGCGGGAACACGGGGACCACAAGGACCACTCACTGATGACACAGTCTGTTGCACAAGGGATTTCGCAAGCCACAACTTCAGGACGGAGAAGTTCTGAGCAGAGGTGATGTGGCACTTCTTCACCTGGAGCAAACAAAACAAGACAGACATGGAGGAAGGCTCAGCTGGGTTCAATATCCACGGTCTGCGACAAACAGACTAACTTTATGTCAAACGTCTGCCTGCCCATGCAGGAACATACTACAAAGACAACGTGGTTAGGCTTCAGGCTTGAATGTGTAATACCTGAACAATTAAGTATTTCTTCAGAAAAGAAAAAATTAAAAAATGTGTTTCAAGTTTTGTGTGTGACATCTTGGCTCCAGTCCACTTTATAAAGCAGGCAAGCGCAAGGAATGAGGTAAGTCAATCAACGGGAAGCTGTAATATCAATTATCAACAGAATTGATGGTAACTGCCCCACATTTTCCAGCAATGTCCACCTACAAAACCTATTTTCCACAATACAAATTGTGCAGGTCTCCACAGAAGGCAGTTTTCTTTGGCCTGTAGGCCAGAGAAGTGTCCAATAGATGTTTTGGTCCTTCCCCTGCAGCCTCACCAGAATGAACCACTATTATTTCTGACTCTGCTTCTCACAAACTAGGAAATCCAAAACTATAGATCTGTTGGACCATCTCCATGCAAGGGATAAATACTTTCTGTTGGAGATGAACCAAAGACCTAGACCAAAGCATACTTCCTGATGAGAAGCATCTTTCCAAAGCCCCTTTCAACAAGAAGGTAAGACATTGGGGACTGGTGGGGAAAAAACTACCAACCAAAAGAACCACTGGCAGAATGAGCAGCAAAACAAAGCACACGGGGGATGTCATGTGGAGTCCAACACACGCAACTATTGTTTTTAAAAAACAAAATAAAATACAATTTTATTTTTAAAATAACAAAGGAAATGTCCAGTAATTTTAGTAATTACATAGAATTTAAGAGGACATCATAATTCACAAAAATTCATAAAACATAGCTCAGTACTGAATTACACCTAATGTCTTACAAATATAATTTAAGTGAGGAACAGACATGACTGACTTTGTTACACTGTTCTATTGTTTAGCGTTTCTGGACCCTCATGAATTTTCAGCTACATATCCGAAATTTCTAGAAGCTCAAATATACCTGTTTATAAACAAGAAGCTCACACTGAATGTTACCTCCTCTTTTGCCCTTGCAATAGTTACAAAGCTCTCCTTTCAGGTTTCTTTAATTATGAACCTAGGAAAAAACATAATAACTATCCAGGCTCAATTATATGTAGGGAAAAAAAAAATTATAATGGCAGCAACTAGCTCTTTCACCTCACGCTACAGGAACAGGCTCCATAACAAGGCGGCCCAGGATGCAATTATAACTAGGAGGGTAGAAAACGGCACTGCTTTTGCAAGGCAACACAAGTGAGTAAATAAGAGAGGCAGGCTGCTAGCGAGAGCGCATAAAGCTGTCAATAGCACGGTGGTATTATCTGCAGCTGCATCCCCAAACGAAGACAGGCTCATCGCCCTCAAGGCACAAATAAAACTTTTCAAGCATATTATGAGAAGTAATGGAGGATCTAGCAGGCAATCAGACTGCAAGATATGTTTAAAAATACTTTATTTTTGTACTCCCTTTCCCTTGCACATGCCTATGCTCATCATGAAAGGCCCGATAAGCCCAGTATTTGCACTACTATTTTAAGTCTACTCAATAAGAAACTGGAGACCAACACCCTTCCTACAGACAGCCCCCATCCTTCAGTACTGCGTTTGGCACCCCTGCAAACCAAGCTTAATCCATCATTTGCTTCAGCTAGCCCCTTATCACCACTGCTTGTTTGGATGCTCACATAATGCTGAGAACTACCTTTAGACAAAAACAATGTAAAAACACCAAATAAACCTGATAGTCTTATTCCAGCTGTCTTCCTAAGTCATTTTAACATCAAAATCCCTGCTTACATTTTGACAGCTTGTCTGTACGGTAGCAGATAACAGGAGGGCATCCTGGGCAGGCGTGATTTTAGGAGTCAATGGTACAGTAGCATCAAGAGATATATGCTTTGGTGAAGTAGGGCAAAACATCTGTCCTCCCCCATCACTGACACAGGGAAGTACATGAACAGTCAGTGACAGGCTTGTGAACGAGAAGGGATGAGATGGGATGCTGGCCCTGCAAGCATGCCCCCAGCCCCTCCAACCATGCAAGAGATTATCTTCATTATAAACGGACTATACAGCAAAGGAGCACCATGGATTCACTGGTTCTGGATTTAGCCCAATTTTTCCACCAATCAGATTACGCTAGAGATGTAAGCATCCCAGAAAACCCTGTTAGTTGAAAGCCAGGAGAGCCTTTCCACTGATTCAATCTGACTTTACAAAGTCCAAGCCACTCCACTGAGACGATGGTTTAATACCCTTGGGTCTCCTTTGGGGTGTCTTCCTCCACCCATGAGACCAGGTGCCAGAGATTTTTGAGTAACCACCCTGCGGGGAAGCGAGGCAAAGGAGCAAAATGCACTTTCCACTTCCTCCCTCTGTGATTTCTTTTCACGCTGGATTTACAGCAGGTGACAGCAACAGTAACGCTGCAAACAGAGGCTGCAATTCGTGGTTCCTCAGCAAAGAAAGGAAGCTTTGAGTTTGGTTATAAAGAGTTTACCACCTGGTGCATGAAGGTACAATTCAACACTCGCTTTGATTTACTTTATAGCTCTATTCGCTGTGTTCAGGTTTAATTACTGGCTTGTATTACTGCAGAAGGGGAATGTTCTCCTGTACCAGTCGCCTGGCAGAGAATTCTCAGAAAACTACCATATACTACAAAGGGAGGCAATAATCTTTCATTTTCCTTGAACAATACTAGTACAGGATACATCTGAAGTGTGCTTTATGCATTGTCACAGATTTACAGGGAATATTAAATTCTCCAGAACTTCCAAATTGTCCACTCAGTACCTTGAAGGTGTAAATCTTTTCTTAGATATTCTGAATAATCTTTACATGCACAATTCTATGGGACTGGAGGCGTTCCATCTGAGGGTACTGAGGGAGCCAATGGAAGTGCTCACCAAGCCACTTTGAATCATTTATCAGCAGTCCTGGCTAACTGGGGAAGTCCCAGCTGACTGGAAGTTAGCAAATGTGACGCTCATCTACAAGAAGGGCCAGAAGGAGGATCTGGGGAACTACAGGCCTGTCCGTTTGACCTCGGTACCAGGGAAAGTTATGGAGCAGATCATCTTGAGTGCCATCATGCGGCACGTACAGGACAACCAGCTGATCAGGCCCAGTCAGGATGGGTTTATGAAAGGCAGGTCCTGCTTGACTACCTTGATCTCCCTTCTACGACGAGGTGACCCGCTTAGTAGATGAGGGAAAGGCTGTGGATGTTGTCTACCTAGACTTCAGTAACGCCTTTGACACCGTTTCCCACAACGTTCTCCTGGAGAAACTGGCTGCTCATGGCCTGGATGGGTGTACTCTTTGCTGGGTGAAAAACTGGCTGGGTGGCCAGGCCCAAAGAGTTGTGGTGAATGGAGTTAAATCCAGTTGGCGGCCGGTCACGAGGGGTGTTCCCCAGGGCTCAGTATTGGGGCCAGTTCTGTTTGGTAACTTTATCAGTGATCTGGAGGAGGGCATCGAGGGGCCGGCAGTGTGCCCAGGTGCCCGAGAAGGCCAACAGCATCCTGGCTTGTATCAGAAATAGCGTGGCCAGCAGGACTAGGGAAGTGATCGTCCCCCTGTCCTCAGCGCTGGTGAGGCCACACCTCGAGTACTCTGTTCGGTTTTGGGCCCCTCACTACAAGAAGGACATTGAGGTGCTGGAGCGTGTCCAGGGACGGGCAACGAAGCTGGTGAAGGGTCTGGAGCACAAGTCTTATGAGGAGCGGCTGAGGGAACTGGGGCTGTTTAGCCTGGAGAAAAGGAGGCTGAGGG
>JAVKLA010000001.1:47004488-47029401 GCA_034782735.1 Sagittarius serpentarius | reverse complement strand
GCGTGTCGGTCTCTTCTCCCAAGTAACAAGCGATAGGACAAGAGGAAACGGCCTCAAGTTGTGCCAGGGGAGGTTTAAATTGGATATTAGGAAAAATTTCTTCACCAAAAGGGTTATCAAGCATTGGAACAAGCTGCCCAGGGAAGTGGTTGAATCACCATCCCTGGAGGGATTTAAAAGACATGTAGACGTGGTGCTTAGGGACATGGTTTAGTGGTGGACTTAGCAGTACTAGGTTAATGATCTTAAAGGTCTTTTCCAACCTAAATGATTCTATGATTCTAGAGGAGGCTTTCTCCCTCTCTAAATAAAACTAATGCCTTTAAGCATCTAATTATGCATCTGAATGCCATATGAATTCCCTTCCAAGTATGCATTTAGATCTCAAGACATAGCATCTGCAATCAGCCCTGGAGAGCAGTGGGGTAGGGGATCACAGTAGAAGGGTGCCAGTCTTGGAGAAAGCCACCTTTCCTCCAGAAAAATCAGGGAAAGGGACAGCACTGACCATGACAGCTACAACTTTGGTCCCTGACAGAGTTTTTTAGATGAGAACCCATGACATTGCTCTGAAGGAATTAAAGCCAGATGGCAAATCCTGGTCATAGCCCAGAGCAGCTCCTGATGGGAAACTCATTCCTATCTGCAACTTGCTGTGACGTTGGAATAAACTGAGAGCATCATTCATCCATTCATCAGTAAACTGAGCCGTCCAAGGCAAAAGGACAGAAGGCATTTTCAAAGACAGAAAAAGAAAAAGAATTTTTTAAGTCCTAGGATTTGTGGGGTCCTCTAGTTAGGTTGGACTGGATCCAGCCTATCCACTCCAACCTACCCCAGAGGTTACCACCACTATGTTTGTTGGCTCTCTTCAGATACGACTGACTTGCTCATTTCATCTTTTTTCTCCCCTTTGACACTATCTAGTGTCAAGGAATATGCTGTTATACTAAACAGTACAAATCCACAGCTGTTACTGACGTGCAACTGGAGACCTGATTAGGAGGGTGACTGAGCAACTGAACAGTTTCATCCTAATGTTGAGGACACATGGTGAAAACTAAGTGGGGCTCAGACTGGAGTGAACCTTGGGAATTGCTTTCTATCCTCAGGGTAGCCACAAACAACTACTGCTAATACAACTGCACATGGAAAGCCCTAGCTGTAAAACAGAACTTATACCTACATTTTACAAAGAGTTACAGCTATTAATTGATTCGTGCTAGTCATGATCAACACAGCACCTTGAAAATATTCCTCTTTTTTACTTAATCCATACTAAGAAACGTAACAGGGCTGTGAGTCAAGGGGAAATGATTTTTCCATATTATGAAATGTTTTAAGGTTTCAAAGCTTTCGAATTTTTTATACTCCATATTAGGACAAAAGCCACATCTTTCAAAAAACATATTGTAAAAAAGGGAAAGGGGAGAGACAGCAAGAGCATAACTACTTGCCATCACCCGTGAGGCACAACACACAAGATCCCACCTCTGATCTATATCAGGTAAAAGAATTGAAGTGCCATCTCCAGCATCCCAGGAGCCACAGTGTGCCCTCTCACATGCTCTTTATTTCATGTTTTAAGCAGAGTTTTTGTTCTCAGCCTTGATGAACGCATGCTTTCCTAAAAAAAGTTTTAGTTAAGAAAAATGTTACAGTTTTCTATTCAAAATGTTTTATTGCAAGCATCCTGACCAACTCTAATGATATTTTTTTAAACTGATTGCCTTGTACTTGGATAGTATAGTAATTAAAGCTAAATAACCAAGATATATTCGCCAGGTAATATTTTCAATACAGGAAAGATAGAATCCTTTTTCTTCCAAAGTAAGGGTTACGAAAGACAAGACAAGCATGGCATTTTTGTAAATATAAAAATAATAATGAAGTTGATCATTACCTAATGTACCGATCCCTAATTTGAATTCTTTAACAAAGTAACAGAGAAGCTACATGGATAAGTACAACTCTGAGTGGAATTTTTGATTCACTTAAAAGCAAATTAAATTCTTTCCAACAAAGGAAAGAAAACAAGGAATGACATAAACCCATCCTTGAACTAAAGAGCTTGTTTTTTTCCAGCACCTTCATTTCTCTCTTCCTGACTTTTCCATTCTAGAAGGAGAAGCCACTCCCACGGTCCTGAATAACGCACTCCACAGTGAGGCACTGAATCAAGAGGAATGTTTCATTCTAAGTCAGTTCAATATTAAACTGCATCTGACTATTTTACATAATGCCTTGCAGCTCTGGTGCATTTCCCGGTGACCTGTGTACCGATCTCCTATAACACAGTTTAATTACTCCTGCCATAGACGTCCCTCCTGGCTCAGGAAAAAGGGAACATCCGCCGGACAGGATACAACTAAAGCAGCAAAAATACAAATCCCATCAGGCAGCAGGAATTGAAAGATCAGCTCAATAACAAACTGAGTACCCTCCTTTTGACATTCACCACTATACCGTGCTCATTTTTTAAAAGGAAAATTTGTAAAATTACTTTGAATATTTCAGGTTTGCACATGCATGGAGCCTTCAGCAACCTCCATGGTGGGGAAAGGCTCAAGATGAAGGAATTGCATTTCAGGCTGTTCTGCATTGCTACCTAGAAGTTCAGAATTTTTTTTTTTTTTGCACAAATGCCTACTGCAAAAATGCTGCATATTTAATGACAATTACCAGTTTGACATCAATATTTCTCCTTGTAGCACTTCACATTATTCAGTGGAAATAATGAAGCTGTCATCTAAAATACTATACGTATCGTAAAATTTTATGTTCCACTTAAATCTTGGAAACGAATGACAATAAACTTTGATTAAATACTTGCCTGTAACAGAATAAGATGTCAACAGACAGTAGTAAATTCAGAAGAATTCCTATTGACTGTACGCCAGTTTGCTAACGGCAATTGCATTCCGAGAAAGCTGCCTGCTGACAATATCGTGGCCTAGGCATCTCATCAGCTAACGAAAATGTTACATTTAAAAGCAATAACAATCAAACTACAACAATAGGAGAAATTTCTTATAACCATTTTGAATGTGTTCATCTCATCACAACATCACGAGGTTGTTGTTTTTTTCCACGTTGCACGACCAGCTTTAGAGATACCTTAAAGCATCCAGGGTTTGCCGCGCTCAGTTGTCACCAGGAGACCAGTCACACTTCACTGAAATCCCTGGCTCCTGGTTGACTTTTCTTAATGCCAGTCAACAGGTAAGAACATCGGAGAAGAGTGGTGTCAGTTTGTCAGGGAAAGCAGTGGCGTATGGAATAAATGTAATTGCAGTGGTCCATCACTATTATCAGAGCCCCATAGCAGGCAAGAGGAATGCAACAGCAATGAAGACAAACGGAGACAAAGATCTATCACAAAAAAAGATGAAGCAGCAAAGAAGAACAAGGCATTCACAATGGAAAAGAGGAAATAACCACAAATACAACCAGGATCATTCTCAGAAAAAAAAGAATAAATGAGACAATCATTGAGGATTTGAGTCAAAAGACAACTAAAATGCAGCTACAAAAACCAATGCATTAGATTAAGGAAAAACATTTTTTAACCACATAATGCACGATGAAGAAGAAGGAGGGTATAACAACTTAAGAGAATAAGCAAAAAGGAAAGTAAGATGAAAAAGTACGAAAAACAGACAGAGGGAATGAGAATAAATGTGAAAAAGAAACAGTATGTCTGGAAATATGTCACAAAATCACCATAAAATCAGAAGGCTTGCCAAAAACCCTGCATCACTGGCCATGATCCTGTCCCCCACCTATGACCAAGTAATCATTACAGAGGTTATGAGAAAAAGATGATGAAGAATATGGAAAAAAAGGGCTATTTGTTTTTCCTTTCTATACAGCCCTTACTGCAATTTGGCGTGTTTACCCACAACCGTTTTCCCTCTTTATGTAAATTCACATCAGAAAATGGATTTGTGACTCCAAGGAAGCTCCAAGAAAGCAAGCACAGGAGGAGGCACATCAGCAAGCTGCTGCCAAGCCTGCAGAGAACATCCCAGTATACTTCTGTGGAATATTATACAGCAGCTAACAGTCTCAAGGTTAAAAAAAATAACGTAGCTGCATGAGGTTACATACATAAGAGATTGGCTCTGATGTATTTCCTATCCCACACAGAAAGACAAGCAGTCATTTAAAGGAATTTGCTGCACATTCACCTGCTGGGCTTGGGTGTAAAAGCAGAATTAATTCCACCTTGTGGCTGTTTGCACAACCCCTCCTGAATTAAGAGAAACTGCTCACATGGCAGCTGAGAGTAAACATGGGTTCACTGTATTCCCAGAGAAGAGCACAGAAATTCAGGCTGCTATTCCTAATAATTAACATAGTGCAGCAATCTGAAAACATAAAGTATAAGAAATAACATAATCCATATTAGTGTTCTGGGTTCTTTTCCTCTCTCTCTTTACACTTTCTTCTTTTTTCTCCATTATCCCTCCTTGTTGTAAATGAGGGAATCTACACAGGTGGGTTGATCAAGACTGATTGCAATTAAGATTTATTGTTGAAATTGGTGCTGTAGTATAATTGAAACAGGTGTCCCTCTATTTTCTTCTCTGTACTGCTTTGTTCCAAGTGCTAATCAACACAAAATATTGTAGAAACCAATTATACAAATAAGTCAAATGTATTAAAATATTATAAAATATACATATCCTCCCAAAACTTTAAGAAAAAACCAATTATGAGTAGACTTGTTTATTCCAGTAGCGTATAGAGTCCACTTCAACTCATATATCTGTGCAGTGGGGCAGAACAATTTTGGTGGAGGAATTCAAGCATTTTAATTTAGAATAAAGAAGCTGGCATTTTATTCCCACTGTATCACAGCCGTAAATTTCTAAACATTCCATTTTTGCAGACTTAAGGTGCCATCTTCACTCTCAAAACTCCGAAAAAAATTAAAGGGACGTATTACAAAGGGCAAACTCCAGTAATCATGCTCTCACTCAGGAACTGACCCCAAAAAGAAAAGTTGTGTGTGCACACATGGAAAAGTGCAATGCTTTTATACCTACTGGTTTGATTATTATGATTTTTGTTCTGATTATGCTACTCGTAAGAATGACATACTTGGCTGGCTTGCTCATAGCCATCAAAAGGCTATGACTGACTGTTATCCAAGCGATATTCCCAAAAGAAGTTAGCAATTTGCCAAATATTGAGGAATAACAGACTCTCTTTCTCTTCTATCCCCAGAAATTGCCCCAAGAGTGAGTTTGTATTAACATAAGACACTAAAAAATTGTAAACAATAGTGCAGCAGATGAGGTTTATCTAAGTTGGCAAAAGTCTTGTTTTCAGATACAGTGAATGCTAATGATAATAAATAATTGCAAATACCATCTGGACTCTTTGAAAAACATCTTTCTCCAAGTCTGCAATTGAATCTCTACAAAGAGAGGATCAATGCAAAAGAAAATGAAAACAGTAAATTAAAATTAGATTTATGCCAACTACTTAAAACTAAGTGCTCATTTAGACGCAGTTAACACAAAAATGTGTTCTAATTCAGATTCAGAGTCTGGCCTAATCCCATAAAACAACTCTAAGAGCTTCCACAGTCTATCAAGAAATGTTCAGAACTTGCAGGACCAAATACTAGGCTATTTTTATTTTTACTCCTAACAGTAGTAGTTTCTTTTCCAATTTTGTCTCTAATTGATCCACAAAACCCGGAACAGTGCTATGAAGGTGTCCTATTCGATAGCTTTTAAAAGATTGCAGTAAAGAAGAAAATTCACTCAGTAACATAGATGATCATCAGTCAAGGATCTAAATGAATGACTGAAATCTGCTCTTGACAAAAGCAATGCAAATTGCAAACCAGGATCTTTGGTTATTGAGTAAAACCTCTTAGTGTACACACCAGTTTTGCCAAGTATCAACTATGCATCTAAACTGCATACGACATTTTTCAGCTGGGTTAAGTTACTTCTGGCTAATGTACCCTGACCTATGCTTGAACCATTTTTACATAATAAAGTTGTGAATTTTAGAATGAGTGTTTAATTTCCACTGTATTTTGCATAGATCATTTAGTACTTAAAATGGGGATAAATCAAATGTAGGAAACACAATATTAATAATATTTTCTGTGTGCTTCCAATTTGCCCATGAGGTGGAACTTTAATTACATCATTAATAACGATGCCTACATTTTCAGTCGGTAGTGCATCATTCCTCTAGTGCCATTTAAAGTGCATTTGGTCTGTAAACTGCTCCGCCCTCTGGAACTGGTTCACTGATTATACTGTAGCAACAGCCTCATCCTGCTTACAATTCACCTACAATGGCATCAACATAAGAATTTAAAGGCAAGAATCACTTACGATGACCTAAACCGGTTTATTTAGAAAAAGGTTTATTTAGAAAAGCTTCCTGTTATTCTCTGTCTCCAGAAAGTTTACACAGATTTAAAGTTGACAGTTGTTTTGGGGAAGAAAAAAAAGAAAAAAACAAAAAAAATCTATCACCGTTTTCCCCTATTATTCAGAGTCCAAATTGTCTCAAAAATACACAAAAAAAGATCTAAAAGCTGGCATCTGTGACTATACTTTTTGCTGGGGAAAAAAACCAAAAAATATTGTTTCCAGTGAGGTTTTCCAAGAAGAAATCTCTCCCAGTAAGCAGTGCACAACCTTATATTTGGGTATTGAAATTAAAAGGTGGCAAACAACAGATCTGCTTGCGCATCAAAAAAATTATGTGTATTACTCCTTAGAAGCCTTGAGACACAACTTTGCCTGAAGCTTGCTCTCGATGTTACTGTTCCAGATAAGGCAGCACACTTTGCTTCCATTTTTCCTTGGCTGATGAAACTATTTCCCATTAAAACGTTCACTCTTTCTCTAGGGTTCGGATGGAGACGGATGCTGCTGCTCAAATGTTTACACAGCAAGATGAAGCATCCTCACAGCTTCGGCCAGCATTATCATCCTGCCCTGGGAAACGGGGGGATGCCAGCAAAGCAGCACCCACCAGAATACAAACACTGGGTCCCCAAGAGGTCTCTGCTCGGCGGGCGACACCAACCCTCCACACCACCACGTCCTTTCACAGTTCAAACATATGGATGGGTTTGGCCATGGCAGCTGAGTTCACACACTGGCACAATGTGAGCAGGACTGCTGTTATTAAACAAGACTCTGATCCCCTCGCTTAAAAGCAAAATAAGGTGCATACACACCTACAGCTTCCATTTTTTTCCAAATTGAGGGGTGACGCTAAAACCTGAAGACTCTATTAAAAAGACTAAGAAAGGCCATTGCCTATGCTTTGGTAGTGTCCTCAGGGTACACGCTCTGCTCACAGAAAGACAAGAGAGGAAAATGACAGAGGATAAGGTAAAGGGGTGCTAAGTGGAGAAAACACAGGAGAAGGAATTATCTTTCATGTCAAAATTTCATCGAGCTGAGGCTTTCTCAGAGATGCTGAAACTGGGACCATGTGCTGAGCTGGCAGTTCAGACAAACGTTTGCCGAGTTCAGAGGCGCCCACGCCAGCAGCTGCCCTCCCACACTGACCTATTCCTTATTTGCTCCAAAGCAGGAAAAGAAAAAAGGTGTATGAACCTGAAAGGGCCCGGCTAGATACCAACCAGTCATTCCCTAACAGTTTTTCCAGCTCCTGTTGGAAACCTACTATTTTAACTTTGCTACTAGATTAAAGCAAAACACAGAATCAGTAAATGAAATCAAATGAACACCCCTCACCCCCTTTTTGAACACCCTGAAGTGTCAGGACTGTCAGGAGGCATTTGGACATGCTTTTCAAATATAAGAACGGAAACAGAAAAACTGCAGAGTATCTGGATAAAATTTGGTTTTCTACCACTAAATTTCTCTGTGTGGAAAAAGCAATAACCTCCCCACAACTTACAAAATATTTCTGTTCTGATTATTCAGCTATTAAAATAGGAAAGTGTCATTTTATGACAATTGCTTTCGGCAGGAGATATTTTACACTTATATTCTCAAGGAATATGCACATAAGGAAGAACAATATTAAAACCTTCAGCGTTAATCTGTATTTTCAAAGCTAAGCACATTTTGACAAACTTTCTAATAGACACTGTTCAAAATTCATAACATATATGAGCACAATTACATTACTGTAATTTATTTTTTCTCCTCTCGTGCGCAGCAATAAAATTTTACCTTTGAACTTATATTTATTACAACTTTTACTCTACGGAGGGCATGCAGGCACAGAAATATAATAAAGCTCTGCTAATTCCATACATTATTGAAATCCTAACACTGCAAATGGTATCTTACTGTCTTCATGCATACTTAAAATTTCAATTCAAAACCCATTTCATTAAAAGGACTGGTTAAGTAACAGCATATGCTTTTTTAAAGTTTGTGGATTAATGTAGCAGAATTATATATTCAGAAAAAAAGTAGGTAATACTAGTGTTTGTTCAGGTGTTGTAAGCAAAAGCTTGATAGATGCTAAATAATTGAGTGCTCCATCCATCAGACTCCTAAGCACTATAAAACTGTAGAGAAGGGAAATGCTAGATAATAACCTTTGCTTACCCACAGGCTGCTGTAAACTGGGTCTAATTCCAGCGGTAAAAATCCCATTGACTTCACCAAACTGGGAAGTGTACAGCCATGCAGGATAGCTTCAAACTAGATGAAGCACAAACAGGTGAAAGCACAGAAGGAATTTAGACCATGAAGACCAGGGGTCATACGTAACACTAATGATACCTGGGCAGTGAAAACTTCACAACTAACATACAAGACAAATTCTGGGCATCTCTTAACTTGGCTGATATAATACTAAACGATATGGCAATACAAGTCAGTAAGGGAGCAGCTTATGCAATTAAATACATGACAAAGTGCAAAAGTTGACTCAAACTGCAAGTATAATATTGGCACAACCTCCTTTCTCTTCACAAAGGTCACTTCGCACATTAGCTCCAGCTTCATTGATTAGCAGCTGAGATAACGGCTGCTCACACGCACCTCAGAGTCATTGGGAAAAAAAGACAAGGGGATGACTTTCTGCATGCAATGCCCTCACCACATTTCTGGTAATTGTTCAATCGTAGATAAGGCACAAATAGGGAAAAAGCAACAGAACAGACTACTCTGAAAACAGAACAGAAACAACAACCTTTACATTTGGCACTGAGGCATCAAAAATGATAGCTATTATTACTGCTGTAATTACACGGCTGGGACTCAGAAGAATTGCATTTTGCTTCCCTGGAAACACGGCCACGTGATGTTTGACGGCTCCTAAACCCGTAGGAACAGATCTCCCCACCATGGCCAGTTTGCAGAACGCTCGCAGGACCAAACACCTGAACACTTGAAGACACGCTGCCAGAAATGGTCCAAACAGGGCTCCCAAACCCATGGGGTCCATCACCCCTGTCCTCCTGGAGGCAGACTATGCCAGCTTGACTTCCACAGGCATCGATACGATGGCAGCAGGGGAGTTTTGAAAACTCGACAGCCAGGACTGTTGTCAGCCCGACTTGGGCTTCTCTAATCACAAACCTCTGAGGTGCACCAACACTGTGATGTTCCCAGAGCGTTACGCTGTTCCCACCACACCCTACGCAGGCTTACAGGCCACCACTAAGGACTAAGCCTGACACTTTCATATCTGAACCCTTGTCATGTGAACTACTGCAAGTCAGCAGTGGTCAGATACATCCTCCTGAGCCAGCTGCAAGAGAGAAATGGAAGGGAATAAATACTTTGAGACAATTAAGCTTTTTGACCATGAAATACCAGACCAGACTGGGGAAACACGAGGGCCATACTTTTAACTCCAGCACACAGACATAATGAAGTTGCCGTGCTGGAGGATCTCCCAGAGTTTAGTAGGACTCATTGCATGATACCAAGCTCTCACAGGCTCAGTTGATCAAATTTAGGCTACTGAGCTATTCTGTGCCATGGCAAGCCCAGACGGGACAAGGTAAACCTCACCTTTGCGTGACTTCCCAGCAACAAGCAGCAAAGCAGGGAGCAGTTTACCATAGTAAAATACGATATTGTCTCCTACATTAAAGTGAACTTTCAAGATCAGCTATCCCAACTGCAGAGCTAGAATTTAACAAAATCCTTCCGAAACCTGGTCTTAACCACATTTGGTTTAGAGAGGAATACTCACTTGTTTAAAAGTAAGGGGAAAGGTTTTTGTTTGAAACTAGGTAAGCAGAGCAAGATTTTTACTTGCTCTCAAGCAGTTAGTTGAAATGTATTCCACTACAGACTTTAAAGTCACCTCACTGGCAACATAACCTCCCAACATATTGAAAACCAGCAGGAAGTGTTGAATTAAATACATATAGGCTAACAAGCACTCCTACAACCATGAATGTTTAATCTCATTTTTCACTAGCTGACACTGTACCCCATGGCTGCTACGTGGTTTTGAAGCCTTGAGAGAGGGAAAGGACTAGAGGAAAACCGTTGTAAAGCAGGGAACCACAGAAAAGCAGTCAGAGGGAAAAGTCTCTGGAGAAAGCCTGGAGCAGAGCACTATCACAGCAAAAGAGGCAAGGCAGATCATGTTAACATCTGGAGTGGGATGGAGGAGCGAGAGAAGGGAGTTAACATGAGCACCGGGGAAGTCAGCCTCTATATTCAGTAACCGTGGGGCTACATTTTGATGATGTGTAGAATACTCGCCAGCAACATCTAAGATGTTACTGTTTATGTGTTGTGTACACAAAGAGATACAAACAAAAGGAGTTTTCAGAGAGTGTGTCATACTGGCTGACTGCACAGGGTAAGTTATTAAGTACCAACCGACTGCTGGAAAAAGGAACTTTTACACACCTTTGGGGTCTTACCCATATATCTTAATGTTCTGGACCATGACAAATGATTGGATAACAACTCTTACTCCCCTTGTCATCATCCATCTTCTTAGGAGGCTTATTTCTTCAAATCCTGATGATGAACCTCTGTAGTCACTTATCTGAGCAGCGAAAATTTATTGCCTTTACTAGAAAATGAAATTCTCCTCCAGGAGAACTGCAATGGACACAAAAGGGCAAATTTCCACGCTGGAGTATGTGGATGCATTTTCTTTCTCTTTAGTGGGAACTATATACATTTATCCCATGTCAGGATTTGGACCAAAGGGTATCTCCTGTGTTAATAAGAATGGCTAAGTTCCAATTAAATAAGCTTACAGATTGTAGAGATGCCCTAATGAGAAAAAAAGATGAGGCCCCATACTAATCCTGCTTTCACTGCACATATTTAACAGGGCTGCCAAAGCAGAGTCTCCAAAATACTTACTAATTACATTGGACTGCCTCCAGCGGCTGTCACTGGCAGGCAACAGGCAAAGTTTGCAACAAACTAACCCACCAGGAGTCCAAAGATGGTATTATTATTTTGGGAAAGCCTTGAAGGGGTCAAGAGACAAGAGAACTGTGGAACAAAGTACTGCAGGGCTGATTTGGACAGAAAATACTGCCATAGTCTGTGGACTTTATGAGCAGCTGTATAAAAATATTCTGGCGCAGCTGGGAGCAGCCCCCAAACTGGTAAGACGCTGAAGTGCAGACTAGCACTAACTCCACAGCGTTCGTGTTGGACTTAAATACATGCTATCTCCAGCAGTTACTGGAACCTGTAATAGAGACTGGAGTATAAAAAGAAGAAAAGCTGTAGGGCAGAAGTCTATAAAAACAGCTGAAAGAATCCACATGTGTGTCCTTTTTCATGTGCTCAATGGCAAGAGTCGGTATGCCAAGGGTGGTTGTTCCTAACACAGGGAGAGCCCAAACTAACACCAAAGGATGACCGAAGGACCCAAAAGTGCATCAGTGAAGAAAATCAGGTTCCTACTTTTGTCCCATCCATGATGAGAACTAGCAAATGTGTGCAAGTCACACGTGACCCTCATAAGAAACAGTACTAAGAACAGTCTTTCCAGACTTCACATCAAGTTGCACAGTTAGCCATTAATTAGCTTGGAGTTAAAGACCTCCGTTCCAGCTCCACAGTGCAAGAAGGGTTGAAAGAACTGCAGGCGCCCAGAGTGACACCATAAATATTGATCACAGTGCTCGTTCCACTTCATTAGCCATGAAGCGAGCAATGGTCCTCAAGGGAGAGGAAAAGGCAGGTCTAATTTTAATCAAACTGCCATACTAAAATGCAAACCTCGTGGAATATTATTTAAATTATTGCTCTTTACTCATGCCAATTGCAGCCTATAAAAAAAAGAGATGTTTCTGGACAGAGAGCTTAAACCTTCAGCTGCCAGGAAGGTACATCTATGCTACGTAAAGCAGCCCTACATAACGATACCCAAGTGAGCTCTGCAACCAGCAAAAGCAGTTTTCCAACCTAGCACCTCAGCCTGGGCTCATTAGAACCACAGTTCATTAACCAGCCAAAACTTTGTGCTATCGTAGCTGTAGTGTTTCTGAGATACAAACTGGTCTCTGACAATGAAGGGGCCGTACAGACGACTTAGCTTATTCAGACTGACCTACATAGTACAGTACATAAATCCTAAACCATTTAACCTTCAAAATATATGTCTGGGAATACTGCCAGTGAATATTTGAAAGGGATTACAGGAAATGTATTAGTTGTCACTGAAAATGAAAATATGGATTTCAATTGAAACCCTATATAAGGGGGAGTTTTTCCCCCAAAATCCATTAGTCTAGCAGCCATGCTGAAGGAAGGGAAAATTGTACAGCTAGCTCAGACTATGCAGGGCAAGCCGATATATTTTAAAAGCTACATTTTTATCTACTGAAATAAAACATTTTAGTTTTTTATTTCTCTTCTTTAATCAGAATATAACCTCATTAAATGACAGTGTGTGAAAAGAACATATAAACTAGAAAGAAAATATTAAAACTTTCTGAATAAATTAATTTTTATTGCTTTTAGACTTTGATATTCTGGTCTTTACTACTTAAATGCAGTTTAAATGTATTACTTGCCACGGCCTTTACGTTAAACCCAGTAAGTCTGCAATTTGCGATAAAATTCCTTATCTCTCTCTTTCTGAACCTACGCAAAGATCCAGGGTTAATTTGCAGATAATATTACTTCATGAAATAATTATCTTAGTCTATAGTACTTAAAATAGCTAAATTCAAGAAAGATATTTTAAAAAGTAAAGCTGTCACAGTCTGCAGGATGGAGGCCGCTTCCCCCTGGCACGCATCCCCACACTCGCAGCACCTTCAGTGGGGTGCAGGGTCTGGGTACCCCAAGCCCAGAGCAGCTGCCCGCGCGTCCTGCTCGCCCGGGAAGTCAGGACAGGGATGCTCCAGGGGGACACGTGTGCCCAGGGCACAGACCTTCCTGCGGTGGGGAGGGAAGGGGACCCAGCCCCATGCAACCTCACCCTCCAAGCCCCCAACCACCAACAGCAAGGCAGCCTGCCTTCCTCTTCACAGCCCCAGCACTTGCCGAAGAATGACTCTCGCCATTCTTCCTCATCCTGCTAATTTTTCCAAACATCCTCCTATTAAACTACACAAATATATTCATTTAGTAAACATCCCATTAACCAGGCCAGCATACAGTATTCACAACTCATTGCAGAGCAGCACCAAATCAGTCACAGAAGCAATTATACAATTGCAGAGCAGACAACTCACTTTAATCTTAATACGGGGCTGGGGATGTACATGTCAATGTTCATTCACATGACTCATTCATTTCCAAGTATCGTACACCATTTGTTTCACCCTCGCTTACACAGCACTCTCATGTATTTTGATTTGTAAGCTGTGTGGACTGTCAGAAAATATGAGCTCAGTACTTCACCCTTCTCGTAAGGGATTTTTTAATTGAACGTAAGGGTATTTCTAAGCTTCTACTGCCTGGAGGCAGGGGGAGAAGCTGGGCTAGATATTTAGGATCAAGACCTAACTAAGCGTTTTTCTTAAAAGAAAAAAAAGAAAAAAAAAGAAAAACCCACAAAAAAATGAAGATCTTTCCAGAACTATTTAAAAAAAGGCGGTTGTAGAGAAGAGAAATCAGAGCTAAGATTATGGGATGCTATAGTTACAACAGGGGAAAAAAAAGTGTCTTTTAAAATCACAGTTTTATTTGAAGGCATTCATTTATTTAAGCATCTTGGGAAAACAGGTTGCCATATAATATTAACAAACAAGAATATGCTCTGTCAACCACATGCAGTACCGCAGATGTTTTGAAGACCTAAATAACTAATGCATTAGAAAACCTAGCCTAGTCTGAATTAATACAGGCTCCTATGATATAAAAGTACAGCAGTAGTGGAATTATTTTCCTGGGATTTAAGTCGTATATAGCACTAAAAGTAAAGGCCTTAAGATACTTATTGATAGGCAAAAAAATGCTATCTTTAGATCTATGCATGCCAAGGGAGCACTCTGCTAAATTTACAGTCTCAGAGAGTTTCCAAGAGAGTTACCAAATCAGTCAGCTTTATTTGTAAACACCATGAAAAAGAACAAAACACCCTCTTGGCTCTAGTCTCCTTTGACACAGCACTGAGCGTACAACAAAACAGTGCTGACTTTGTATTAAACTTGGGAAATCTGCTGAAACCGGGAGCAAAAATTCTTGCTACCGGAAATTTATCTGGTAACAAAAAACTGAATTCAAACTTACAGAATCATCTTAGTTTCTACAATGTACTACGGGCAGCCAAGACCCATCTCCCCCTTGCTTCAAGCACAGACGGAGCCATTTCTACAGAACTGCCCAACAGTCTATCGTTAAGTTCAATGTTTTAAGAACCGTGGTAAAAGGATACACTAGAATCATACAGTATGGGAAGAGCAGGCTTCAAAATTGGAAAATGCATCGCAACAATACAGGATGATTTAGTTTCTAAAGAAACTCCATCTCATATATATGTTCTCTTCAAAAACTTTGCTCTGACATTTGCCAACTGCCTAAAGATAAGAACCGAACAGGCTGTTTATTTAAAAAGGAGCTATGAAATATGTTATTCTGTTACTTGTTTAACTCTTCTAAACAAAGCCAGTACCTAATTTGAGACAATTACAGACATGCTTCATACAAACAGAAAGAAAAACACCGAACAATGGAATTTTAAATTGCTCCCAGTCTTCTCAAAGAGTTAATCTTTCTCGATTCACTAATTCACATTCACTTCAGCACTTCACAAAAGCTACCATTTATTAAATACGAGATTCAATTCACAGATAAACAAATGCGATAATGTAATCTACACTTAAAATAATAGCTTGGCTTCAAAGTCTGGGGGGAATTAGGAGTTCTCCCTTTTTATGGCTGTTCTTAGCCTCATTTCTTGTCACAACTTCAGAGCTCACGTCCTGTAATCAGTGCCCACTGAACTCGTGTTTCCACACAAGCCAGGATCTGTGTGAGGATCGAATCCCATCCCACAGACAGCACTGAATTCAGTGGGACATCTGCCAACAGGAGGACCTTAAAGAACGTTTAGGAGCTGCATCCCATGGCCATTCTCCCTGCTCTGCAATTTCTCTACCATTGCATCAGATGTTCTTCTCTTTCCATTACAACTACCTGACTAATCACAAATTGCTGCCTAATGAAGAGTACGGGCATTACAATACTTAATTAGAATTAAGAGGAAGATTTACTTTAAAAACCTGACAGACCAGCATGCCCCAGAGCCAATCTCAGTAGTGCAGAACTAGCCCAAAATTTCCATGTCCTGAATTCTTAACTAAAAGTTTGTCCAAACTTATTTTAAGGGGGGAGCCTTCCCCTCCAGCATCTATTAACCTCAAAACAAGTGACTAAATTGTTTTTAATCATCTTTACTTCATAAACAGCTTGATAAAAAGAAACTTAAAGAAAGTGCAACACTTATCTTTAATTTCCACTCAACAGCCTTCAGAACTACTGTGTAAAGGTGGCTCTCACAGTCATTCCTGTCCAGCATGCAACGTGCAGCACCAAAGGAATTTCAGCTGCAGAAAAGGCGTTCTGTAGGGCCACCCAGCAGGAAAGCATTAAATTGCACCAAAAAAAGCCCTTCTTTTCTCCTCCACTAAAGGGGCTGTGGTCAGAGATCAATGTGAGAAGCTGTCTATTGAAGTTAGACTCGAATTATTCCCTTACATAAACCTCGGGAGAAGCTTACCGCTGACCCCCCACAGCACAGCACACAGCCAGACCCCCTGGGAGCAGCTCCTTCACCTTGTCTGAGGAGCAGCGGGCACAGAAGACCTCATGGCTGCAGGCTGCTCCCAGCCTTTTCTCCTACCCTGACTTCTCAGCATCTCCCCTCTCCCCGCAGCCCGAATCCTCCTGCAGACTGAGACGGAGGGAAGCCCCTCGCCCCACACACCGCCGGTCGTTACAGACATTCACTGCCAGCTCTCAGTCTCCTTGTCTGCAGAATCAGGTTGTTTATTCCTTTTAATGTTACCTGATGAAAATTAATTCCTAGATACTACTTCACACAGAACTTAACTGACTTATTTTGAAACATTTTTTTCTTTTGTGAGTTATATCGTTTCAGTTGGATTCCAGCCCACTAAACCTCACATACTGAGTGCAATAAAATACAGCCAGTTGTCTCCTTACCCTAATGATCTTCTGTTTAATTTAAAGCCTTTATACTGTTTGACTATTTCTCCTGGGAAAAAAAAGTCTTGGCTAAAATAATTTTTAAACTGAGAATTGGGCAATTTTCTGTCTATTAAGAATTTGAAAAATACCAAATGCATTAAAAACTGTTTTCTGGCTTGTTTTCACCTGGCATCCTAAGGAAACCAAGATATGCCACCGTGCTGTTTATCCATCTGCTGAACACCTGAAAATGTTGAAACCGTTTATTAATGTAAATGAAATTTGACAAAGGGGTTAGTCCCTTAAAGATTCAAATGCCCACTTGAACTACCACCTGAGTGTTGGAGAAAGCCACAAACCATTGCCACCACTGAGGGAAAGTTATCCCTCTGCCGTGTTTGCTGGCTCGACACAGGCTGGTCAAACACCAGTGCCCAGAAGAGGACAAATGCTACAAGTATGCAGAAAATGAAACTTTCCCCATTCACTTTGGTTTTGGGTTTTTTTGAAGTATTTTGTGAACATCTCTGCAAACCATCAGCTGTCTCTTCAATATAAGTTCAGAAGGGCTGCTTAAAGGAAAGGCTCACGCCTGCACAATCCACGTTGGGCTCTCTTGAAATTTAACTGTAGGATCCTTCAGAAAAGCTCGGTGAATGGTGTCATATACATATGCTGTAATACCTCGTTAAAGACAAATAGCTTAAGGATGGTATTAACGCAAAAAGCTTCGAATTCATGTATCTCAAGGGGGTATCATGGGTAGGAAACTAAAGCCCAAGTAAGTTTTGAGGTTGCAACTGTGTCAAGAGGCTCTAAAAGCACCATGTCAAAACCAGGTGAAAATACCACTGATGTGAATGCTATGGAATAGCCCCCGGTTATTTTCAGAGAGCCCCTTTATATATATCAAAACTGACAAGGGTGGGACTAAAGCATAAAATGCCTTAGAGACCCTGCTTGGGGTGAGGATAAAAAAATGTCATAAAGTATCTCCACTTCTTATATTCCTCAAGATTGTGTGCCCAGTGCTGTGTGTTTGAGAGAGACTTAACACAAACGTTACCAAATCACTTACAAGGAGTGAGGAAAATACCTAGGTATGTTAAATGCTTCCTTCTCTAGTAGAAAAGTAGTGAAATCCTTAACCACTTTTGGAACATGTTTAATCCCAAAAAACAGAACCCTTATGGACGAGATTAACCTTCACTGTCACATCTTCCATCTGCTCCTCCTGGTAACTTCAGCCACCTTTGGGTTGCAGATCCAGAATCCTATCCTTAATAACACTTTTCAAATTGATCCTTGTAGCCTCCTTCCTCTTTTATGCGCTTAGTTAATTTTAGAACTTGTCAACTACCTACCTTTCAAATAGAGCTCAAGAAGGATCCTATTTTGCTCACATCGCCCCTTTGTTGAATCAATGTTCCCTAAGAAATACAAAATCTCTCCAAAAGAATATGAACTCAACATGCACGTGAAGTTACGCTTAGTTTAAAGAAAACAGCCAAACAGGTATTTTGTGCTGCACGCTCCATTTCACTGAGAAAACAGGAATTGTTATTGGCACTTATAGGCATTATTCTCATTTCTCACTGAAACAATCTGGGATTTTTGTCTACAATATATTGTAAGTGGCAAAACCAAATAAATCTATTTTAAGATTTCTTTTCCAGACTTAAAGAATTAACTATAAATACTTTTGCAGTTATAAAATACAATACAGGAACCTTATTTCAGTCTCATAATTGAAAGATTAGAAAGCATAAAACTCAATAAAGATTCCCTAAACATTAAAAACCAGTTTATAAATAAATAGTTTAAAAGGGTACATTTGCACTAGCCTAGTATACAAATATTAATCCTTCTGTACAGTTTCTTCAAACCTCTTCCACCAATGTAACAGACCTACAGGTCACACACACACCCCATGCTCTTTAGGTAACCTTTATCACAAACTCAGATCAACTTATGTCAAACTTATTCCATAACATTTAAAACATAAAGGGCAATACACATCTTGCCATAGTAAGTGATGTCTGTATTTTTCTTAATGTTATAATTCCCATTTCTGAAAGGGCTACCTTGAACCTTCATTCCAAATCTACAGGTGTTTGAAGCTTATGTTCATTTTTTTTAAAAATCAGCACCTGCTGGTCCCTCTCACTAGTGCAAGTGGGAGCTGGATCTTTGAAAATCCATCTCCTCTCTGCCGAAACAGCCATAGGGAAGAAATGGCCTTTGCCGTCACCATTTTAATACCGGTCTGAAGTCTTGAAAAACATCTTTTGGAGACATTAGGTATCAAAAAGGAGCACTAGATACTGAAAAGAATTGTGGTTTGGTACAGAAATTAATTTGAGGGCATTCTGCACTGACCACAAGCTCACACTTAGCTCAGCTGGCACAGAAGAAATATTTTCACAGGTAGCTGTAATACCTTATATTGACGAGCATAGGGAGGATGAAAGCTAGCTATATCCCTAATCAATTCCACTGGTATCTCTGTCTGCCAACTACACAGAGCTACCGCCACCACTGGATACCGATTACAGCTGCCTTCCAGACGACTGGCACAAATCACGCCACCAGCATTTGAAAAAGCACAGCCACAGTTCAGCTGGAAATCATGCAACATATTTGTATGTAAAGATAAAGAAAATTAATCAAAGTATGTTTGAGTTTATCCTCTAGATTCAAACCCACAACTTTCAAGATTTCCAGCATTAAGATATTTCAGCCTGTACTTTAGCACAATATGCCTGACTCTAAGACACAGATATTTACACTAATGTAGCCACTACAAGAATTGCTTAGACTTCTGAGTTTCTATCTTCCTTGGCTTGTGGGCTATATGTCTGTTACGGTCTTCCATGAAGTAAAACAGTTAAAGTGTGACTAAGCAAAGAAAGCTCTCAGCTTACCCTAAAATAAACCTGAAGCTGATCTTCTGTTTCTTTTGCAGACACCAGTTTCAGTAGAGGATGCAAAGACAGTAAATTCACTTGAACTCATGATGGTGCCTGTCCTCAAATTGTCAGTGCACCAGTCCTAGAGCAGATCACAAGCTGCATTTTGTCTTTTTAAATGTTTCCAGCAGGAGACAGCAAATATTTGGCACGGTACCAGCTGCTGTGAGGCAAGGCTTGATGGAGGTCACTACATCCACCCCACCTGGCTCATAAACAGCCAGCCTGCTCAAAGAGCACATCAATCTTTATGACTACAAAAAAAATGGGTCTCAAATCTATTGAACAAACCACACACCATTCTTCAGGATTCCTGAAACACTCATAATACTCATCAGCCTTGCTACTACATGTGCCCCTTCCACCACGGCTGCAAAATGAGAAGTATGGATCCCATCTAATTGCTAGAAGGCTCTGCACATTGCCTTCTAGGATTTGTGTTTCTAACAGTCAGGAAAACATACCAGTTTGGGATCAACAGCTCCAGTGATGGAGTACGGTGCGGTACACTCACAAACTAAGAGGAGGAATGAGCAATGTGGTGCAGAAGGCTGAGCCTCACGACTAATTGGACCTGCAGGCTTAGAAGAGCTGGTACCTGTTTAATTTTATTGATTGTATGTGCAAATGTGCCAAGCAACTAGATAATTTCATTGTTCCCTACAAAATAATTCCACATCTTACAGCTGTAAAGTTGTCTCACCTCCAGTTTGCATTTACATGAACAGTCCATAACGTATATGTATTAATCACACCCTCCTCAGGCAAAACTCCCATTGCGAGTTCTGTCCTGCTAATGCTGACAGCACAAAAACGTCACCAAAGCAGTATATATGTCTTTTTGAACCTCAATGATTTAAGAAGCTGAGACAAAACAGTTCCTAATCCACCGACCGAGTTCTTGTAACCTGTAGCTATACATCGTTCTCTCATTCACTGCCTATCACTAGAAGCGCACTCTCTACCCACCCCTCTCAGTAAGCCAAAGCCCTCAGGGGTACACTCTCGGTACAGGCAGATCCGGGAAAAAGGGTCACTGAGGATTAAGGTCAGATTAAAGACAGGTGCATTTCCACGTTAACCTGAAACCAAGTATTTTAACTTTACAAACAAACCTGCTTGTTCTCATTTCCAAAAGTCTGAGTTTCTAAAATTAGGAATGATCACAATCCAAGCTTATCATACTCTTAGAGGAGAAACAAAATCTAGATGTACCTTTACACGTGGTGGTGTGTCACCGGACAGAATGCATCAATGGAGATTTAAGATCTTATTCTGATATGTCAGAAAGAACTTAGGTAAACCTTACTTTCAATAAACTGAACACAGTACGTCTTTTCTCTGAGAAATTAAACAGAGTCTGCAAATTCATTCTATATCATTAATCCATTACAAGATGAAAAATCAAGAATTCTCCCCAGGTAAGAACTTGGCTTTGTTGACATTTATGTTAAAACAGAACTTCTCAGAAAGCTGCTAGCTTCATGCCCTCAACCAGGAATAAAACCAGACATCATCTCTACTGGCAGCCCCTTCCTTCTGGGTGACAGCACGGCTGTTGGGGATGCTCCTGCCTCTCGTGATGCTGTGCACCAAGCGGAGCACACATCGCAAGCTGCCTCTGCAGACAACCGTTCTTAGGGACCACAGGACACACTGTGATCGAACTGGAAGTACAGACAGGTAACTGAGCACACCTTTATTAATATTCTACCTCCAAAGAGTCTTCAGCTTCCGTGAGCGCAGAGCTTCACTGTCAAGCTCTGGCAGAACGTAATATTGGATCTTAAAATAACACTGCTTTGATTACCTTACTTCCCTTTACTCTTCGCTTGAATTCCAACAGGATTTCAGTGTCTGCTCTGTCAATAGAGCTGTGTGAATAATGGATTTCTGTTTGGGCACTGAACCAAAAAAAAAAAAAAAATAAAAGGAAGAAAAAACTGTAACTGTTTTAAGTAGACTGAAGAGAGATTGGGGCAGGATTTAGGAGAAAAGTAATTTCGAGATAAGGCAAACTGTTTGCTTAATCTAAAAGGAATATTTTGCTTGTATATTAACAACCTTTTTTAAAAATATTTTGATTTTTTAATTTTGTTTAAGACTAGGCCTAGTTCATTTACAAAAAAAGCAAACATTTATCATTTAATCTAAAAAATGCTGAAAGAAAACATTTTGACTCTGAAATATTGTTCTCCAGTTTTACAAATAAAACTGTCAGATGGAACAGAAATTTGGGAATAGATATATTTCAGCCCAAACATGTACTTTTTCAGTTAACTTATTAACACTTAAAAACAAAAACCCTCTCGTTTTCTTGGCAAGTGCCACACTCTAGATACCGACTGCCTAGAACCAAAGAGATTGCACAGAAAAAAAAAAACAGAACTGTTGTGCTGAAACGACTCTTACCAGTACAGCCAGAACAGCAGCAGTAGCAGTAGTATAAAGGTTTTCTGCTTGAAAGCAAAAGAAGCAACAGGCCTAAAAGTTTGGAGAACACCCTTATTTTCTGGGTTTCTTCTATTCACCACCCACTGCAAATACGTCCTTGGGTTTTGGTGGTGGGGTTGGGGTTTTTTTGTTTTTTCTTTTTTTCTGGGGGCAGGGTGGGATGGATGACGATAATACATGAAGTTAATGTTAGTACCAGGAAAAAAAGGAAAAAGAAAAATGTAGGTTTAATCATCTGGCATAACACTGCTGAAATGAGGATGACTGATTTTTTTACTCCACTATGATTTATTTTCCTGACCGCTCTTTGCTGGCCCTCGTGCAGCCCCGTGTCCGGCAGCGCTGAGGCTCAGTGAGCCCAGGCTCAGCCAAAGGGTGCTGCCCCCCGGCTCAGATAACTCTTGCAGCTTGAAGCCAGCAGCGTATGCCACTGAGAATACTCAAAGAAAACACCTTGCCACCATAGCAGCTATGACAGTAGGACTGCAGCGTGTTTTACGTCTAAGCTACCATCTTGGCAGATTGTCCGTAGCAGGGTGGTTCGCCCCTTACAGCCAGGTGCCCCAGGACCTGCCACATATAATTCATTCATCAGATATAGCTGAGAAGGGTGCACAGAAACCTCCAAAGTGCCTGGGAGCACCAAGGTGAGGCAGAAGCTGCTGAAGAAGGTGGCTTTGTGACAGGTCCCAGGAACAGTCATTTGGGTGCTAGAGGAGAAGAGAGAGAGCTATGTTCTTCTGGACTCTGCTCCTCTGGGTTCGGCACCTGCATCTCTCTATCGCTGCATGAACTGTGCGTGAAAAAGGAACCGATAGATTATTCAGCACTGTCCTCAAAAAGGAAGACAACCCCACAACTTTAATTCCCACAAAATGAAGAAACCCTAATACCCAAGCTGACAGTACAGAAAGGCAAATACTCAGCAGCTTCTGCATTGTGATTAGATTTGTTAACTAGGAGTAGAGTAAAACAGCCTGAATCCAGCAAAATCACATGACCTTTGCATTAAACCTTGTCGCCGGTCTGATAATTTCTGATTAAAACAATGAAGCCTTTGGGTATAAATTATTACATATTTTTGATTATTTAGACACTAAGCTGTTCACTATCACAGAGACATCGTCTTTGTGACTAAAAGTTCTTCTGGTACGAATCAGAACAAGCAGAAGCAAATTAATAAATGATGACATGGGAATCACAACAAAATGGATTGACGACTTGCGGGTATGATTCTGAATAATAACATTTTACAATCTAGTCAAGAGCATTGCTAATAGGTGAGATTTAGTTTACAGTATTGTCAGAAATATCTATAAAACGCTTGAAAAATGAATTGTTACTTTTATGAGTCATACTTGTTATTTCATGAATTTATTGTTGTAGTTCCTTTTACATATATTCTCAGGCTGTGCTCGTCACCATAATAACCGCTCTGTTCACAAGCTACATGACCATAATGTGCATTTCTAAAAACTGCAGTATGGTTCAACATTTGCCTTATTTCAAATCTATTTCTCTATTATTAATACAGCCTAAAATAGGTATGGAAAATAACAATGAAAAAGGGTTCCCAAATTCCTCCATCAGACTGAACCCAACAACATTTATCCAGTAAATCCAGTTGTATTTCTTAGCATCTAAATCAAAAGACTGGGAAACCACTTCTGAAGGCACACCAACTCCTGTCTGGACTGAAATTTTACCTGCTGACCCTAAGCCAAGTCCTGCTGTCTAATGTTATCTGCCGTTTTCTGCACACTGCTACAACACCGAATTCCCTTTGTCTCACCATACTCAAAGTGCTTGTACCTATCACGAAGACACAAGAAGCAGAGCACACAAAAGATGATTTTAGTCATTGTCTTCAAAAAATGAAATGCAATACATTTTGGATACTGTCCAACTGCATTTTAAAACAAGAAAGTTTTGACCTTGTTCATGGTTTTGTATCTACTGAGCAGCACCATTTAAGGAGAGCAAGTGAACTGGAAAGTTTTCAGAGAGTTATTTTCATCTGATCGATGCACAGTAACGTTTGTCAGTTCTAATCAAGACTGCCCAAATTCAAATGTCAAATACTTGCAACTACCTGATCAAGAATACATTACAAACAGGAGACTATTCAATTCCTTGTTGAACAACTTATAACAACAGCTCTGAGAAAAATCACAAATAATTCTTGGGTTGTCTGTGAATATAAAAAAGGGTTTTCAAATAAATTCTTTGATTTGAATTATAGATCCAGGTACCCAATGATACATTTTAGTATCATCATCCATTTTCCTGTACTATTCTTCTGGCTTCACAGACTTCCCCAGAAGTATCTGTTGTCCTTCACTAGCTAAGTAAAACACACTTTGCTGAAAAATCTTGTTTGGAAGAAGCATCCAATGTAGGTCTTTCCCCGTTCTATGCATTACTTCATTGCATTTCTACAGATTATTTAATTTCATTAGATTTATTACACTACTGTCTTCTGATGCTACAGAAGAGGTGCACTCGACGGATATGGACCAGACACTGAGAGTTTCTCGCAAGCATTATATGCATGTTCAGTAACTTATGAACAAGAGATTAGAGACACTACTAGGTGGGAGCAGACAGACACCTAACCATGACAAAGTAATGCGATGATTACAGACTTCTCATTCCTCCTCATCTATGCTAACTGCTGCAAATCACAAATTACAGGCTCCAGCTACTTCATGAAAAAACGCTGTATATAGTATGTGCCCTATGGAGGCCCCTTCATTACGGACCCCCTTGTCCCGGTTTCGGCTGGGACAGAGTTAATTGTCTGCCTAGTAGCTGGTACAGCGCTGTGTTTTCAGTTCAGTAAGAGAAGAATGTTGATAACACCCTGATGGTTTCGGTTGTTGCTCAGTCGTGTTTAGACTCAGTCAAGGACTTTTCAGT
>JAVKLA010000001.1:46975875-46996013 GCA_034782735.1 Sagittarius serpentarius | reverse complement strand
GACACAGCCAGAACAGCTGACCCAAACTGGCCAAAGGAGTATTCCATACCATGGGACGTTCATGCCCAGCTTGGGGGGGGTGGGAGGAGCGCGGCTCGGGCATCGGTCGGCAAGTGGTGAGCAACTGCGTTGCGCATCACTTGTCTTGTGTATTCCAGTCCTTTTATTATTATTGTCACTTTATTGTCATTAGTGTCATTGTTAGTTGCTTCCTTTCTGTTCTGTTAAACTGTTCTTATCTCAACCCAAGAGCTGAGCTTTATTTTCCGATTCTCTCCCCCATCCCACTGGGTGGGTGGGGGAAGTGAGTGAGCGGCTGCCTAGTGCTGAGTTGCTGGCTGGGGTTAAAACACAACACTATGGTAAATGAACTCAACTGCTAGGACTGTCTTTATGTACTGGACAGCCTTCTGATTTTGCTCAGTAATTGGCTCTGTAATGGCATTTTCCTGCATTAATACAGAAAAAGTAGGTTTTGTGTAATTATTTTCCTTGGAAAAATACTAGTCACTTTTTGGGGGGAAGGGGAGAGGCAGAAGCCAGGGAAGAGAAGAGTGAGAGGGGGAGGCAGTGTCTCTGATTCAAGTAGCAGCTTATTTATTACGCACGTTCGTACCTTTTAAAATCCTGTGTTCTTCCCAATCTACAGAACAAACTTGAAAAAGCAATCAAGTACTAATCTGGGAGCCTCTGAAACATTGCACATTTCTATAGCTGTTATATTGAATCTATCCTTCATAAATGTGACTACAGCTGTTCCCAGCACCAGTGTCTGCCTCAAGTTTGAATTTTACTATTTGCTGTTATTTTCAGGTTATTGCTACCAGCAGGAGATAATAAATTGTGTTCTAAAGCATCTTGTTTCCCTCTATATTTTTACTGAGGTAGTGATTTGGAGGAAGAGCGGAAGAGGAAAACAGCTCCAATATGATTATTTCCATAATGTAATTTTTAGCCAATAAATAAATTATCTGTGAATATAGTCATACAGACACATACTTGCAGGCATACATACCAACACTATGTTAAAAAGCAACGATGACCAGACAGAGGGAGAAAAGTATAGGCATTTCGGTTGCAGTGATTCCTTTCAAATTTAGTTTTTCAACTCCTCCAGAGTTAAATAACACTTTTTTTCCTGGACCTTAACTTCATTTCCCTTTTACAATGAAAAAACAAGTATTTCTGATAGTAACACCTAAATGAGACATTTCTAAATATCGCTAACATATCTGGAACATATGCAAAAAATATTAGGATTGTCTCATATACTGCTGCAGCCATATTTTAGCTAATATTCAATTCTCAAGACAATAAATCCAGACGTTTACCATATCTTTTGGCAAAACTAAGCCAAATTAATGATTGCCAGGGTACAAAAAAGGGATGGCATATCTTTGTGAAAGTTCTTACTGCCTTTGCCAGGACTTATAAACTAAAGACACTTGGATCAATACGAAGGGAAATTACTTGCGAAAATCACAAAGCAATGAGTTGTGTTATAAAAACACCTACATGTGTATAACACAATAGGGATAAACTGGCACAACATTTGTAAGTAATTTCTCTAACCTGAAAGACTTGCTTTTATAGCAAAAACAAAAGATTAGACAAAGGAGAAGTGGTGAATGTAATTTAACTAGCCTAGAAACGGCGCCAACCCTAGTCCAGTGCATCCCTCCATTAAAAAGCCTAATGCACCCCATGCCTGATGGAAAGGGTTCCTTTATGCTTTTAAGAAGAATCAATTAGTTTTGAAGCCACAAGGCACCAAGTTGAAGTCCTATTTTCAATTAAAGTCTATTTAATAGACAAGAAACAATGTATGAATAGAAGGCTAATCACAGCATGAAAGAGGGTTAATAGCGGATTGCCAAGAGCAACAACAGTTTAATGTATTTCAGAACAATAAAGATCCTCGCAATTTTATTAAAGTGACACACACTATTAGCACTCCATGGAATAAAACGTTCCCCTGTGTCCATATCCTGTGCTGTACAACAGGATCCTGACCCCAGCTGGGGTATTGTGTTGTTTCACTACAGCAGAATTTGTAGAGATTACTGACAGAAACCGCAGATCCGGCAAAAATTCAGATTGAGCGTGGGGCTTCCCACCAGCAGTCACACAACTGAGCAGACCAGAGGTGACAAGTCATCGAGAGTGTCCAGGAAAAACAGTGGAGGCAAAAGGGATGCTGAGATGCCAGTGAAGGCAAAGATGGGACGGAAAAAGGGATTCTCCAGGACGTTTGAGCCGTGTTGGCTGTTACCTGCAAAAGGCCACCAGATGCTGGAAATCACTAGGACAGACTGCCAGAGCAGGTGATGGAAGCCACAAGAAAAACAGGGAAGAAAACCCAAAGGTGGGGATATACCTCATGAAAGCCTCGTGAGAGTGTGAACTTTGCCCATCGCTAAGTTTAGTGTTCATTCAACAGGAAGGAGCACCAAGGAGCAGAAGTCAGTTCTGTGAATGCCGCATCCCTGCAGGAGTCCTGGCACCAGGAGAAAAGCACCGCTACAGATGTGTCTGTGATACCGGGACGTGGTACAGGCAGCTGAAAGCTAAGCTAGTGACACGCTAAGCCAGACTCCTCACGGCATGGCCACGCCAGCTCGGATCCTGAAAGCAGCAGGGCTGCTCCACGCAGAGCTGGCCCAAGTTCACAAGCTTGATTTATTTCAAGTATCTCCTGTCCCAGGAACAGTCCAGCTACCACTGGCTTCGTTCTCTCTCCTCAGCGTCCCGGTTTGTGGTGTAGCCTCGTACATACAAATCCCCGAATTTTCTCATCTGACTGAACGTTATTGTTTGAACACAATGCAGTTCCCCACCCTCGTAACAACAATGGGACAAAATTACTCAGAACAAACTGTCACTGTTTTGACTAAAATTAATCCAGTTCCAGCGGCAGGAAATAATGACAGAAATATAAATGCAATTAAAATCTTAGCTTTCAAAGACAAAACCCTGAATTAAAACCTAGTATCGCACGTGAACTGACTGGGCAGCATATTATTTGCTGCATGCCAAAGCCGCTATAGAAATAAAAGTATTTATAAAGGGATAAATATTTCATGGTTATATCAAATAGTTTGTTGACAAAAAATGGCATATTCTTTATAAGGCACCTTTTAGAAGGCACACTTCTTTCACTGTCAAAGTCTTTTTATACATTATTCTCTTCATTTTACTTTAATTAGTTTCTAGACATGAAAGAACTGAAAATATTACACCTCTAAAAGACATTAGAGAAAATGTTTTTCTCCCTAATGGATTCAAACTAAAATTTTTGAAATACACATTTAAACACTGCTGTCAAGCACTGCAACAATCTGAATAAAATCATTTCCTCTCTTGCTTCTAAAGGGTTTCCCCCAAAGAAGCCAGCTGTTACATATTTATTTTTCCATTATGTGAGTTTTATCTCGTAAATTCTGCTCAGCATTTGGTGAGCTTACAGATCAATAATTCGGCATCCCAGCAATATAAATCTGATGCAGACTTGCCTGAATATATTTCACACTTCAGAGGTGTGTTTCTCATCTTTTCAAGCCTGTTCGGTCATCCCAATGATAAACCACCAGCTTGGGACGAGAGGGATCCTTAGAGGGGGGAGTTTCATCCACCTGAGGACGTGGTGTCTGTGATTCAGGTCAACTAAGCCCCAGGCTGGATGCTGCTCCTGCTGTACCAGAAGCCAGTCGAACAAAGCTTTTTTCACACTGCTGCTGACCATCAGTTCTCTCCCTGCTATGGTCCTAGTCAAGTTTTTTCCATTACTAATATATTCTAACCTATTCCTTTTCAATTCCATAAAGCAGACAAGGACAACAGGATTTAAATATCGAAGTCTCTAAATTCTAATTTCCGTAGAGTAAATCAGTCTTCTTATTCCTGCACCTTCACCAGCATAAATTTGAAAAAAAAACCACAAACCAAAAAAACAAACCCAAAACCCCAAAACCAGTATGCATTTAATACAGGGCTCGTACTCCACACGGTTCATATTCATTCCAACAGTGCATATCCCGCACCAACTCCGGCAGGCAGCTTATCTCCATCAACGCAGTCTTTTCCCAGTAAATATGCAGGATGGTAACAGCCATAAATCACAACAACCTGCACAACCGGCTTACTGTTTCTAAAGAGCTGGACCTGGTGGCTCACAAGACAGCTAGCACCCAAGGGGATGGTGGCACATTCGAATAAGACTTTTCGTTGATATTTTTCTCTTCCTGAAACAACTTCCGTAGTTTATCGAACAGATGCCACGTACCAATTTGAAACACTAATCCCCCAGAAGACATGCACTGGAAGATCATGATTCAGAGAAGAACAAAGAACTTGCAGGGAAAAAAATGTGGCACCCTCATTAGGAAACAGAGCGTATGGAGCAAAGAAGGCAAAACCACATATTTTAGAGCTAAAAAAGACAAAAGGGCAAAAAGAAAGGGATGAGAATAAACACAGAATAATACAAGATATGAATGAAAGGAGTCCTCATATTCATCTCTGTACAACTCCAAAGACGCACTAATTTCTGGAAAACAAAATACAGTGCCAAAACATCTTGCATATGGGAAATAAGAATAGTCTGAAAAGTTCACTCATCAGATAAGAAAGGATTAGACATTTTTGTCTCTCAGAAGTAGGGAGAAAGCTCAATGTTCTGTGGAAAACAAGAAAGGATAAAGGCCATAAAATTATCATTTTGAGACTCGTATAAGTAGGACTGAGATGAAAGTGCAGGGGAACACTTTCACTTTCAGACCATTTGGGGGACTCTGTCAGTAAAGTGGCTTGTAAGACAAAAATACATAAGGGAATACACACAGGAATGGATCAGAAAGTAACCATTAGACCTGAAAAGGTACCTGAGTATTTACTAAGTCTTGAACTGTAAACAGACTAAAGGAGTTTTTGCTGCTTCAGCTGGTGACACACAAGCTCATAAAAGAAAATCTGATGTAAGATGAATCAGGTGGAATTGCATCCTAAAAATAAAGCAAAAATGGGTACAGGCTGATGAATGACAGTGGAATAAGTCAAGAAATTATGTCTACTAACAGGTGAAGGTTGAGTATCTCTCAAAGGAAAGAGGGGTATAAAAGTAATAAAGACTTCTGTAAGAAATAGTTTTGCAGGGTAACACTAAAAGATATCTAAGAGTAATGAAGGCACAACTACTTCACACACCTGCTATTGAAATCCAAGATCAAATAAAAATAAATATATAGAGATAAATATGATGGAGACACTCACTAAGCCAAAAAAATTGTAAACAGAACTTTAGAAATTTGTACAGGTATGAGAATTTAATGTGGATTTCCAGATGGAAAATAACAAAGATTAAGAAGATACGAAACTGCAATGATTTGCTGGTGAGATGGTAATAAGAGATACATTTTATTAGCTAAGTTTACTATGCTGGGTAAACAATAAAGAAGATTCAAGGAAGAACAGCATTTCACACAAAGGTCTTTTCAGTCCTATAATTAAAACTTAAACAGACAGGCTCCAAAAAACATTATAAGAAAATTCTGAAAGTGAGAGGTAAATTAGATCTCATTCAAACAAGTAAAAAAGAAAAAATGTCAAGATATGTAAGATACAAATTTTATGAAATAATGACAGGGCAGGCAGATCCCTAGTTAGAAAGCTACTGAAAATATGGAGACATCAGCAGTCCCAGTCACTAGGTATAGGAGGTAATTAGTTCAGAGAAGAGAGGATATGCTTCTGGAGACTTTTATAAGGGATGCCATCCCCCAAACTACTGATAAAGAGCTACAGTCTCTAGATAAATCCAAAAAGCAAGATTTAATTAGAAAACAAAAGGATACTCCCTGCCTTCAGAAGAGAAGGTAAAAAATTCCTGAGGAAGATGATTAAGTGTAGGAACCTCATGTTTATTAACTGTTTGAACATAAACACAGACAGCATCCCCAGACTCTAAGAGGAATTTTAATTCCCATATTATTGGACTTATTTGTTGTGATTGAGAGTTGTATTGCCAAAAAAGGAGAAACATTTCATAAACTGATCATTGTATAATATTCTTCCATACTTTTACCAAATGTCTTCTTTGTTGGTACACTGGGGATTGTTAGTTAGTGGTGTTTGCCCAGATTAATTAAAATTTCTTGTGGGAAAACACATTTCAGATAACATTTTATAAAATCAACAGTCATAAAAATCTTATCTCAATCCAGAAAAGCCCACTTACAAAAGAGAAGAGAATATGTGTGACCCATGTTAGCAGTGTCTGGCTCTGAAAACAAGTTGAGGATCTTTATTTAAAAGAGCTTCCATATGAGTGAACAGATTTACATTAAAAAAGAGGTGTGAAGAAGGGCAACCACCACCGTGTCTACAGTTTGTTCCAGACATGTGACATCCAGGAACAGGGATCAGGGAGTATCCAGAGATGAAGGGCAGAAAGGGCAGATTGGAGCTGTACCATAGGTAGCTCACTTGCATATTTTATGCTACCTTTTGTGCAAAATTGGTCTCCTCCTTAAAAGCAGCATCATTTCAAACATGCAAATTTGCTGCTTCCACCTCTGGATATCAAAAGAATAATGATAAACTTGCAGTATTAGATGACCACCTCTTTGAAAATTAAGCATTATCAATTTAAATGTGTTAAAATTCAGTGAGATACTTCAAGAAAAAACACATGGATCTGTTTAAAGTTAATTATGTTGAAGTTCAGCTTAAATCAACAAAAGCCTCACAAGTGAGTAGAGATGCAGATTCCTTGGACAAACAGTGCAGTCTCTTAACTTAGGTGCCTATACGTTGGCTTACCTACATACACAGAAGTACAGGTATCTGAATAACACAACATTTTACACATTTCCCAAGTGTTCCCTGCCAGCTTTGTCTAGATATAAGTCTCCGAATGCAAGAACATTACAAAGGACTTCAAAGACTGGAAGACCTTCTGCCTCCAAATACTCATCACCCCTGTTAAAACTATGGGCTTCCTCCTTAAGCCTTAAAAAATACATAACTTCAGTTGGATCAAGACAGAAATTTCTTAGTTAGGACACCTCTTGGCAGAGAAAGATATGAAATCTTATCAATGCATTTCTGAAAGTAATATCTGAGTGAAAGTTTTCTATTTCCAGTATCTTAGAGTTGGAATTTTATAATCAAAATATAGAAAGATTTCAGCAGACTTAACCATCTGAATAACTGATATATAGGGACTCAAGAAAACAGGGGCTCCCTTTCTAAATATACACATTTTAATAAAAGAAGAAATAGATGGGAAGACTAAGCAAATGAAAAATGGGAGAGAGATCCTTGAGGGATAAAAGAGCTTTGAGCAGTATGTATAAATACATCACAGATGGTACCTGTCTCCAACTAGGATTCAACATATTTTATCCAAGAATGCTGCTGGAGAGACCACGAGACAAAAATCTTCGCTCACATATGTCATTGGGACTAGGTCCAAATTCTCATTGGAAGTAACCAGAAGAATAACAACTGTGATGGATGGTAATATCCTATTAGACTCGCTTGTTTGATTCCTGAATGATCCCTTTAAGGACACTCAAGAGGTGAAGAAAGAAAAATTACTGTACTTCTGATGGTAGCAATTAGAATCTGTATTTGCTTATACATAAGAAGGATTAACCTCCTCATCTTCTCCCCCATCACTGAAAAAATAGTACAATAAAATATGAGATGCCCTAGTGATGAATAAAAGTATTCTATCAGTTCAGATTGCCAGAAAAGAGGCCAGAAAAGATGTCATTCCTTATTTATTCAAAGAACAAAAATTGATCAGCTAGTAAATGAGATACACTGCATATTACTGAATAGGGAGGGATAATAGGGAAGGCTTTCCCTCTTTCTATTTGCATGCGATTATGTTGGCAGTGGATGGAGTTCTCACCTTCTAAGGACTACTGCAAATCTGCACTACTGCCTTGAAACTGTAGTAATAATTCATACTTTGTACAATTGCTCTGCACATTTGTTTTTTTCAGTTGCCTACATGATTTTTTTTTTTTTTTTTTAAGAAAGGGTTAGAACTGTAAAAACAAGGAAGAGGTATGCCAGTGTTTCCTTTCTGTTGAGGGGAGGGATTGCAATTTTTAAGTTGAACTGAACTTTGAACAAGGGAAAAAAATGCAGGTGATCACACACTGGACACATACCACCAAGTCTGTTACAAATTATGTTGGTGTGTTTCAGATGCACTCCTCTAATCTTGAGTAATTCACAACACTGAAAAAGGATAAAGAAGTGTGAATGAAGTCAGTTAAAGCTTGCTGCTCCCCAGCTTGCCGTACAGTGGCTGCATGGACCACAGAAGTGGTCAGAAGGATGAAGACAGTCAAGAAATGTTGCACACCTCTCATCAACAGCACTCTTCTTACTTTGAAAGTCTTGCGCATCACACACTTGCACAGAACAACAGAGCGGGGCGGTTGTGTTGAGAGAGCAGGGTCGTGCCAGATGTTTGGGAGAGGTGAAGCAGCAACTATGCGTGGACTGAGTAGAGGTTAAAACGGGTCTGGTTTTCTATAATCTCAGAGTCTGTGTGGGACGCTAGGACACAGTGGGCATCCAGGAAACATTTGCTTTGCCTTTGTAAGTAAATAAATCTAAGCTATGATACTGTGTTCTTATTATCTTACATCTCTGCTCAAAAACATATTCTGCAAGAGCACTACCTAGAGTAAATAAAACAGCCTAATATGAATTATTCATCATGCATCTGTATCTACTCATTATTCTTCTAGAAGAAATATAACTCACTTCCAGAGTCCAAAAACCGTCTGTCTGCTCAAAAGTTGTGACAATATTATTTTTGCTTTCCCCTTCAAATCACAAGAAAGATTGTGTATCAATCTGAAGCAGAGGCTAAAGCCGTATCCACAATGGAGTGTGACATCTTTTTTTATACTCTAAACCAGGACTAAACCACAGATAAATGTATTCAGCTACCAAGGGGTTGGGCTACCTGATATACGAGAGAGGAAGAAAACTCAACTCCAAGCAAAATTTAGCTCCTTCATCCTTTGAAACCCTCCCACACGAGTAACCTACAGAAGTGGCAGCAATTCACCCTAGAAGGTTGTGGCTCCTGGCAGTTCCTCAGGACCCTGAGGACCGTGCCCTCCTGCTCCCTCTGATGCTGAGTATCACCGCCCTATGTACATATGGATACAACGAGGGCATCTGCTAGCTGAACCGTAACGACGACTGCATGTTACCTACCTTTTTTCTACCCCTCGTTTCTCTTACTCAGATCTACTTGGGCCAGACATTTCAGAAAGACCCTACACACGTACCCTCCTTCAGTCGGTGCATCCCAAGTTCCGTGGTGATTTGGACGCAGTAGACCTCCCGGGTTTGTATGCCACCTCCACAAAGGCCTACATGCTTGTGGTGGTGAGGGTCTTCCTGGTCAAAGAGGAGAGACACTTGGCAAGCTTTCCATTCGGAAGTCCTCCAGGCAAACCTTTGGACATAAAAGAGAGCAGGTAAAACAACAGGTTCTGAAAGGCTATGGGCGAGGGAATGGTACTTTATTAGACGGCAAAATACACTTGGTTTAATCTTTATAGCAGCACTTCCCTGTCCAAAACAGGGAACGATTTGAAACATTTTGAGTGTTAAATTTACAAAGGTTAAGTATTTGCTATTTGTCTGGAGTACTTGTGTAAAACTTTTCACATAGCACTAATCTCCAAAGCATTCTGAAACACTAAATCATCCTGACACCACCTTTGAGCAGGCTGCAAAGAAGGAAAGAAGATTAAAAGGTTCGATTAAGTGTGAAAACTAGTTTTCAAACATGTGGCTCAAACCACTAAACCACTCCTCCCTGCCAAGAGCTGAACGCCTCACTCTGAAACGCATTTAATAGCTAAAACCCTACAGATGTCAATGGAGCTCTAAGCACCAGGCGGCTTTTCTACAGGTGACAACTTTATAAACGCCTAGGGTACTACCAATTTCTTCAAGGGACTGGCTAAAGTAACTCCATTCTCTCATTTCAGTTTCCAGCAGTTGTGATACACAGCAAGCTCTAGACAAAAATACTTCCATTCTATATTCCGTTCACATCTAAAGAACATTAATGGTTTTCAAGGAAGGATAATGTTCTGGTGCACAGATATGTGAATGCTGTACAAACAATCATCCTCGGTATGTACCAGCTTAAATGCCAGGAAGAACTTATTAAAACTATAGGGAAAACAGAATTGTGAATCAGTGGAAAGCAAAAGTTATTTCCCCATCATATCTGAAAAAGTAGAGCATATTTCTAATACAACTGTTTTCACAGGCATAATTCATTTTGATTCACAGGTCACAGCATCAGCAGAGCAAATAAGAGCCCGAAGTCTTTCTTAGCTTCCTGAATGCAAATCTTAGGCAATATTGTTTTTATAATCAATCTGTTCACACTTCTGCTGCTTTATTCCTTTGCTCCTCTAAATTTCATAGTTTACTATTTCCATACAAACTTTGAGTTTTGTGTAATGTAAACTATGTAAAATAATTTCCTTCTGTTATCCTCAAGACAAATGCTCTCTCCTCTTACGGCAGATCCACAGCTGTTAAAACTACATATGTTTGTTAACCTGCTGACTGATCACTGTAAACTCAAGCGCAATGGGGTGCCTCTGAAGAAAAAGCCTTCCATGCTGTAATCCTGTGTATTCTCCATAGCAAGTACCTGTACCCGACTACAGCTATGGCAAGGAAGCACACATCCCAAAATTACATGAAAAATACATACATTAGTTTGCCTGAGCACACATCAATGTTCTCTGAACTTCTGATGTTGTAAATATGGGCATAACAATGATTTCTAGCCAAAAAGCATTTAAGAATTTTGTAACATACTCATGGAAAACATCTGCAAATACTGCCAATTACTTTTAATTTACAGGTACTTTTCAGATGAGCTATCATGCTCTCTTAAATATTATACAGTATCATGTGCAAATTTGGATATACTCACGGGGTTTATTACCAACAGAGAAAACAATGAAGAATACACTTTTCACATGACAAGCATTAAATACTTGAACTCCCACAACATATAAAGCACAGCCATGTATTTTTTAATTCTAGTAGTTCCTTCTGGGAATTCCTAATTTCATTTTCTTGGGTCTGCAGTGTTAAAAGCAACCTTCCTCTTATCATAAAGGCAATGAAAAGTGCTCTTTATCAAACACTGGGTGAAGAGGATTCCTCCTCCACACCACTTCAGGACATTGTGCTCTTCAGGTTTACACTTTCAAAACTAGAAGCTTAAATATAGAACACACACATCTTTCTGCAGCCTTGGAAATAGCTGATTTAGGGAAGTATTATTTAAAACTATAATTGACTACAGAAAAACTGATTATCAGTATCTGGCTTAGGTAGTCGGCTGTGAACTCTGGATCCTACAGACTCATTTCCAGAGGTGTGAGCACCTGCTTCTCCTATTCAGCGTGAGCTGTGGGAGTTAACACCTATGAAAATTAGGCCATCAGTGATTAAAATTATGCAAAACAACTAAATCTGAGCTCAGAGATAATTAAACTTCATCAGGCCCTGAATCTGAAAAAAATCCCTCTAGATACTTTTGCAGAGTAACTGGATACTGTGCTACACCGCAGAGCAAGCTTTAATGAACAGCTATCGGGTGCTCCAGCCAGCACCAGCTCTGCTGTGAGCAGCTTAAAGCCTCAGCCCCATCAGCCCATCTTGCTTTTTCCCAGCTGGACATACCCTCAGCTGCCTGGAGTTTTCCGGTAACAAATCCTGACCCCCAAGCATTAGTTGTTTAAAAGGTACACATTTTCACGGCCCTTAACAAGCCCATTACACCAGAAATATATCCAAGGGATTGCTATCCCACTGAGCGGGAAACCTAATGCAAGACCTTTCCAGACGGACGCAGTGACCTCAGACAGCTTTGTGGCAGACTCTTTGTAGGGTTTTAAGTAGCATGGCAAATACTTGGTGTTAGTTTACCCACCTATGGACTACATTAAAGACAATGAGAATTAACATGACTTAACGAAGAGAAACTGGCTGCATAATCTCTATTTATATTTAATCAGAAGCTTGTTAATGGCCATTAGCAAAAAAAATCAAGATTACTGGCTGGCAAATACCTGGAGGTTTTTGTAACTTGGGCAATCTCAAGCCAGCACTTGCAAATTATTAGCAATATCGACAGTGGGTTTACCATATGACTGTAATTTCTCCAACTGAACGAAGATGACCAAAGCCACCAATGCCACTGTGGACATTCTGTTGTTAGAGCAGACCATACCAGAAATGCACTGTACCATCATTAAGCTAAGGGGCCAATAGCATCCAGCCACCCCGTTCACCATCCCCAGAGGGTAAAGAGTGTGATAACTCAGAAAGTGGAAGGGACATTATACATTTGGATCAAAGTTGGTCCAGTGTACTCTTGTGATCCCTATGCCAAAACCTGTCGGTAACGACAATTTCAAATGTCAAAAGATTTAACATTTCATTTTAACTCCTACCAATATCTAGTTAGACTGATGCAAACTCAGTATAGTTGCAGTGCTAGCTGTGACCCATGTTCACCTACAGACCTCTTACTATAGCTAAAAAAATCTCAGCCTTTCCCTTCGCCTTCCCAATAGGCTTATTCCAATTTTTGACAATACTGTTTTAGTTACAGGAGGTCTAGCTACTTCAAAGATTGACAGACCCCATTGCTAATGGTTAGAGGACTAGCTAGATAACACCCCAAATGGGGACCTCCAGAATCCACAGTTATATCAGTCTGCTTAAGCAAATGGGCAAGCAAAAACTGCTAGTTTAGAAAACATAATGTGCATGCTTGAGGTATCTAGAAGGGAACTTGGCTGATAAAGCTGAACATAAGCAGTACTCTGAATGTCCCTGCTAAACAGTCAGGTGAGGAAGCAGAAGAGCAGGTCCCGTCGGTTTCTGTTACAATCAAGGCAAAGCATGCTCTTGTACTGTGACACCCAACCGCAATGGCCAGAGAAGTGTCCAGCGTGGAGCTGGAGAGCCAAAGCTTCACCACAGATGGTTCCTGATCTGAGGGGAGGCAACAAAGCTGCCCAGCTGAATGGAAGTCATTGCTGCATGCCCAAGGCCGGTGAAGGTCAAAGACCTGAAGAATAGTGTTGCTATCACTCCCAAAGCATAACTCCAACAGCCTACTAGCAGGGTTCACCCCATTTCCTTTCAAGCCTTTCCTACTTCACACCAATGCCTTATCTTTAATTGGGGTACATAATAGGCCTCATTTAAAAAGTGATACCATCACACCTGTGTCTCATCACTAACCTCAAGCCTTTTGAAAAAATCAGGTCTTAAAACCTTCCCATTTTCCATCACCTAACTTCTGAAAAGCTTTGAATTCCCAACAAAGCAAAGAGGGTTTTTTTCTAAATCCCTGTCTTGTAACATAGCAACCACAACCAAAATGAAAGATTTAAAGATGTAATCATAATTCTGGAAAATCTATCTATTCCCAGTGAACACAAAAGCTACACATCAAGGATAAAAATGATATAATACATTGTTTTAAAACTGATGACTCAGTGACAGTTATGCAACAAACGAGCGTTCAATGTCTTTCCGATTTATAGTAATCTCTTGGTCTCTTTAGTCTATAGGACTTATGCTCTTAGTGCTTACACAAGTTTTATACCTGTATATACCCATTCACTTTAATTGAGCTATCCCAAATTTATATCACAATAAAAGAAAGCAGAATCACCTCCTATGTATTTAAGCTTTTTAAACGCTTAATCTAATCCCTTCAGAACACAAAAACAAAAGTAAAACAAAGCACAAAGCTCTAGAGTCCTACATGCAGTTAAAGTGTTTTATTTTCTTGCATTTAAACTATTGATTAAAGAAGTTATTGTAAACTTCAGCCATAAAATTAAAAGGCCTTCCCATTTAACAGCAAATTTACACTAATTGTCATGTACCTGCAAGGGAACCTTTAACTTATAGCCTTGCCGTGGACATAGAGGTAATACTTAACAGAGCAGTTTTGAAGCTGAAGGTATTTTTTTCCCCTCCGGATCCTTTTAGGAGGCTGGAATGTAACTTCACCCATCTACCCCTGCTGAGTACAACTCTGCAGGTGCTACCTCTTGAGCTGCTGCTCTTCTGCGTTGGTGGATGTAGTCCGCAACATGAACCTTCATTCAGTCATGGGGTGCTCTCTGTCCCTGCGTTAGAAAACAGCCTCTAGAGAATTCCCTTCCTTCTCCGGCTCAGAGACTTGCTCTCTTTCTGGCCTATGTCCTCACCCGTTTTCTTTGCTGTGCCTGGAGCATGGTTTGGAAAGAATACCAAAAAATAAAGCTAAAGGAAAGGCTACTTGTCTTAAAATCAACCAAAAAAGAGCAAAGAGCAGATTTCCAGGTACTGGGAAAGTAAATAGGACTCTCACCTTAAAAGATTTTAAGGCTAATCTGATTAGGCAAACACAAGTCGGAAAGAAAGAACGAGCGGTTTGTGTTGCGACCAGACAAATGAAGGACAGAGCCTTTTCTTTCTGCTACTGAAGCTCCTTAAACTCATCATCTTCTTGTAAGGGGAAGAAAGAAAAGATAACTGTTTGGTAAGCCTCAGCAAAGCCACAGATGAGGTGGCACATATTTAAGGTGAAAAAAAGCATAATCTTTTTAGGTATTACACTGTGAAGAGAATATGCTCAAATAAGGAGAACAGGAGCATCAAAGACTTCTTAACACTACATCCCTCTATAGCTAAAAGCTACTGCTTTCCAATCTGAAGTACTTCCAGTATCTTGGTCACAAGTTCCCAAAGACCGGCACCAAATCACCAGGCTGTGTGTAAACTGTAACATGGACTGCTAACATTTTTTACCAGCTGCTGACACTTAAGTAACATACTTAAAAATGTTTGACTTCCATTCATTAATACAAAATTCTGGCCCCCACAGCCTTAACCTCTGGTAGACCCACAGCACACACTGCAACATTACAGCTTTTTATTCCTGCTCGTTTCTGCAGTATGAAATGGCCAAACCAAAGTCTGCTAACCAGGCACTACTGTAAAATTCTCCTCAGCACTGCATAGTGAGAGACAGTCATAGCCTACCACCTCCATTTTGAGATATTACCTCCCTAGAAATAACAATTAACTAAATAGCAGAGGTTTTGGGTTTGGTGGGTTTGGGGGTTTTTTGCAATATTTTTAGTTCAGTGGCTCTATTAACCTGTAAGTCTAATGTCATTTTTCTGGGCTAGCTCATTAGGCAGTTTATGCTAGCTCACACAGGTATTTCACTGGAGGTATTGCCTGAAGAACTGAAAGGTGTGCTGGTAAGGCAGGATGAGGAAGGTTTAGGAGTTCCTAGGCTCATGAAAACCTGGGCATAACAGTGATACACTGAAAGAACAACAGGTTTCCTTCTATAGCAAGAGTGGCACCTCCAGAAAATTATCAGTTATGCACCTTTTGGGCTCTCCTGGCTCTACGCCAAGCCCCTACAATCATTTGCGCTTTAATACAGTGCAATGTCAAAAAGCAGAAGTGAGAAACTAGGAACAGACACATGTCTCTTCACTCCCTGATTAACTACCAGCCAGCGTACCCCAATCAGGTGTCACCTGCACCCACGCTCCTGTACAAAATCATCGAGACAATGTGTTAATCTATTGTCTTTGAAATTGATGTGCGTTTGGGCAGGAGCAAAAATCACTCTGTAAGAGCCTTTTCGTAGGATGTAATCAAGCAACAGAGTATTTTTTTTTTATACTTCCTCTCTTCTGCTAGCAGGGTGCATAAAAATGATCAGCATTTGATTTTGAATGAACCCAACGATACAGAGGCACTTTTACAGGTTACGCCTTCCTAAGAAATGTATCTTGCAAAGGCTTTATCAAAGGTTTTGGCAGTATCTGGCAAAGCCCCAGAAACTCATGACTTGAGCACTAAATAGACCTTCCATTAAACACACTCATTCGCAGACAGGGAGATTTGTCTATATGCATATAAAATTTTATCAATCTTGAAGCATTTTACACTCAATCTCAGAACATGTCAAATGAAAAATTAAGCAATATTTTATTTTCTTTGCAGAGCAAACTAGCAACCCCCTATGCTAGCCTGGCCAAGCATACAGCATGGATTTGCAGACCAGAAAGGCAAGATCCTCACCTTCTTCCAGAACAAAGATTGCCATAAACCAAGCAAGCACTCAGGGACTGCAAAGTTTCCCATTTCAAGTACCCAGAGAGAAGCTGAGTAAAGTCCAAACTATTACCTCTGATCAATTCCCATTTTCCTCAAGGAGGACTGGGATTTTTCATGGGGAGATGAAGGGGAATCGTTAAATCTTATGTAAAAATTACAATTTCAAAGCCAATAAAAGCACAGCCATGGAGACGTGCCCAGCCTCCGTGCAGCTGAGGAAATTCTCCGCAACAGTAATCAGTATGAAAGCGCCTTCAGAGACCAAGAGTATCTGCTCTCAATTTTTAAAATATGAAAACTGTAGTGGGCGTAATTTAAATGCATTTCTCTATATAAGTGCAATTATTGTAATAGCAATAACAACAATAGCAACAATTACAAGAATATTACTAACAATGAACAATACCACTAACCATAGTTAACAATGATCAAATCAATGATCTTTTAGACATAGAGAGAAAGCACGACATGCGACCCTTTCCATGCACTAACACTGAGCAAGGAAGATTTTCTCTGCACAAGGCAGTCATCAAACAGGGGCTTTGTTACTTCCAAAAACTGGGCTAAAAGTGCTCTCTGTACCTTGGGCAAGGCTGCAGCAGCTCTTTCCCTCCCACGCTGCACGCTTCCGTCTCTTCCAGCTCTGGACATTGCTTCCCGGCGCCCACCGCCACGCTCCGCACGCCACGGCGCCGGCTCCGAAAGCCCGGGGCGAGACCTCCCCAGCCGCAGGTCCGCGAGCAGGCACTCCATGCGGACCACTCGGACGTTTCACAGTCCTTAGCGATGACACAGGACTTGAAGGTCAAAGGGACAGGATCTTGCGCACAGAGGCTGCGATAAGAACACAGTAAAACAACTGAGGACGTGTTGCTTAATAAATTTCATTGGGGTTTTTTTTTCCTCAAGCCAAACCGCCAAAGAAGAAATCCATGGCCATTTGGGGTAAATCAGAAGACCTGCATCAACACCAATACAATGAAAGTAAGAGGAGCTGTAATGCAGTGCACATAACACATTCCCAGGGAGTTCTTGCATGCCGAGTAATTTGCAAATAACATACCTCATCTATTCCAAAACAGATGCAAAAGGCACTATGTTTGGTCCTGTGCAGTTAAAATTTCACCGTTTATCCAGGATGGAAAACAAAAGCCAAGCCCAAGAGAAATACTGCCACCGGTAACCACTCCCATCACCTTGTGCACAGGACTAGCTGTTCGCCACCCATCCATCCATCCAAGTGCCAGCACGTCCTGCTGCACAACTCTGCTCTTTTAAAAAATAATTAGTCACACACTAATAAGAAAGGTGTTGGTTCTGTGAGGCTGTTATTAAACAAATGCTGTCAAACAAGGTCAGAGGGTTTCCAAACCTGACAAACCACCAGAGACCCAGGAATGCTGCAACTGTGGCTGTATTTTGAGACTCAGTTATGGTGTGTCTGCTGACATTAGGACATGATCCTCATTCATTCTGTAACACATCAAGACACCACGAGACACCCAATACAACAGAAAACCAAATTTTAAGAACTGCCAGCTGTTGAGGTTTGGTAACAAGACACAAAGTCCCAGAATAAACTTTTTAAGATTTCCAAAGTTACAAGAACTTTTCACAATATAGAAGAATATGGCAAATGTAGCAAATTCTTCTGGGAGAAGACAAACCTCCAGACCAAGGCCACCATCCTTCTTTGTTCCTCCGCTCCTGTCTCAGCCAGCTGATGGCTCATTTGCCCAGTACATGCCGGGAGGGACCCCACAAAGCACGGCTACTGCTGCTCCACCTCACCCCAGCCAGAGATCAACCAAAGAGCCACCACTCATCTCCCAAAGTGGAAGAAAAACCTTTCTTGTCTCTCAAAAACCTTAGACAGCTGAAGTAACAGAGCAGGAAAGGATATACTGAAAGAGGACTGAGGTACGTATGACCAGAGCCATCACTGAAGCACCACAAAGGATGGGATGGGGCAAAGAAAGATGAAACCCAGAAAAAAGGAGTCACCGGGAGAAAAGGAACCAAGATTTTCCGACTTCTGCCTGGTGTTATACAGATGATGCAAACTGGCCTCCAAAACTGAGACCATACATGAACTCAGTGTGAACTCTCCCTAAATTTGTCTTCTCCAGCCTCCAGTTCCTCACAGTCAGGCTTTTGCCAACTGTAAGGAGCAAACACAGGTACACTTAAAAGGTGTGAAATCCAGAGCTGCTGCCAGGGAACCAGCCATTACCTCACTTGGTATTACTTATAGCACGGTTTGACTAACCTAACTTTCTCTAAAGAAAATAAGACGGGGGCAATCATTTCAGGACTGCAGGGCAGTCTCATAGGCGAAGCAGAGAAGATAAAGGACGTTCACTCGCTTCTCCTCCAGTCTAGAAATTGGTCCTGTTTTCACAAAGGTCAAAAGGAATATTCCCTCTGATACCTGATCAAGTTTGAGTAGACCCTCAACTACTAGCAAAACACAGCATTTAGTGGCTTAAATTTCTACTTCAAACTAAAAAAAAAGTGTAACAACTTTTTGTCTCAGTTTCTTCACCCAGAATAAAACTCATTAATCTCACAGGTGCTGTGAGGATGAATTTACTGAGGATTGTTTTAACAGCTTCATAAAGTAGAAAAAGCCTGCGATAGAGCCCCCTCAAAATAAAATTATTCTTGCGTACAACTCAAAGATGTCTGTTCTTCTATTACATGTCAAATGCAACTGATTGCAAAACTGTCTCTGGTACAAAACGTCAATACAATTGAACCAAGGACTGAAAAGTAATAATCATTATATCTGTACTTACTAACCCAGGGACTTTGAGTCTTGTTTGGAATGTTAGTTTAGGTCGAGTCACGTGAATGGCAACTTTATTTCCCTTTTAATACTTTTTCAACAGTTACGGGGTGAGTCACCCCTGCCACAATGTTAACAAGAAACAACAATTCCTGGGTTTGAGTTGATAAAACAGTAGCACATACAAATCACTGTCCTAACTGATGGTACTAGAAACCTAGAGTTTATCTAAAGACACAGTAAGGAGGGTAACTGATCTCACATTTTAAAGAGTGATCAAAACTTCACATTCAGATACCAGTACAAAAACCCAAATCCATTTTCGGGGTTGCGCCACCGCAAAGGAGATTTAAGTCTTGCCTGATCTTCACTGAAATACCAAACAAAACGAAGCCTTTAAAAATCTGCTTTGGGGTCTTCTTTAAAATTAATATCGCCAGCCCCAATTCTTAGCAAGATAATACCTACAATACCTCTCTCCTAATGGATTCAAACCTATGCCGACACTGGCCGCAAAAGACATCTCTGCCCAGCAATCATCCTTGCTATTTGCAAAAGTCTTTGAAGTATGCAAAGACTGAATAGCTGTTTCTTTCCCTGAAAATCCCTCCATTGCTCCTACTATAAAAGGCTAAAGAGATAACTTTCCTGACCTTAAGGTGAAAAAGATGTGGAGCTGGCAATTTCCATCCTTCCGCTTGAGTAGATGTTTTTGAGGGAGAATTACATGCAACTGCCTAACAGAAAGCAAATCTAATTAACTTGTACCTATTCATTCACAGCCTCAAAGTCAAATTAATTGTGACACCGAGCAACACAAAGACAAATGTAAAAACATGCTTTTGCATGAAATTCAGACACAGTCTTTCATGTCACAGATGTATTTAGGACAATCTAATACAGACAAAGCCCAGACGTGCGAGACACCGATCTGAGGCTGCAAACCAGACACGTATTTGCGCTGCTGTGGCTGTATCCGAACCGGCAGGGAGAGGAAGGAGGTCTTGGGGATGCAAGATTGTGACGGGTTGACCCTGGCTGGACGCCAAGTACCCACCAAAGCCGCTCTCTCACTCCCCCTCCTTAATTAAACAGGAGAGGGAGAATATAACGAAAAACTTGTGGA